>BQMF02000005.1:1200000-1800000 GCA_027922465.2 Turritopsis dohrnii
TACTACATAGGCAAAATGGGGTGTCAAACAAATAAGAACTCAGTAATTTCAGTTAATAAACAGTTGTATTTTCTAATTTAATCACTATACAACCGACCGCGAGAACGACCACCTCGATTGTATCGTCCAGCATACCCTAAAAATATAACCATAGAATTGTTAAGTCATAGCGGTGGGGCGGGAGGGCAGTATTAGCTCGTCGGTTCCGATTTTACTTCGTAAAATCTCCACCGGAGCTAATACTGGTATCTCCGCTTTGCCCGATAAATCTAGAGGTCATTGCTTCAACCTCCTCTCTTCAAAGCCTTGACTTAGCAATACTGATTGATAAGTTGAGTTAGAATTATCTGTTTCCTTATTATAAAACTTTTGGAAAGTTGATTCACTAGACCAATGACCTTGCTTCAGCACATCTTTAACTGAAACACCCTTTTTAACGGCTTTAGAGCTGGATGCTTTCCTTACTGAGTGACCTGAAAAAACATTGACATCAACCCCCAACAGTTCAAGAAATTGACAGAGCCAACGTGAAACTGAAGATGTTTTCACTGCCTTATGTGGTTTAATGTGAGCAACCAAAAGTTGGTTATCAGTAACTCCCCATTTTTCCCTTCGACCTATGTAGGAATCTATAGTTTGACATACACAAAGTTTTGGCTCCTCCTAATATTTGTAAAACTTGAGTGGAAGCAAAGTTTTTCCAGGTTGGCTGACTTTAGAATGTTTTGAAAAATGAAATAAATAAAAGTGTTCGTGTCTCACCAAATGACTTAGATCCAAGCCAGTGATCTCTGATGCTCGTGATGCTGTTGTGAGAGCCATCAGCATGGCCAATTTAAGTGTCAACATTTTATCAGACAGTAAGGCATCTCCTTCTAAATCTCGTATGTAGTTAAGTGCACATTCAACATCCCATATGAACATACATTTGGGTTGAGGAGGCCTTTCATTAAAGATACCTGTCATTAATGCTGAAACCCTTGGGTGTACCCCTACTGGCATCCCATCCACAGGATCATGATACGCTGAGATCGCAGACCTGTGGGCCCCTATGGTGCTATGCTGCAGACCTTTTTCAAACAAATCTGCTAAGAAATCCAGAACAAACTTTATAGGGCATCTAATGGGACATATTTGTCGTTCAGAACACCAGCCATGCCACTTTCGCCAGGACGATTCGTAATTGTTAAGTGTCCCTTTTCGTCTGGAGAGAGAGATAAGACAGGCAGCCTTTTCTGATATTCCCTCTGCCGCCAAGCTTTTCCTGAAATAGTCCATGCCACTAGACGCAAGGCGCTGTTTACTATCAGTGGGTGTTGTAAGCCCTTGGGATCTTGAAGAAGATCCCTTCTGTGTGGAAGCAGTAGGGGATTCTGCACTGACATTCCCAGCAATGTCGGGAACCAACTTTGAGTTTGCCAAGCTGGGGTTATTAAGATCATTTCTGCCTTCTCCTCCTCTACTTTCCTGGCAGTTCGACCTATCAGGGAGAACGGGGGAAATGCGTAAGCGTACTGGTGACCTCAGTTCACTTGAAATGCATCCCTTCCCTGACTGTAGGGGTCCAGTTTCCAGGACATGTACTGAGGCAGTTGATGGGAAACTCTCGATGCAAACAGATCTATGTCGGGAGTTCCCCTCTGTTGACAAATTTTCTGAAAAATTGCCGGAAGCAGTTTCCATTCGCTGGAGTCCTTCACTGACCTTGACTCCCTGTCTGCCTCCTTGTTTAGGGCACTTGGGATATACTCTGCTGTAATTGTGATCTGTCTCTCTAAAAGATATCCCCAGATCCGTTTGCTTATTGATAAAAGACTCTCGTTGTGGGTGCCTCCCATTTTCATCAGATAGGCTAAGGCCACCATATTGTCCATCTGCATGTGAATTGATAACCCCTTCTTTTCGGGCATTGTGAATGTCCTTATCGCTATCTCTGCCGCTCTTAGTTCCAGGACATTTATGTGCAACATCCTTTCCTCTCTGTTCCAGGGTCCCCCCGTTTGTCTTCCCCTGCATGCTGCACCCCATCCCTCTTTCGAGGCATCGGATGATATTATCATCTGCGCTGGTGGCGCAATCACACACTTCCCATTGTAAAGCTCCAGGTTCAGAAGCCACCAATTTATCTCTTCCTTGGCCTTGTGTGACAGAACAATAGTTGCCTCGAAAGAGTGCTTTGCTGAAATCTCCTGAATCTGTTGCCTTTGCAAGAATCGGTACTGCAGAGGGGCTGGTAATACCGCTATTGCTGTGGACGACAATCTGCCTATCAGTTTGGTCAAATCCCTCACTGTAACCTGAGGACATTCCAGTATGCTTCGACACTGAGCTTGTATGGCTATCACTTTGTCTGAGGGTAGACTTACACTCATTGTTTTGGAGTCTATGACTACCCCTAAAAATTCCAAAGATTGTGTTGGTTCTAGGATTGATTTTGATATGTTGATCAGGAAACCCAATTGTTGAAACAAAAATATTAGGGTATCCCTTGCTGTTAGCAAGTGTTCCATCAAACTGGCCATAAGCAGCATGTCGTCCAAGAAAACTATGATCCTCACATTCAGTTTCCTCAGTAGAGATATTGGAATTTTCATAAGTTTTGTAAATACTCTTGGGGCTGGACTGAGTCCGAAACAAAGGCAAAGGAACTCGTACAGGCTGCCTTCCCACATAAATCTTATGTACCTTCTTGATTCCTCTGACAGAGGAATTACGAAATAGGCATCCTTTAAATCGATTTTGCACATGAAGTCCCCCGGTCTTAACATTTCTTTTAGTAAAAAGAGGCCTTCCATTTTGAAATGTGCGTTTGGTATATGCCTGTTCAACTCCTTTAGGTTTATCACTGGGCGATTTCCCCCACCCTTCTTGCCCACCAGAAATATTGAGCTCAGGAATTGACCGGACACTGGCTGTGCTTTCCTTATTGCACCTTTTTCCAACATAGATTTTATTTCCTGTTTCACAAGTCCCTTTTCTTTGTTTGTCATGCAAATTTGATGTGGCCTTCTCTGCTGTACTGGTTGGGACTGAAAGCCTATTTGGAAACCTTTCACCATATTCAGTATGTTTGGGTCGCTCGTTAATTTCTCCCAATTCTTTTTGAAATATTTTAGTCTGCCCGCCAAAGGTACATTCGGAATCGAGTCCGGGAATAACTGGGACACCAGTGGGTGTATTCTGTGGAACTGATCTGGGGATAACAGTTCCACATTGGTCAGAAGAGAACTTTTGCAAAAATTTAGTGTTACCTCTTTGTCCTCTGCTTGATCCTGAGTTGGCCAAGGCTTGTCCTGCTGCCAAGAAGACACCACGCCCCCTACCCCTAGCTGATTGAGGTAAGGGGCCCCTCGGAAAGGGCCGTCGACCACCATTGCCACCACGATCAGCCTTGCGCATTGCACCAAACAATTCCTTGGACTTATTTTTCGCATTAACAGATTTAGAAACCACCTCTTCATATTTTGGACCAAATAAAAACTCGGATTGATTGTCTGCGAATGCATCTGACATATCCTTTAAGATGGATTCTGTTCTTTTCTTGTCACTTAGGAAAGAAATCAGGATATTGAATCTTCGTATGTAGGAGCACGAATTGAATGCCTGCCCCAGAAGAAGGACAGTTTGATCAAATAAGTTTGATATATCTACCATAGCATCCTTCTGATTCTCAGAAGTTCCTGAGGATTCCAGCACTTTCTCTTTTTCCTGCTCTATGGCAGACCAAATTCGACTCAGGGGTCCATACACATTGCTGATCCTCTGTTGGAGAGATGACAATTGCTGATCTTGGTTAATTGTTACTTTTCTTCCCTGCTCATTTAGCAGTTCTCTCAGGTATGGGTCAATGCCCTTTACTCCTTCCACATTTTGTGGTACTGGATTTTGTGATAATATCCCTTCTTTGAGGGCTTGGCTTGGTATAAATGTCTGCATATATTTATTGGCATATGTTGCCAAATCAGGGTCTAATGACCAATCATTGATATCTCCCCCACATAATTCAAATCGCCCCACCTTTGCTGGCGGTTCGTCATGAGACTCTGTCTCTCTCCCTCTTTTCGGGGGATTGTCAATATCTTGAGGATTCAATCCTCCTGTTGGATCGTCATCCACACTGTCTGACAGGGGTGAGTGTTGTTGTTCCTCACAATCTTCACCGGTCATTCTACGAGAACGGTGAGAAAACACGATGAAATATAACCGGTGGGGTTAAAATCAATTAATATTGAGTGGCATTTGTCATTTCATTTCTATTATCAACTGACGATTTCGAAGAAAACTGCGGATTAGCATAAGATAAATTTGTTTACTTACTTAAGCACGTCTTGTCGTTCGAGCGAGAAAAAGCGAAGAGGAGGTTGAAGCAATGACCTCTAGATTTATCGGGCAAAGCGGAGATACCAGTATTAGCTCCGGTGGAGATTTTACGAAGTAAAATCGAAAATGAAAAATTTTAATCTAATAATTTGAATTATGACGTCATAATCCATAACTCGATTTTATAACGCGATTTTGTTACTCGGGTTTTCCGGGTCTCATGTAGGTATTCATCAAATAAATGAATACATGTTTTTTTATATGCAACAAGTGTACACCGTAAATCCTCTTAAACGCCTTCCTTCTTTTTAACGCTCCGCTCTACTTAACGCGCACCCCTCTTTAAACTCCACAAATTAAATAAACGCTCCCCTCTTATTAACGCTGTTTATTGGAAATAAAACAATATTTGAATATTCAACTTCGAACAAGCAAAGAAAAGCAAAATAACATTTCATTCTCTCCCTCGAACCAAAACAACATGGCCGATTCTTAAGAAACGTCCCACAAGGGAGATAAACGTAACTCTTATTCTATTCCATTCTCAAATGAGGACAATTTTGTTGATGTTTTGGAAAGTTGTGGTTTCAGAAAAAAACAAATTTTTTAAATAAACGCACCCACCCTCAAATTAACGCCCTCTGTGCTGAATTCAATGTTGTATGTGTTTTCCAGACAAGCCAGGTCATGGTCAATTTTAAAGTAACATTACTAACGTCTGACCTGGGTTGCATTAATAAAAAACGTGCAGTTCGAGTATAAGATTGACTTTTAATGCGACCACACAATCTTACCACTTTTTTAAATTATATAAAGGTAACAAACATAATGCTCCGACACAACGAATTGGGTGTTTTAAATTTCATCTATGACGCCATCATGACTTAACCAGTACCAAATTTTGACCTAAGTTAGTCTTTGAAATTTTCCTGGAAGGTCTTTTGTATCAACGGGCAAACTTGACAAAAGATAGCCTTTTGATCTAAGGGATTTTGCATCTGACGGTGGTTTTAGTCAAGTCTGATAGGACTTAATTACTCTCAAGTCCCAAATAAATCCATACAAATCCTCAAAGCACGAGGCATAACTAACACAAAAATCATGATTTTATTTCAAAGTGATACTTCGAAGTAGAAGTAACTAAAATCCTCCGTTTTGCTTAAGGGATAAGATCTAGGGGGGAGTTTCCGTTGTCCCTGCTACCGTATTAAAATATTAAAGCACTAAAAAATTCATGTAAACACAATAAATATAGTTCGAAAAATACTGACTCAAAGATGGTAGCATTAAAGTGGAGTAATCTTACCTTGAAAAAAATATTTGTTGACACAAATAAATCACAAAAACAGCAAAAACAGCACCAAGAAATGTTTCTTCGAGAGTCACCATAGTAAAAGCATGACGGAACAGAAACTTAAACAACTTTGTATTGCACTGTTTCGAAAAATAATAAAAGCTACTTATTATAATATTGACATAATGGGATTATAATGATTTTTCATGCATGAATAACATAATTACAAACGACTGAGAAAGTTTGGGCAAGCTTTTATAATATTAGGGACAGAAAATTAGGGGATTGAAGAAAATTTGTCCCTACCAAAAAAAAAAAATTAGAATCAAATCTGTTGTTTATGTTGTTGTTGTTTTTCCCTGAAGATTCTCCCTTAAAAATTACATGGAATTTAGCTAAAATTAAGTGGCCCATACAAACTATCCTCAAGCCGTGAACTCAGTACTGAATCTTTCCAGAAATTGTATATTGAACCAAAAAAAGGATGAAAAGAAAGTCGCTCTTAGTTCACAGTAAACGCTGGCAGTGTTGATTCATGTCCGAATTTCGCCTGGTGACACGTGCACAAATACACACACAATCATTATTTTGATTTAACTGTCATGTCTGCAATGTTATGCGTGTTACGAAACTTGATGCTTAACTCGTGTTTTACGAAACTACATTAAAAATAGGAAATATTTAACTAAATTTAACTAATTTCCTATGAATGCTGGAAGATACGAATAAGTCCATATACGTTATTACACAAAATGTCCTCTACATGTTTTTTTTTTTTGCGCCAGAAACTAATGCGGTCATTAATTAACGCGGATCCTGGAGGTAAAATTGTAAATGTGCAGAAATCAACGCAGATCGAGACCCATGTGTCTTAAAGTGTGCAGTATTTAACGCGGAGGAATTGTACAAAAAAAGAAAAAATCAAGACCATCTCCTTTGGTACAAGGTGGGCTGGAGATACGAATCAAAGTCAAAGTTGTTTGGCCTGATGTTGAAAAACTTTCTATATATAAATCCAAAGTTGAGGAAGTAAAATATCCTATGGATGGATATTACGTGGATGATTCCAAGGAGATTATAAACGATTATTGGCTAAAATTATACTGTTCTTTTTTTATTTGTCTATTATTAGTATTTTAATTATTATTTTAATAGATATTTGATGTCAGTCCATTTGTCATTCATTTGTTACTTCACCTTCGGTGATTTTCCTAAAAATGGAATTTAAAAAAGCGAGTTTTTTTAACACGCACCAGAAATTAACACCGGGGAAATTAACACGGGACAGAAATTAAGGGTGGTTTTTATTAACGCAAATCCAAGCCATCCGCGTTAATAACATCACAGTGTACATTTTGTGTAATAAGGTATTCTCTAATCCAAAAGAACGATCGTTCTCCGTCTTTTTTTTTTTTTTACTTAAATTTCATATTAGATTTTAAACATATACAATAATTCAAAAACTAAAAAATACATCTAATACCTCATTCTGAAGCAATAACAACATGATTCGTATTTTACAAAAAATGATACATATGCTGATTTATATGTAAAAAAATGTGCTTTCCCCAAAATCACTAATCAAACCATTGGACAAGATGCTTACAAATTTAGAAATAATAAGATGGGAAAACCAAAAAACTGATATCATTTTTGATTGGTGACAATCGGTCACAGGAACCTTGAGATAAAAGCTGTTCAAATTATTTGAACCACAAAGAACCATTTCCACTTTATCCAATAAAATCTAAAGCCAATTCATCAGGACGTCGAAGAGATTGACATTTTTCGCCATTGCAATTGCCGCACTTCCTGTAATTAGTGCCAACCCTCTATTAAGCGCCCAATTTAAAACTAAGACCATAGACTCCATACGATGAGCAGAAAAAAGTATTCTGAAAATCAATACAGTAAACGAAACATGCAGTCCTAAAAATAAATTCAGTTCATTTAATCGTCGTCGTCACTAAAAGATGACGCTTCATCAGAAGAGAAGTTGTCGCCACTATCGTCGTTTGACGGTTGTGGAGCGTCGGAGGGAGCATCGGGAGTACTAAAAAAATGTATAAAAAAGTAGAAAGTAGAAAGATTCCAGGTGGCCGTTCATAATCCATCAAAATAAACGCAACTCACTCCAACAGATCGGGATTCAGTCCTTCAGCCGCCATCTTTCCTTTTACAGCTTGCGGGGGAACTCCCTATAAAAAGACGTCAAAAAGCATTTGTAACGAAACAGTTTGCGCAATATACTGAATACGTGACTCATGCACTCATGGAATATCAGTAACAATAGCAACTAAAATACAGAAAAACAAAATGATAATGGTTCGAGCAAACAAGTTCTTACCACAGCTACCATTTTGAAGTATTTCATGTAACGGGGATCTTTACTAACTGTCATTTCTAGGAAGTAATTTGTGTCAGTATTTAGCCAGGTTGGTCAAAGCAGGTTTGGTGAAAATCGGCGCAAATATTAACACGAGTATCGGGGTATTGCTTCACCCATTCAACAATACAACCACCTCAGACAGAAATCGATTAAGGCAGGACTTACTTGGAGTTTCAGGTTCAGGTGCTTAAAATAAAAGAAGATAAATAAATAAATAAATACATTTATTGGAATTAGAAATTCAAACTGAAACCAAACTTATAATAAACAAACCTTCAGTTGTTTCCACCATTGTAGTGTCATCATTCTAAAAATGAAAGAATGAATAAATTAAGGTGTATATTCCAACTGATGCCTCATTGTGAACCGATACAATGAAAAGAAAAAGAAAACAATAGAATATTTGAGAAAGACAAAGAGATTATTGGACCTGGACCGGTGATTTGTTTTTCAAGGCTGCATCAGTGGTTTCAGTTGATACTGTAGTGGTCGTTTCTGTTGTGGATTCAGTTGCAGCACTTACATGATCCAAGCCTGGTATCGATGATAACTGTAAAGAATTACAAAAGTGTGTGTGTCATATATGCTGACATTTGGTCAAAAGGGGCTATTAGTCAAGTCCTATTATTTGTTTCTTTACTGATTTTCGATCTGTTCTAAGTTGCTGTGCGCTTGATGCCAACCTTCACCAGGAAGTGATACCTTACCCTTAACTCCCGGAAGAAAAAGCTGATTAATTATAAAAACTGATTTAGTTATCATTCATTTTTACTTGTATAGTTCACTCGCACACACGCAAGAAAATCGTATCTTTCCATTGGTTGTTATGTGGCCAAAGCAGATTTTTTTAAAGGGAAATTAAGCCTTTATCAAAAACTTTTTATATTAGCTGCAGAAAGGTCTCATTAATATGGAAGCCGATAAGGGTCAGTCGGAAAAAAAAAATCTGTTGGCTAAAAAAAAAATTTACCTGCGGAAAAAATATTTTCTGTCGCGGAAAAAGTTTTAAAGCAGCAAAACTTTTTTTCTGAGAGAAATAATTTTTTTTTTTCTGTGAAAATGTTTTTGGAGGAGAAAAAAAATGTCGTGGCGTAAAATATTTTCTCTCATGTCATTTAACAGCGCTTCAAGCGAGACCTTTCACATTGTTTGTAAACATGTATTGCTTTCGATGTGGAAGTGAACTGAAAAGTGATGATGTTTTTTGTGGTTGTTGCGGAACAAAACAACGATACAATGAAGAAATACCAATGGATTTGAAGTCTGAAGAAGAGATCATAAAGCATTATCATTCAAAGGGATACCAATATAACATTATTCTACAATTTCTAAGCAAGTATCACTCCATAAATCTAAGTCTGTCAAGTTTCAAAAGGAGATTACGAAGTTACGAGTTGAGAAAGACAAATGTCCCTGTCAATGAAGATCGAGTCAGAGAAATAATAAGAAGAGAATTACAGGGCCCTGGATCTTTACTTGGCTATCGTAGAATGCAGTGTAAACTTCGATGTACTTACCAAATTAATATCTCCAGAGATAAAGTTATGGCCATTTTAAGAGACCTGGATCCAGAAGGAATAAAAAGAAGAAAATCAAGACGATTTAAGAGACGTGTTTATTTCTGTTCTGATCC
Source organism: Turritopsis dohrnii (assembly GCA_027922465.2). Lineage (NCBI taxonomy): Eukaryota > Metazoa > Cnidaria > Hydrozoa > Anthoathecata > Oceaniidae > Turritopsis > Turritopsis dohrnii. Next base: position 1,209,637 of record BQMF02000005.1, read on the forward strand.
TGACGCAGTTTGGCATATTGACGGGTATGATAAACTAAAACCGTATGGTCTACCTATTCATGGTTGCATAGACGGATTTTCAAGAAAAATTCTTTGGCTTAATGTTTGTAGAAGTAACAATAATCCTTACATTCCAGCTAAGTACTTTATGGAACAAGTGAAAGATACTCTAAAAGCTCCATTTAACGTACGAACCGACTGTGGGACAGAAAACGGCATTTTAGCTGCTTTGCAATGTACTCTGACAAATAACGAAAAAGGTCATACATACGGAAAGTCAGTAAGTAACCAAAGAATTGAAAATTGGTGGAGTCACCAACGACGTGGCTACACTGATTGGATAATCTCATATTTCAAAGATATGGTTGACGAAGGATTCATTATGATTGGAAATGAAGCGCATAAAGAATGCATCTGGTTCGTTTATTCGGCACTGTTACAATCAGACTTGGATAAGGTCAAATGTGAATGGAACGATCATTATTTAAGGAAGTCGAACAACAGCGGTGTGTCTGGAGTACCCAATCAATTGTATTTTTTGCCACAAACTAAAGGTTTCGAGAACAAAGGCATTACTGTTTATGATCAGGAACTTAAACACTTGGAAAATGAAATAGAACTTATGAAAAATGCAGAAGAGGGAAGAAATTTAGAGAATGAAGATTTGTTAGATTACTTCAATTACATTGTAGACGAGTTAACCCTGGAATATCCACCGAGAGATTGGATTCAGGCAAAGATTATGTACACTAGGATTATGAATCAGTTTTAACATCTTTTGAAATCTTTAATGGTAGAAATTTTTGGACGTACTAATTTTCACACAGAAGCCCGAAAATGCGCGAAAATTAGTATCAAAATTACGCGCAACTGTTCCTGCGTGAAAATTAATAAGGTAATGGGAATGTTTATGTCACACATACTTTCTTTGTTTACTTTTTCATGATATTTGAATAGATACTAAAACGCCCAACAAACTATGGGATTTATCCACCACATACATGAAAGACAGATTTTTTTAAAAAAAAACAAGTATACATGAAAAATGTCTAAACAAAATAAAACGTAAAAAATGAAGAAAGAAACTGTGGAGGTCCCACAATGAACTTAGAAATTGTTGCAGATGCCATTAAGAAACAAACATAAGTGCATCCTTGGTATAATACCACTCATTATGTGTAGATATTGGTCACTTCATCTAACTTTTCAAGTTTTAAGACAAAACTTTTTGCCCAAACCAACCAGTTCAAATAACAAAACTAACCACTGGACTGATTATCATTGAAATAAAAAGTAAAAGAACAAAATTTATAACAAAAAAATATCAATGCTTCTAGATCAGTGACTATCTAATGTCTTTGAAATCCTTGGCCTTCCTAAAACGACATTCTAATAAATCTGTCAGAAGGCAGACATACAGGTCGATTTTTGAGTAAGGTTTCCCTCCAATTGTAAACTTCTTATTAGAACCTGGGATATTTTCTACAATACGAAAGTCTGGATAAACAAGTGTGTAACTATCCAAGCTACAAAAGTATTGATCATTTTCCGAAATTTTTTTGAGTGCAGCTTTCAAGACATCGTTAACCATAAAATTTTCACAAACAAGCACTGGCAGTTTACTCCCACGTTTCTTTGATAGATGTCCGTTCTTATCAGAGTGTACTACTCCTACATTTATTTTAACTTCACTCTCCATCTTTGTCTCCAATCCTAATCTTTTCTGTTGCATATTAACATTTACATTAACTTCAGTACTACTGCTGGTCTTCTTTGCCTCCTTAATAAATCCTGATCTTTTATGTTGCACATGAGCTCTAAAGGTTTTAAGATTGTGCAAAACCTTTTCTTTTTCTTCTTCTTCTTTTACGTTTAATTCCTTCTTTTCAATCTTATTTCCGCAGGTTGTACAGAATATGTCTAATAACCTGACAGCAACTCCACATTTTCCACAGAAAGCCATGTTTTTACTGTTTGCAGCTAGGCTGGCATTTATTTTGATAAAAAATTTATTGCTAAGCATGCGCGGGCGCCATCCATAAAAATATTTTCTTCGATCAGAAAAATAATTTTTCGTAGGAACAATAAAGTTTTTTTTTCAATTATCAATTTTCGAAGTTTCTCAAAAAATTTTTTCGCGGCAAAAATAATTATTTTTCCAAAAAAAATGTTTTTCGGCAGGTAATTTTTTTTTCCCCCAGAAGATTTTTTTTTCTCCGACTGACCCTTATCGGCTTCCATACATTAATCTTCTGTGACCATTAAAAATTATTTTAAATGATAACTATACTCAGTTTTTTGTTATTTAGTATCTAACAACGGACGCCATTGCCATCGCCACTGCGATGAAATTTTGACGTCACAGCGCGATCGTTCTTTTTGTAAGGATTACATAAACTGTAATATTTTGTTTTTGTTGATGAAAGTTCTTGTGTGCTTTGTGATATAAAACCTTTATTAAAAAGTATTTCGTTTTAGATTTATAGCAGGTACATGTGCGTAAGTGAGTTTTTGAACAAATGTGTATATTTTAGATGTATAAAAAATGAAATCTTCAGTATGACTGCTTTTGTTTTTCTTGAATCGCTAACGATAAATTTATTTTACATTTTGCTGTTTCTTGATGTTTAAGATTGTTATGTTATGTTCGTGTTTTCTTTGTTGTTTTTCTACCGTTTCTCGTATCTTTAGAACATAGGCGTAAAAACATGTCATCATGTGCTGCCTACGTCTGGTGTTTCTGCAAATGAAATTCGCTCTGTGACGTCATGATATTTATAACGAAAGCTGTAATGGCGATTTAACTAAGTTGTTTTTTTAGCAGTTTTTTTTCATTTAGAATACCTTTTATACATAAAAAGGTGTTCCTCTAGGATAAATGAAGTATTTCATGCTCAAATTCAGAAAAGAAATTTTAAGGCTTAATTTCCCTTTAATAAGTCTACCTCAATAAATCAGAAAATAAATAGAAGTTGCTTTTTAAGATAAGATCAGGAAACTTAAAGAGCTACTTTAAAAATCGTTTATCTAACATTTTGTTCTTACCTTTGCCTCAAGGATACTTAAAGTTATTTCTAGCCTCTGTATCTTTCCTTGTAACTCAGCCAACTTCTAAGACAAATCACAATCAAGAACACGGTTATATTAAAAAAAAAGCAATCAATAGCATAAAGAAGCAGATTTAAATAGATTACAGCATTCAATCAGTTCACCAGATGCGAAAAAAGAAATTATCTAACCTCTTCACACACTCCTGAAAATCGGTTGAGAAAACGCACTGTGTGTGTGATAAAGTGGTTCAAAAATGCCAACGTTCTCTTGTGGTTAATAGGGGGAGTCTAAAAAAGAATTCAATGAATAAAATCATAGCATAAAATTCATTTTCTTCTGGAGCCACAACAATGAGATCAAAGCCAATTCCCTTCGGCAATTACGTAGCTTAAGTTGACGTCACACCTGCCCCTTAAAATGCTTCTTGCAGCTGTGTGACTTAACACGGAGTCCAGAAAATTTTGATTGTAAATTTGCAGAATGAGTTACTCTCTCAGCATTATAATATTAGATACATATGTAATGGGTTTAATGATAAGTGTTAAAAATGAAAAATAAAACAATTGTAGTTAGGTTGTCTTAATTTGCTGGTGATGGTGGTCAGGAAAGTCACTAGTCATGTGCCATGACATATATCACGTTCATCTTACATACACTGGTGCAAATATAATAGTCAGAGCTCTGACGATTTTCACTTTAATAATTTTGAGAAAAAGGTCTGAGTAGTTCTTTTTGTAGTTTATGGGGTCTGGATACTAAAAAGTGATTTCTTACTAATTGGGTGCGGGACAATAACCCGTGGTGAGCCCATAAAGACACCAATTTTTGAAAGATCTTTAACAATGCTTGAGCAAGCTAGGTACTTATATTGAAGATAAAAACCAAATATTTTTAGCTCCGTCATTACTTTTAAGAAACAATTTTTGGGGACAGACTAATTTTAAGAAAAATTTTTTTTAGAATTATTTTATTAAAATATTTTAATATTGCTCTAGCCAGCCTAAAAAGTTTGTATTTTATGTTTTATTTACATAGTTGCCACCTACGAGTAAGTTAAGAAAAGTTACCATGGGACAATAACATTTTAAGAAACTTTTTTCCACTCGTGATCTTTGTTAAAATATTTTAACATTGCTTGAGCAAGCTCCATTTGGGGATTTTTTTGAAGTATTGTGTACATTAAGTTTCTGTAAGCAGTTTAAGAAAGAAATCTTTGGGACAAAATACTTTAAGAAATGATTAATCACGTAAAAGTATGATTTTGTTAAAATATTCTAACATTGGTAGAGCAAGCACAATTTTACGATTTTTTTAAGGTATTGTGTATATTGACTATCTATAAGTGTTTTAAGAAAATAATCTTTTGGACAAAACAGTTTAAGAAACTGTAAATTACATGGGAATCTTCAGTTTCATACGTAATTTTATGAGATTTATAATATTATTTTTTAGTTAAATTGCCTAAAAAGTAACGTTTCAGGTAAAAATGCAACGAAAGTTTGAAGCTATTGTATTGCTTGATAATTTGATTAGAACGATCAATAGAATGTCTTCAGTAGTTGATGTTTTCTGTTATAACACATATAAATGTTGTAGATAGCAGTTGAAAATTTAGCTAGTTGTAATTGATTTGTGATTTTCTCTACTAGTGATAAATATATAATAGGAATAAATAGATAACATTATGAATCCTGCAAATGAGGCAAGTAAGAAGCTATTATAGAATTTGTAGTTGGGTAGTTAGAATAGAGCCTATTGAAAAGAGAGACAGTGACTCATTACAAGAATAACAAGAGCGAGGTATTCCCTGTTAATTAATTTTCGTAAAAAGTGATAAGGTTCACCTAGAAAAAAAGTCATTTGCTTTTGCTTTTGTATTTGTGTAGTTTAATTTTAATTTTCAGGCATGGAAAACAAGCATATTGATGACAATACAGGTCCATTAATAGAAAGTAACAGTGACACTTTACCAGAATCAGTGGAGTCAGGTATAATATACACAAGTAGAAATATAAATGAGTTTGAAACAAGTTAAAACCACAATAAAAGCACTGGCTGAGCTATTTACATCTAGATATGTTTTTGTGATGTTTGGTGCTTTTCACATAATGCTCAATATATTTTCAAGCACTGGAAAGATAATTGAAGGCTCGGGAGGGCCTTATGCATTATCTGAATGCAAAATTGTTGCACCTGGCTCAATCAATCAATTTCTAAAAGGCAAGATGTATAACCGTTGTAAAAGAGGCCATACTCTTCTTGCAGCTGCAATTCATGGTCTGCATTTGGAAAAATTCATTGATGATTTGAATGTAAAAGAAGATTTTGTTAGTGAATTGGACAAGATTGCAGAGAAGGGCCCAGTCAATGCTGAGAACATATCACAGATGATGAAACATGTCATCACACAATACGAGTTTTATTGCAATGATACGTTAAGTGGAGAGAGAGGCAAAACAGCCCAGTTCTGGATGCAGTATGCAAATATAATAGACCTTAGCAATGTTTTACACAGAGCAATCAAATCTAATGATCCAGAACTGTTTGCATATGCTCTATTTGAATTATCACCAATATTTTTCATGACAAACCATTTCAATTACGCAAGATGGATGGTTTTGTATGCCTTGGAGCTAGCAAATCTAGATCCTGAGGTTTATAGATTGCTTATCAATGGTGGGTTTTCTGTTAACCGTACCGGTAAACCATTTGCAGAAGTGGCAGTGGATATGGCATTGGAGCAAACTATCAATGCAGAGGCAAAGAACAGACTCAAAGGAATTATGAAGTTTGCAGATGTTTCGTCAGCTGTAAATAGATGGTCAGTGACAAATTCAATGAAAACAGAATTAGTAAACAGTTTACTAGATATAGCTGGATTTACAGATGCGAATTCTAGTCATAAAGAGACACAAGAACCAAGAAAAAGGCAAGACAACAGAGACCTGAAGGAGCTCAAAAGTGTGATTAAGGAGACAATGAACCCTTTTGATGAGGAAATCAACAAGGAACACTTATTCAATATCAAAACTGGCCGGAAAGTCAACAAAGAAGCAGAGAATTACCTATTGCAAATTTTTTCAAAAGGAATCGAAAAGAGGGATGAATTTATTGAGAAATGCAAGAAAGACGCAACCAAATTTGAGGATCCAATCAAGAAGACAAAAATCGAAAATTTCGCAACAGAAAGTACGTTAAAGTCTAATAAGTCAAAGAAAGTTGCAGAAATCATTAGTATAAAAGGCACACGTGATCTCTTTGGGCGTCTCCTTTTTCTAGCTATAACACATAGCCTTGACATCAGAAAATTATTTGAGTACCCACTACTTCCTGAGCCACCATGTTTTTCTCATCCAGATGGGTCAATGTACCAGGCTCCAAAATCTACTGTTCTTGATCACATAGTGAAGAACTTTGATGTGATCTGCCCAAAGCCTGTTAGAACCGTAATTGTTGATGGTATGTTTTTGATCAAAAGTACAACACAACAATGTTGCCCAACCTTTGCTGCATTTGCAAGAACAATGCTAATGAAAGTGCTAAAATTGGCTGAATATCGTGTTGATATATGTTTTGATGTGTATGAATCACCATCAATCAAAGATGTTAAAAGGAAATACAGAGGAAATGAAGAAACTGAACGATTTTTTTCGTTTGGTCCGAGGCAAAAGTTTCCTTCTGATATCAGCAGCTTGTTACAGATATCTGAATTTAAAAAGGAGCTTTTGAAGTTTTTAAAACAGGAATATCAGGATCCTGTTTATGCATGTATACTTGGAAACAAGATCTTTTATTGTTCTATTGACAATCAATGCCAAAAGTTTTCTGTTATTGATGGCCATCTGAAGGTTGATGATGTGCATGAACTATATGGCAACCATCTCGAAGCAGACACAAGGGTCGCTTTTCATGCACTTCATGCTGATAGAACAGATCCTGGAAACATTGTCGTTAGAGGTGAATTAATTTGTTAAATGATAAAATATGAGTTTCTTTATACTTGCAATAAAAATCCACAATGAAACGAAAATATAATGTATCTTTTGCAGTCTAGGGAAGCCAAACAACACAAGGTATCTTGTTATTGTGTTTGAAAATGGTTCCAAGATTGAATTCATCTTTCCTTATGTCTTGATTGCTTATAGGTAATGATACTGATATTCTGGTCATTTTAATGTGCAATGCTGAAAAATTTGAAAACAGATTATGGCTTGACACAGGTCTGGATCACAACAACTCACGTAAATTCATTGATATCAAAGCTGTGAGTCAAGAAATCAAGAATTTGGATTCTCTACCAGGCATTTATGCATTTACTGGTATCGATTACTTACCATCTTTCTACCGGAAGGGGAAGATAAAACCAATGACGATAATGAATACCCAAGATAAGTTTGCAGCTGCATTCAAAAATCTTGGAGAAAAAGAATTGGATCCTGAAACTGTTCAGGATATCGAAGAATTCGTGTGTCACATGTATGGTTATAAGAAAAAAAAAGATATACATGAAGTTTTAAGTCTACACTTCCATAAAAAATGTAAACCTAAGAAGTCTGGAAACCCACTGGATGCACTTAAAAGTGTAGATCCAAAAACATTCCCACCATGCCGTCAAGTTTTGAATGAACAGATTAAAAGAGCTTGGTTTGTAGCAAAATTGTATAAAACAGCAACACAAGCATATCCAGCTGAAGGTTTTGCTGAAATAGATTATGGTTGGAAACTTTCAGATGGTAATTTCTTAGATCTTGAGTGGTATAAAGGTGAACAAGTCCCGTCTGCAAGGGAAAGAATAGAGCAACTTGAAGATTCAGATGATGAAATGATTGTCGATGAAGAAAGTGATGTCAATGATGGTAGTGAAGATAGCGACATGTCAGATTTGGATGATTAAATTTAATAAACACTTTTGTTTGATACATACTGCTTGAACATTATAGAGTTTACAATTTTTGGTAATTCTGTTTCACAAGTTAATATTCATGTTGTTTAATCACTTGAAACTCTTTTCTTAACTGAGCATTATAGCATTATAGCATATATAGCATTATAGCATAAGTAATAAGTAATAAACTGACTATGCCTTATGCTACTTAGGAAATGGAAAGTAATACGAAAGCAATTTATTGAATCTAGAAATATGTTTAACGAATCTGTTTCTTTCATGAAAATTGAAAACAATATATTGTATCTATATGTTTAGCGCGTCAGTTTCTTCCATGGGAACTGACTTGTTATCCTTTTTCATATTACTTTAGAAAGTATAATTTAGAAAAGCTTTTACTAACTCTTTGGGTTCACTTGATCTGAGTAATACTTACTGTAAGATATTTTGCAGATTACTTGGATTCATGAGTTTTATGAATGTTCTACTTTATATATGTTGACATGGACATTTCTTTGATTCTTGTTATGAAGTCTTTTTCCAGTTGAGTTTTTACTAGTCATGTTTATTTTATCTAGGGAATTACAGAGTTACTGGCTAAATTGTAATTGTTTTCTAAATAGTTTGACAATATGAAACTGAAGATTCCCATGTAATTTACAGTTTCTTAAACTGTTTTGTCCAAAAGATTATTTTCTTAAAACACTTATAGATAGTCAATATACACAATACCTTAAAAAAATCGTAAAATTGTGCTTGCTCTACCAATGTTAGAATATTTTAACAAAATCATACTTTTACGTGATTAATCATTTCTTAAAGTATTTTGTCCCAAAGATTTCTTTCTTAAACTGCTTACAGAAACTTAATGTACACAATACTTCAAAAAAATCCCCAAATGGAGCTTGCTCAAGCAATGTTAAAATATTTTAACAAAGATCACGAGTGGAAAAAAGTTTCTTAAAATGTTATTGTCCCATGGTAACTTTTCTTAACTTACTCGTAGGTGGCAACTATGTAAATAAAACATAAAATACAAACTTTTTTGGCTGGCTAGAGCAATATTAAAATATTTTAATAAAATAATTCTAAAAAAAATTTTTCTTAAAATTAGTCTGTCCCCAAAAATTGTTTCTTAAAAGTAATGACGGAGCTAAAAACATTTGGTTTTTATCTTCAATATAAGTACCTAGCTTGCTCAAGCATTGTTAAAGATCTTTCAAAAATTGGTGTCTTTATGGGCTCACCACGGGTTATTGTCCCGCACCCAATTAGTAAGAAATCACTTTTTAGTATCCAGACCCCATAAACTACAAAAAGAACTACTCAGACCTTTTGCTCAAAATTATTAAAGTGAAAATCGTCAGAGCTCTGACTAATATACCCATGTTGTAGAGTTCTAAAAACTGATCAAAAAAATGCATGGAATTGTTTTGATACGACCAAACGTTACAGAGATATTGTTGATCAAACATTTTGATGACCCATTGCCTGTATCGCCGACCCCAAAACTTTCAGTTATCCCTATTGGTTCCAAGATAATTCCCCAAAAATGTCGCATTGAATGGAGATGCAATACAACGGTTCCTTGGTGGTGATCAAAAACACCACATGCTACTGTACTAATTTGCGAAAAAAGTGTCTCTTACCTCTACATAAGAAGAACTTGACCGTAAAATTTAATTAAAACAGTTTAAAATAAAAGTGGTATGCACGTTCTGCAATTTTCATAGTAAGATTTTGAGACTTATTTTTGGCCAAAAATGAAAAAACTAGAAAACATTGCATTGGTTATAGTATTCATTTTGTATGAAGCTATTCATGTGGTGAAGCTATTCATGTGCACTTTATTTCATGCTATGGTTGATAATAAAAAAACATCTGGTACATACTCCAAATTCAACCTGAAATTCATAAACATGTAAAATCATTTCTGTTGGACCATTTTGTTTATTTTGAATCATTAATTGGTTCAAGTACAATATCAACATTATTTTCTTGTCTGCAAAGAATAACAGAAATAGATTATACAATGTATTTTAAAGTGATTAAAGCATCCTTAATAATATTTACAAATTTAATAGAGCTTAAAAAGTTGTTTAAGGTGGTCCCTTTTCAGTATTTTATATCTTTTGGAAGTTTTTTGGATAACATTAAGAAGCATCTACTAATAACACCTGATGATAGTAAATTGAACCAGACGATCTCTAATCGTTAGTACAGCGGTAACTATAAATATATGATACGAAATTTCATAACTTAGTTAAAGAAATCCTTAGTCAATTTAAGTGGAATTTGAGCATGTGAAAAATCAATGTATTTACTCTCTCAGTCATTCCAGCTTTTTCAAAAAAGCATTTCACAATTATAAACAATTTGAGGTTTTGCAAGATTACTCTATTTCTCCCAACCAAGTACATTCATTAAACTGTTTATAACTGCAGCCACATGTAAAAAAGATAAAGAAATGTAGGCATTGAAGATTTACACGTGTAAATTAAGAAAACTTAAGTAATCTACCTAAATACCATTTCGAAAGATATTCAGATAGAAAGCAACATCTTTTCATATTTTTGTTTATATTGTTGTTATCCTAGGAAATGTGCTATCAGCAACAAATAATGGATGTTCCCAAATTTAACTGCACCATCAATAGACCTCAACATTATGTGAAGGCAAAATCCGTACATGCGTTGACTCCATATGATGTTGACATCATTGGTGCTTTGGGTGATTCATTGACAGCAGGTTTTGGCGCTTCTGCATGCACACTCGTTGATTTATTCATCGAGTTTCGAGGAGTTGCTTGGAGTATAGGTGGTGATGGTGATATTAGGAGACGAACAACTTTGCCAAATGTCATAAAGGAGTACAACCCAAGTATCACTGGATACTCAGTTGGTATCTCGCCGCCACTTATATACACACCAAATAATCACTTGAATGTCGCTGTTTCAGGTATACGTCAAGTCAGAACCTCTTCACTAGTAGAATTCGTTTACTGCTTAAATAGGGAACAAAATTAAATATACCGGGTGAGTCAAAAAAAAGTACCCGTGTTTCACAAGTAATGTCTTTCGATTGGATAATTATGAGAAATAGTTCTTTTCATTTCTGATTAGAGGAATCCCTTACCTATATTTTGGTGTATATATCACTTTTCTAGATTGGTTAAGTAGAAAGAAAGTTATGGACAAAATACTGGAAGCGATCCTTGTAAAAATCTTTGAAAAATGGACAAAAAATCCGAACAAAATTTTCCTGCCTGACTCTTTGATTAAATTTGATAATGTTAATGAAAAAGCTATGGGGATTGAAAGAAGAGACACAAATTGTGTAATCGCCTCTTTAGAAATATTTACCCCAGCAATCTGGATGCATACCCAAACTCTTTGTTGTATGGAGTTGTGGCGTTTCTCAATACCCTAACAAGACTGTCTTTATAAAAGTTTCAGTGAATAAAGTTTTAAGTAAATGTTTACAAAAGTTTGAACTTTTTACTTAACTTAATTATTAAGAAAAACACGTTATAGCACAAGTAATTGTTGATGTCTTTCATTCCCTTCTGGTTTGCAATAAAAACATAAATCTTGTTTTGAGACATTTTGTTCGGCGTTTTTGTCCATTTTTCAAAGATTTTTTCAAGAACCGCTTCCAGTTTTTGTCCATAACTTCTTTTCTACTCAACCAAATTAAAAAAGTAATACACCAAAATATAGGTAAGGGATTCCTCTAATCAGAAATGAAAACAACTATTTTTCATAATTATCCAATCGAAAGACATTACTTATGAAACAACGGTACTTTTTTTTTACTCACCCGGTATAGAACATACTGTTTTTTCAATAAAATCATACAAACATGTAACCATCCAATAGCAAGTAAGAGATTTGTTTTTAAAAAGTTTTTGCCACAATGAAGTTTTGTTTTCCAGCCCTGATAGAAATCAGGGATAATATCTATTTTTACTTAGCTGAATTTTTTTCATGAGGACATGTCAGTCAATTTAACTAGTTTAACACCAGGAAAGGTTTTTAATTAGACATCTGGTTCACTTATTATCCAATGATAAGAGAATAGGGGTAGTAGATATTTGTGGGTTGGCAGATTCAATGTTTTGATAGAATGTTTCTTTTGTAAATAAATTTTAGGGTCAACAGCTTATGATATGAAAAGCCAAGCAAAACATTTTGTCAGGAAATTAGTGGTTGATCCACAATATGATTTCTTTGGATCATGGAAAGTGTTAACCTTATTCATTGGTGGAAACGACCTATGTGCATCTTGTAGATCATATCGTGATTACAAATATCTATATTCTCCCAAGAACTTTACCGCAGGTCTGTCTTATATTGATTTGAATAAGTTGTAATGGGTTGGGACTGCTTGTAAATTTCACTTATTCAATTCATCCTGTTCTGGGTATGCACTCACATGGTCTGAATAATCAAGGATAACTGACTTTGAATTGACTTCTATCTGCAAGTTAGATGAAATACCTCTGTAAACAAACACCATTTGACTTTCAATTCTTCTTGTTTATTTTGCAGAAGTTATAGGTGCATTGGATTATCTTCATGAAAGGGTGCCAAAGTTATTCGTGAACTTAGTGTCAGCACCAGATGTAACAATACTTCATCGCTTAGCATCTTGTAAATGTGACATCACACACTTCATTGAATGCAAATGTGGAACAATTTATGGGGCTGAGGCGAGAAAAGAAACCTATGCAAACTTCCTTGAATATCACAAGTTAATCAGAGAAGAAATTAAGACTGGGAGGTGCGGCCAAATTCTTACAAAATTGTCTTGAACTGCTATTGGTTTTTCAGTATTTTCACATTAATTAAGAAGAATTATAATAAATGGGATATAGCCTAACATTATTCTTGTTGAGAAATATATTTTAATGAACTCATGAAAATAGGAAATCAATGAGAAAGAATTATACTTAAATGAAAGGTTACAGTATCAAATTTGAAAATAACCATGATGATACACAACACCCATCCGGTTTTTCCATGAACTCCCCTCTAGTTTAGTGTGTGTATGTCATTTACAGTCATGATAAAAAAACTAGGTACTCTGTGAAAATGGTCACACAATAAAAGCAATTAGTAGCACACTCCTAAAACCGGATTATTACGGTGTTTTCCGATGTATCTTCATAGTAGATATTATTAAGGCAGGATGTGTATTCTCAGTTTAAACAGTTTCATTCATTAGAACTGAATTGGTTTATCATGGAATGATTATACATTAAGTATTATGTTGTGTATAAAACCACCACATGTTATTCACTGTGCAACAGTCGTTATAACCATCACATCAAATTATGTTGACAGGTATGACACGAGAGATGACTTCACTGTTGTTATACAACCATTCTTTGATAAAACAGACATACCAAAACTGCCAGATGGTGACATTGATCGCTCATATTTTGCTCCAGACTGTTTCCATTTTTCTGACAAGGCTCATGCAGCATCAGCGCTGGCACTGTGGAACAGCATGTTAGAACCTGTCGGTAGAAAAAGTGAACGGTAAGTTGTTTCGTGTAAATTAGTTTGTCTAAAAGATGATGTACCAGTAGAATATTCAAAAATTAACATTTACACGTAAAAAAGAGAAATAACATGTTCTTTAGGGCAAGTGTTGATAGTAATATTTTTTTTGTACTTCTTCATTGAAGGTGGTACGATCATGAAAAATGGCATTGTCCAACAGAAGCATCACCTTACTTCTTTACCAGCAAAAACAGTAAGTAAACGAAAAAATGGCTTCAAGTAATATTGGAACGAATCAGCAAAGTAAATCCTGCAGATGAACTAGTTTTTTGTTTTTCATTTACATATTCCTAATTTTCTTGGTTGTGTTTTCTACAGGTTGACCTTTTATACTTGTAAGTGATTACCTAGACCTTCTTTTTAATGCTTATTCATTAGGGCAGCAGATTTGTTAGAGAGTAGTTTTACTTCGTTTAGTGGAGAAAACCACTGGTAGGTAACGTCTGTCTTTTAAAGTGAGTAGTCTAAGGATTCCTGATCATCCTTTAATTTACTGTCCTGATTGCCGTTTTATATGTTCAATTTATTTTGAAGTTCAGTTTCTGTCGATACTTGCCTTATCATTTGGGTATTGACTATGACGATCCCCGTTGTCTGTGTAATAGGCATATTTTTTTTAAGCATAACCTATTCTATGAATAATTATAATTCCGTTGTATAAAAACTTCGATAGCACTATTTATGATTTTAGAATATAATTCTTATTAAATACCTTATAATTATCTGTACTATAAAATATAATTTACAGAACACAGTGTGTCTTCAAAAAAAACTTTGAATGCCAATTATTTTTTACTTGCTGTTGTAATAAACATAATTTTTACATCATTCGATAGGAAGTTTTGTAAACTCTTCAAAAATTAAAGTTTTGAAATGTGGAAAAAATCATGGAAAAAATCATGTCAGCGATTTGCACTATTAAAAGTCCATTAACACTTTCCATTAACACTTTCTTTGATAAAAACTGGTATTTCTTCTTCCATGATTTTTTCCACATTTCAAAACTTTAATTTTGGGCTTTTTTTGAAGAAACACTGTAAGAGTAGGTCAATTCAATTCACAAATTCACAAAATGAATTATATGTTTTATGTGTAAAAGTTTTGTTTATATTTGATGATTAATGAAATGGCTGATTCTAATCTGGTTAATCTAAAAATTTGGATTTCAGAGGTTTTTCTTAGTTTTTGCAATCCTTTTCCTTAAACAGTCATTTTCCTCAATCATCGTATACTTGTCATATAATGATACTCAAGTTTGTAACAGTTTGATCGATTTCACAATACTTAAAAACATATATTATACTATATATTCTATACTAATATACTAGTATATATTATATAAACACTGAATAAAGTGACAAAGAAATATTAAAAAGTAACGGCACTGTGACTGTTAAAATCACTTTAGAGGGAATGCAGCTTCAAATTTCTGAAGAAAGCTCTTCTATATTGTAACGTAGCTGTTCGAATCATATGCGTGCTTTATAAAAATTACCTCGAGTTCTGTTTTTGGAATAAATTAAGTACGCTGTAACCAAGTAAGGTGTGCACGAAATTCGAGTAGTTACGGTAACACGAATGTATGTTTTTTATTCGAAAATTACTTTTTAGACATTTTTACATCGGATTTACATCGGCCGAACAGAACGTTTTTTAATAATTTGATGTTTTAATTATTAGGCGTATGTTAACTCTGGAAGTTGCATACAGATTTTGTAAAAATTACGGTAATTATCGCGCCTCCTATTGGGCGCTTAGATTATAAATTTCATTGGCCGCAGTGTAAACTTAAGCAAAGAAATGAATTTGAATGACCTTGAGTGTTTTTGTGTTTGCTTGACTCGTCAATCCCGATCCCCTCTGGCACAAAGGTATCGTCGAAAAAGGCAAGTGGCTGGGTTCTAGGCTGTCACTATTTAATGTAAAGCAGCTTTTGGTACTTGATGTAGTACGGTACTCAAAATTATGTCAAGTATTTTAATCAACTGCCTTATCAGTGTCTGGAATGTAACACATTTTAGTCCGTATGATGTTTGAGACGTGTGGTGGTGGACAGAGCCGGAAATTTAGGAATTCTCAATTTCTGACAATCAGAAGATTTCTAAAATAGAGATACAGAGATATAGTGAGAAATAAGATACAGAAAATGATTTTAGTGGTATTTGACTTCAAATATATCAAACGTCGTATCTGTTTACAGTAAAATTCAACTACTTAAATAAAGTGTGTGTTAGAATACTAGAGTCTTTGCAGATATTTTGATTTCTTGAAAAATCCTATTTGAGTTACGCTTTTTTCATAACTTCAGAGTTCATTTTCTCTGGGTTAATAGTGATGAAAAGTGTTTATTTAAAAATTAAAAAATCTCTTAAACATTTCAGTCAAACAACAGATACAAATTCTTCATCTTCTTCAGATTCATCAAGAAGATTGAGTTACGCAGAGGTCTATAGACCTTTTCTGAAATTACGTCACGGCAGATCTCGCCTCGTTTCGCCTCTCATAATAAAGAATGATAAAAAAAAGTTCGCGTAACATTTTACCCTCGGGTATCGTTTCTTTTCAAAAACAACACATGGTATGCCGATTCTGTCAGAAAAATCAGTAACTGACTTCCAATCTTCTGTTATCATCACCGCCCCACTTACCGATGTCATTATAAATCAAGAGCATAACATTCCATACAAAGAGACTGTCAGAGAAATCCGAAACAAAACGTGCTCAGGAAATATCGGAGAAGAAGAAGACTCAACGCGACCTAATTGATAACCAGTTAAACAAAGAGGATAAGCGTGCTGTAGAACAAAGCCGTGAGAAAGGTGCATCCAGTTGGCTGACGGTTCTGCCCTTGAAGGAGCATGGATTCACCTTAAATAAAGAGGAGTTTCGAGATGCAGTAGCTTTGAGATTCAATCGTGATATCAAAAATTCTCCCAACGAAGTGCCCATGTGGAAGCAAATTCGATGTCAACCATTCTATGAATTGCAAAAAAGGGGGCTTTGTTTCCATCCGCCACGATAATGTTAGAAATTTTGAAGCAAACTTATTGAACAAAGTTTGTAAAGATGTGGAGATTGAACCCAAGCTTCAACCCGTAAACAATGATGAAGCCAGGCTTGATGTACGAGCCAGGGGTTTTTGGAGACAGGGACAATCAGCCTATTTCGATGTTCGATTCACAAATACAAACTGTCAGTCTCAAGTAAACACTCCTGTCAACAAAATATATGAAAAGCACGAGGCTGAGAAGAAACGAAAATATAATGACAGAGTTTTGAATAATCAACACGGCTCATTCACTCCTCTTGTTTTTTCTATCAACGGAGGAATGGGCCAGGAATGTCTTACTTATCACAAACATCTTGCAGAGCGCATTGCAGACAAGACAGGACAGAGGTATGATCATTATAATGACCTGGATCAGGTGCAAACTGTCCTTTGTCATTATGAGATCTGCTCTGATCTGCCTTAGGGGCAGCCGTTCCCTCGAGATAAATTGTGAAAGTGTGGATGACTTTACTATGGCTGTGGAGGAAGCTAGGCTTTGAAGGTTTTCTTCTCTTTCCTTATGTATGTAAATTATTATAAATATTTTATAGATTTTAAATTTTAACATATTGTACTTTATGAAATATAAACCTTTTATTGTATGATCATTAAATAAGATTATAACTTTAAAAAAAAAAACTTATTTAAAAAACAACACAAATGTCATAATTTCATGTAATGTTTACGTAAAACATATTACCATACTCACATTTCTGTAAAAGTTTGGTAATTTGGAAGATTTGCACAGAGAACAAGGTACTGATGTTGAATTTCACAGTCACTTTCAGATTTGACCATAAATAGACTAAGTCTTCAATTTTTCTATGTAAAATCATTTTTACGTGTTGATGTGTTGAGGCCAATACAATTTTGAAAATCATCAATCCATACAGCTTCTTTTTTCAATTGCTTTCGGTTCACTTCTACCAAATATCATTTTATTCTCACGTGAACAATAAATCATTTTTTGGCAATTGTGGTAGACCTATTCTCATACAAGCATTTCAAGCAAAGAATTGATGAAATAATTCAGATTTCTTGAAAATTAGCCTAAAGAAATTTTCTCTATGGCTGATGCAGAAATTGTCCAAGCTATGAGGCTAGTTGATTTTAAAATAGTTAAGAGCATCGCTTATAACGTGTGGATATGTACTTTCAAAAGTACATGACAGAAGTGCCCTCCTTCATTTAGGTCTTAACATTATGTGCTCAAATTATCAAATTATGTGCTCTTAGATTTTCCATCGATGAATCTCTGAGATCGATGTTAAGTTCTGGTACTAGCACCGAGACACATGCAGCAATAATGACAAATATTCGTGAAAAAGTCCTTGATGTTTATGATACATTGTCCCTTACTTCAAAAGAACGTCACCCAACATCTTCCCATATGGAGTTATTAAAATTTACTGTTGACGATAAATTACAACAATGTATAGAATTGGCTAAAGCGGAATTTAATGCAATTCACGATGATTACGAGTGTGTCCACATAGAATCGGACAGTATCGGAAGGAAACAGTTCAGTATATACACTGACAATTTTAATAGAGTCAATATGAGAACTCTAAGGGAGTCATTTCAGAGTGCCTGTGGCGACTCCTTTTGCGAGTCATTTTGACTCCCTTACAAGTATCTTTTTTTACTCCCTTTAGCTTCTCATTACCATGAATGACTCCCTTTCAGTTCTCAAAAATGACGATATTTGTGACTCTCCAAAGGGAGTCATTTGAAAATGACTCTCTTACGATTCTCATTTCGTGATTCCCGTTTGAGTATCATTTTGAATTAACGCTCAAACAAGAGTCATTTTTTGATCACCTTAAGAGCTTCAATCCGCTATGAGTCCCTTCAGAGCATCATTGCGCTGATATCAAATGACGCCCTTCTGGGCATAATGTGTTAATATTAAATGACTCCCATTCTAGTATCATAATATTGAAATCATGTATTGATCTTTTCATCTAAACACTATGAATATATACATACAAAAACATTCATGAAAACGCAAATAGCTTATATACAAACTTGGATATTTCATAACAATAAATATTTTTTGCGTGTTTTTTAATTTCTACGATATACAATATTTCTTTTTTATGCATTATAATTCGATTGTCTCCCCCACTTTTCAACAAAAGGTAGACTGAGAATGAAGAAAAACCACGAAGAAAGTTCACGGCGCTAATTTGTGTTAATTAATATTTCATTCAAGATGAATACCAATTTTGTCTCGAAAATAGTAAGAATAGAAAGGAACACAAAGAAAAATTGAATTTTGGATTGCAGATTAAATAAGATGACTTTTCAAAAATTACGTCACATACAGCCGAATAATGACGTTTACAAATGAAACTATACCAATAATACAGAGCTCTGAGATGCGGTCTTGATGTTGAACTTTGGTGTTTTTGCACAGCTCTTTTGATTTTTGAATTTTAATACACATCCAGAAATATTGCATTGAATAGCGAAGCTGCCCTGTATTGCATGAAAGTTCCAAAAATATTGCACGAGCCATTTGTAATTGACTGTTTTATAAGAGCAATCAAATTGACAGGAAAATTTCATAATAAGAATCTAAAGAAAAAGTAGTATACTGTAAAAAGTAAAGCTGTCACAAGTAATCAAAATATAGTAGCTAATCATTCAAAATCATTTAGCTTTTCCCCAAATACTTTCATTTGAAGTTTATGGCTGATAAAGAAAAACAGTGTACTTATAACATATTTAGTTACTGTCTGCATAGCCGACCGTGTTTTGTGGGCATCATCAGTGTTTTGTTGTTCTTTAAAAGAAATTTAAGGAGTAAGCAAGCTAACTTATCATATAGAATATTAATATCCGATTATTTAAGAACAAGAAAACAAACGAAAGAAACTGTCAGTCACGCGGACACATTCAGTTTCGTCAAGAAAGGAATCCAAGAATAGTACAACTACATATCTCCTTATATGAAATATGTATATGTAACCAATGAAACCAGTGAACCAGTGAAGTTTTTTTTATTCAATGCGATCGTACGGTCGCATTAAATAAGTTTACAATTTTTGTGGTTATATAGGGAAATATCTACAGTGTGTCCACCAGAAAGTGGGCACCTTGTTTAAAACACAAATAACTTTTCGAATTCTCAACAATACAATGCGGTTTTTATACCGTTGGAAAGAGGATTTTTTGAGCTTTCCAAAGATATAAGTTGTTATTTATAAAAATTTTTATTTTAAGGAATATTTAGTATTTTTTGTTTCGATACGGTTGTTAATTTTGTAATGATCAATAAAACAGACTTTTAACGAGCGATTAACCTTTTGTTTCATGGAAATAACCGCTGCTGGTGGTGTTGTGCTAATTTTGTCACGAAATTTTTTGAAAAGACACAAACTTTTTTTCATGGTGTAAACTTACCTTAAATTTTTTATTATGATTTAATAATTTCATGTTCCCAATGCATTGCCAAAATTTTTATAAGCGAGAAAACAAACTTTTTCTGAAATTCATTCAATCATGCAGTGCAGCAGCGAACTTTCGCTGTAAGAAAGTTTCATGAGACAAAAAGTTATGTAGCTGTTATTCAAGCTTTTAGACAGCACTTTCTGGGTAGATATCCACCTTCAAAAAGCACGATTCAAAGTTTTTAAATCTTTGTAAAAGAGTTTTAGAAATGAAACTTTCATGTTTCAAGCTTGTAAAAATGTAAAGTTTTCCTTGTATAAACGTAGCTTTATTACAATATTTTAGCTTTTTATGATTTCCCATGCTACTCGAGTCGTTAACACCTATTCAAGCGAGCGTTAATTGATCGTTATTGATTAAATGTCATGGTTTCATGGCTAAATCGATTATATTTCCCAAAAAATTGGTTCTTCTATGAAAAGGGTCATATATTTAGAAAGAGCAAAACATTTTCTTTCTGTTAATATAAAAATTGAAAAAAACAAGCACGAAAAACAAAAGATATGCTTATTGAAAGTTAGGTGCCCACTTTCTGGTGGACACACTGTATACAAAAGAAAAATTATTTAGTAAAAAGCAAAGAAAGTACCGTTAAGAGTTAATAACCGTATCTTTATTGTTTAAAGGTGTAAAATCTTTTATACCGTTATGTGACATCTGAGACTCTCATTAAGAATTGCTTACGTAAAATTTTCTAAAACGTGCGAAAAAGTGGCTTTGTTTTTCGATTTGACTCTCCGACGAGCATCAAAATGACTCCCTTAAAGAGCCATTTAACTTGTCAAATTGATTCCCTTCAAGGTGGTCATTTTAAGGAAATTGAAATTGACACCCCTTAAAAGCAAAATGACTCCCTTAAGATGCTCTCTGTATCATCTGATTTACTCCCTTAGGTTATCATTGTTCAATGACTCCCTTTCAGGAGTCGCAATGACTCCGCTAAAACTGTCAGTGTATCAATTGAGTCCAGACAGTGTAATACATGTTGCAAATCAAATCACATTCATGAAGTTACTTGGTTGACCACAAAATTTAATTAGTCCAGTTGTGGTACCATCCTTCATCAACAGTCATTATTTTGTTACCTTTGCCCCATGGAAAAGCACCATTGCATTGGCAAACAGGTATCTTTCGCAAGGAGAGGTCGATTTGCAGGAGTTGCAGTTGCATTCTCAGAGGTATGTCTCTCTACTGATGCAAATGAGATTTGGATTGGTTGCTACTGAACCGCATCTCAGAGCTCTTTCTAACTTTGCAATAGTCACTGGTAAAGGTCGACAGTTTTTTGAGCATGATTTGGTGGAAAAGTCACTACTAACAGCAGTGGATTTAGCAAGTGTTCCGAACCAAGGCATACAAGACATGGTATTTACAGGTTTTAATGGCGCGATGGCGTTTGGCAATTTATTCAAGAAAGATAAGTCGTATGGAACAATTCATTCTGGTGATTAAAGCAAGCCATCTTCTAAACGATTTAAAACTGTTTTCATGGAGACAATAGATGATCTGATGCAACAAATGAAAAAACAAGAATAACATTTTAAATAAAACCCTATAATTTAGAAGGATCTTTGATGGGTTTTTTTGTGCCAGTGTCATTAATTTGTAAGTCTATAGCAATATTTTTGAGACCATATCTCAGTCCTGATTATTATACTGCGAACAATTATTTTGGCTCTATGTGTTGGTTTTTAAATAGGGATTACTGTTTTGAAATTCGTTCCGAACGCCGTTTCAATATATTCGGTACCGTTACCTTAAAAAAAGAAGGGAATCTAGAGAAGCCAGAGATACTAGACGGACAGGCAAATTGGAGTAATAAAGTGGCTGAAAAGTGTGGACGTCTCTGCAACTTCTTAAGTTTATATTATGTTCTTGTGGTTATCTAACTCTTAGCTGTATTTGTAGAACTCACTTTCTTTAAAAGGAAAAGAGATGTGTGTTTGATACAAGGCTCACTCACTACGGAGTCCATTCCTATCTATATTCAAATCAATCACCCCCTCCCAAAATTCTAAATTTTACCATCGCTTGAAAAGAACAATGCCCTTCAGACGTGTGCACGATCTCGTTACCATCATGGTATTATTTTATTGCATTAATCATGCCTTATCTTCCGCCAGTTTGTTGATTAGCGGTTTTTATCAGCGCAACTGATTATTGTGGTTATGTCACTATGACATATGCAAGAAACTGTAGATTGAAGTATTTCCAAAGGATTTTTTAGCGATTTTTGAAAATTTTTCAGATGCAGCTAGTACAAGTGATGAGAAACATAATTGTTTTTGAAATACCAGCTTCATTTTACTTGAATTACAAGGAAACACACAGTTTATAAAAAAAACACACAATTATAAATTTGCATTACTTGATATTGGAGGCAGTGGGAGAAAAATTAATGGTAATGTTTATACAAGCAGTCATGTCTGCTCAAGTACCAAACTCAACAAATAAATATCTTTTAAGGAGTTGATGCTTTTGGATTGAAAATGCATATGATGAAGCCATTTCCTTTAACAGATTTCGAAAAGTTCTTTACACAAGACATGTTTACATTATGAAATAAGACAAAAAACTGTAAAAGCACTATGCAGTGGTGGAAAATCGCATTTAGTGAATATTCATTTTCACTTATTTCTTGAAATCGTTTGTTTTAAGTGTTAAAGTTAATATGAGCGCTCGGTCTCAAAAGCAAAGTTGAGATCGATCGCTCAAATTCGTGAAATGGAAAATCGCCTTTAAGGTGTTATATTTAGTGTATAAATGACTCGCCATTTTGTTATTTGCCAAATAGATCCACTGAAAAATATTTGCGTTGCCGTTATCTATTAGCTAATATTAGTTACTTAAAAATTTTTCTTTTTTCTTTTAAAACTTCGAAACCTAAATATCTCTACTACTCGATCGAATCGAAACCAACCTCATTCCCAGGGCTTTTTGCCTTTTTGTCCGTACATCATTGAATGTAGTGATGGCAGCCTTATGGAATTTATAGCTTTATGTTCGGACCATTCACATGCAACGAATACATAGAAGCTTGGTTATTCACATTTGAACCAATTTCGAACACAGGTTTTCTGCCTTTTCGCTATACACCGCCATACGACGTCTGTTTATCGAAAAGGAAAGAGACTCTGGACTGGGAGTTGTATTTGAACGATATTGATCGGGATCGAGGTTAAATGTTTGTAAAGACGTGGTAAATTTTTAACGACAATTATAAGTGTTGGTCAACAGTTCATTCATTCATTCATACAGTTGTCATGATATTCTCACAGCTCTTACAGTGACTCCAAGGGAAGTAAATTATCACATGGCATTATAGTAATTAGGAGATAATGACATTCGGTGAAGGAGAGATATTTCATCCGTATATTCGGTATAAGACTCATACATATAGAATCATTCCAGCATTTTGTGGACACAAGTAACAAACAGGAGTCTGTACACACACACACACAAAATACGAACGAAACTAAATCTTGAATATAATACAGGGGCACACTGCCAGACGATAAACCTATCCAATTTCCATTAGCGTTCTTTATCGAGTGTATGACATGGGATTTTGAAAAAGGTCATATAAATCACATCTTGGAAATCATCTTTTTACTTGATGTTTATCCTTCTGCAGTAAACAGACTAGTATCGATCAGCTTCAGAGAGCACGCCACCTGTCTGAACGTTTTCTCGTGCCATGCGCAAGCACTGTTCGGCGATGATGACGTCACACTGCTACTGCTTCCGACACTAAAGAAACAACGACGTATACAGTGATTGTCTAAGTCCAGAGCTCGTTGGTAAGTGGAGGGGCTTTCATGAACATTTCTTCAGTTCGTTGAGATGTTATCCTGGGTTCACAATACTAAGTGTTGTTATCATATGGAGACAACCCCCTACCAACCTATCATCAAACAAGGGAAAACACCCCAAATGGTAAGATATCTTAAGTTGGTCACCATCAGGACGGGGAGCAAGGAATGCTGGATCTTAAGCCTCTACTCCAGCAATGTTTCGATGTTTTCAAAAGATAGAGAAAAAATATTCTCATAAAAAAACAGGCATGAATCAACTTGAAGCCAAAGCAGACACTCACAATAGTCTTCGATAGCAGTTAATTTCGATTGTTTCGAATACAGCAAAAAGAGGGACGTTTACTGAATTTTTGCACTATACCTTATTGCAATTGGACTGTTTAAAACAACCAAGAGGTCTGTTTGAAATTGAGGAAGGCGATACAAAAACATGTGCATCTGAATTAAATTTTTGGCTTCATTCTAAGAGAAAGAACATGAAGTAAATCATTAATGGCCTTTTGCAATAAAAAAAACAAGAATATGTTCAGAAAGCTTACGACAAAAAATTAATGAGGTAATATTTTACGACACCTGCCTCCTCGTTGAATTTTGATACCATCTGCCGGCCTGAAAGGAACCATGCTTCGTGGGACCTAGCATAACATAACAATCACATTGAAATCCTCAATCCAAAGATAAAGAAAACACTCAATATGATTGATGAAATGCATGACTAAAAAAATAATTGTTGTAAAAAAAGGACAACCAGCGTTCTAGGTTGCAATTGGTTTTTCCTTCAGGATAATAAACTTACTGAACTAGAGAAATCATGTGTTTCGGTACGGCTTCAATCAGAATAACCTATCAAAATAACAACGGCATGGAGAAGAAACATCTAAAGGATCATACCTGGAAGTTTGCAGGACAGCAATTCACATCTTAATCGACCATTAAAAATTTAATTATATTTTTCCAAGACACTTTCCTTGTATTTTCAAAAACCACTTTTTCATTTTTCACAAAAAAATATACTAGCCGAAAGAACTTGAAAATGGCTTTCCATCGATGTAAAAATTCGGTATACATTCGTTTAAAAAACAGCTTTGAAATTTCCGTTTCCAACATTATGAAACACACTGCATACTAAATAAAACTTTACCTCTTTTTCTTTTTCAGCGTCGTTAGACAATGCGATGTCTTCAAAATGATACCTGAAAAAACAACAATCTGTATACACTCTGATGATGTAAATCGAAATACGAGAAAACATGATTTGTTGTTGTTGTGTATTCGATTTTGATCCTACATTTCTTACACAATTAATTTATTTTATTTTTTCTCAAACTGCAGTATGTCCCTCAATATTTAATATGAATGTGTGTCCGCATCGAATATATCTTTTGTTTCTAAGTATCTACAAAGTTTGACTAAACCTTTTACTACTAACTCAGCAACACATCTACCGGGTGAGTCAAAAAAAGTATCGGTGTTTCACAACACATATCTTTAGATTGAATAATTACGAAAGACAATTTTATTTTGGTGTATTATTCTTCTATTTGTTTTTTTGTTGTTTTTTTTAAATGAGTTGCTCCCTGCAAGGACGAAGCCACTACTAGGCAGAGAGCTACAAGATAAGAAAAGGAAGAAGAGTTATAATGACAGAGCAAGGTGGCGGTTAACCTTGGATTTTAAAGCCTGCAGATCATACTCAGCAGAAAAACAGCTATGAGGGAGAGAATTCCAGAGGCAAGCAGTCCAGGGGAAAAAACTAGACGAAAAAAAGTTCTTATGGCATGTTGGGACCTGAACAGTTAAAGGATGAGAATTCGAAGGGAACCAAGACTTAAGAGAAGGAGTCAGTTGATGCAAGTCATCCGAACAATGGCCATGAAAGTATTTATAAAAACGAGACAGGGAAGCAACGTTTCTCCGATGTGAGAGGGGATGAAGAATAGCACAAAGATCAGGGCCAACTAAGTTAACTAAGCGCTTCTGAATACGATCGAGAAGATGAAGACAATGAGCAGAGGCTCCAGCCCAAAGGTGGTAGCAGTACTCAAGACAAGGGCGAATAGTGGCCTTAAAGATATAAATGATAGATACAGCCGAAAGAAAGTGACGTACCCGAAAAAGTGAGCCAACCTTCGTAACAGCAGATTTAGCAATGGACTCGATGTAGGAATTCCATGTGAAATTCTTTGAAAAGGTTAAACCTAAAAGACGAATATCAGATGACTCTGCAAGCTCACTTCCGTCCGTAAGAACAGAAGGAATAACAGGGTCCCTGAATCGATTAATAGAGAGAAGCTTAATTTTCGAAGCATTGAAGGAAACCAACCATTTCTGACCCCATTCAACTACTGTCCTAAGATCATCCTCCAACTCCAACTCAGCAACCTTATCAAACAAGTCCTAAGTCCATTCAAGAGACGAGCAAAGAGTAGTGTCGTCACCGTCAATAGCAAGTTTACTGAGGAAGATCGTTGATGAAAATCAGAAAGAGGGTCAGACCAACAACAGAACCTTGGGGCACCCCTGAATTCATAGAGTAAGAAGAAGACCAATGACCATCGAGAACCACCTTAATACTCCTGCCACTAAGAAAAGACTTAATAAGATTCAAGAGTGTACCAGAAATACCATAAGACTTTAACTTGTGAAGAAGGCCACGATGCCAAAACCTTGTCGAATGCCTTAGAGATTCCAAGAGAGAGATGTCTCACCACAAGCATTGAGGGACTGATACACACATTCAGAGATGACGGTCAGAGCATCAGCAGTTATCCGAAAACAGATGGAGAGATTCCAGATGATGGGTGATGGAAGAGTTGATCAATGATTCGAAGACCTCACTTATAATAGAGAGAAGACTAATGGGGTGATAGCAATCATCCAAAAGGCCGAGCAAAGTTTTTGACCAGTTTTGACAACAGTTCCACAAGTAGGAGAAGGTACGTTAGGCCAATAAAGTTTTAAGGAAATGTTGAAAAAGGTTTGAAATAAGAAAAATAAGTTTTAGCACATGTGTGTATGTGTTTTGTTCCTATATGGTTTGCAATAAAAACATATATTTTGTTTTTGCTCCACTTTTTTGTCCATTTTTTGAAGATTTTTACAAGGACCACTTCCAGTTTTTTGTCCATAACTTTTTTTCTACGCAACTAAATTAGAAGAATAATACACCAAAATAAACTTAACGGATTCCTATAATCAGAAATAAAAAAAAAAAAAAATTTTTCATAATTATTCAATCTGTTGTGAAACACCGGTACTTTTTTTTGACTCACCCGGTATAATTGCTGATTAAAATATCTGAGCCTAAAGGGTGCTCCACTATTCAGCATATTCTTGTTGTTCATAACAATGCCAGCTTTTATAAACCTTTATAAACCTTTAAGTTTGACACAGTGCTCAAATGGGGAAGACCCAAAACATCAGTGATGATGATAATTTAAGTACCTTGCAGCATTTTCACCAGAGACATGGTCTTGATACTCTAAGATATCAATGATAATACTTTGATCGGTTGATTCGTGACAGAATACTTCTTGGTTATCTGGTATTTCACGAATAACACTGACAAAATGAAAAGAACAGAACATTCAAAAGAAATTGTCATCTGTGAAAAAACTCTTAAATTATTAAAAAAAACAACAACAACAATTATTCAAATGTCTCAAAAGAACCATTCACAGCTTGTATGTACAATACT
The DNA here is from genome assembly GCA_027922465.2 of Turritopsis dohrnii. NCBI lineage: Eukaryota > Metazoa > Cnidaria > Hydrozoa > Anthoathecata > Oceaniidae > Turritopsis > Turritopsis dohrnii. The sequence goes on from BQMF02000005.1 coordinate 1,237,157, forward strand.
ACTCTGACAGCTTCAGTGTTTTCACTTTTTGAAAAAAAGAGAGGGGATCTGTGAGATAATGAAAATCTGTTCATTTGAGAATTCACAACCAAACCTCATATTTTCTTGGTTGCTAGAAAGTGTTAATAAAACTGAAATTCTAGCAAAGTAATATATTTTGATCACTTGATCACTGGTTTCCTACGGTTTCCAGTTTCACAAGAATACAGGTTATTAAAAAGAAAAATAGTTTCATAACTACATTTTCATAATTTTTCAAAAGCATAAAATTTAGTTATTCTACATACTAATTTTTCTCTAGCAAGTGCTAGGTTACTTGAAAAATAATGTTATATAATTGTTATTAGTTGTTAATTGTCTTCTCTTTAAAGTTAACAGATAAAACAAATGAATCTTTTCACTTGCAAATAGCCAGTAACTTTTACCTCACATCCTGTGCACTATCAGGCAAGAAACATGTTAGAGCTCCTCCAAATAATGGTTTTTCTTTTCCATTAATACCGTTACTCATTTCTGTAGTATGTGTGTTCATCATTTGGAATAATACTTAAACTTCCAGTTCAAAAACTTCAAATTTTTTTATACTAAAGATAAGAATGATGGAAATGTTACTGCTGATTTTCATCAAAAGTTTTGGATATAAATACAGATACCGTCAATTCTCCTAATTCCTAATCAATTTCCTAATCAATTTCCCTTGGCGGCGATTCACTATACGCAAATGAATGTACCACAGTGCCGGTTCGACCTATGCCATGTGAGGGATATTGGGTAGATGATATATTGGGTGTTGCAGGAGGTCATCCAGGAGAGCACATAGGTCCTTGATCAGCTTTTGTACATCAAATCACAGCAGAGCCAGAGAGAAGAGGACACTTCTTTAACAAGTATTGTAATACATAGGCTATTAGGACCATGTCATGATTCTTTATGGTCCATTCTTGACATCATGGTTACTAGGAATCAAGGTTACATCAATGTTAAAAGGTAAAGTTAAGAATTTTCAAGACAATTTCACTTCTTTTTAAAGAAAAATGGGGAAAAGCTCATTTGCTGTATTACGGAATTTTATTGAGAATTATAAATTTCAAAACCATTCTCAATTAGTGGGTGCATAATTCCAAAGCAGATCAAATTCTAGGAGCAAGATATACTAATAACCTAATGGAGAATGATAGAACATAAATATTGTTTAATACATAAATTTTTCCCATAAATTCAAGATATTGTCCCGATCTTTTGGGTGAATGTTATATTGTCTGCCTGTAGCTGTAGACGGAGCTTCTATCTGGCAAAGGAGATGGACATTTGGCACCCAGCATGTATCATCTCTTACAGGTCAATGAAAAGATTGCAATGGAAAGTGGGGATGAAGAAACTTGACAAGAAGGTCTTTGTTTTCCAAATCAATCTCTGTCATAACACCAATCCATGCCAAATAATCATACACACAGCCAATGTATTGCGAGACCTCGACTTCTGCAACAGTTACTTGAGCTATATTGTTGAACTTGTACGTTAGGTCGTATTTTTCATCCTCTGATAACCTCTTGGTAGCGACTTTGAAGTTGGACAAGGGTACAAAGTGGTGAAAATTTCTAGTGCCAGGAACCGTTTTGGCCATCTGGTAGCGCTCTTTCATAAGGGAGTGTGATGTGTCAATATCGTTGCGTGAAATGAAAACAGATGTTACAGAAGTAATCTCCTTGTCACAAAAGTTAAAAAAATCCATGGCGGTAAGTATCTGGTTGGAAGTAGGTCCCTGTAGACTAGCTCTAGCTGTAAGCCTTCCACCAATTCCATCGCAAGGTGACTTTCCATGACTGGTTGCAAAGAATGACCATGTTCCATCTACACCAAAGTCATTCTTATGGTTGCAAATATTTAAAAAGTTTCTGCAGTTTTTGTATTGTGCAGCACAACCATCAAAAAATAGTGAACATGAGACAAATCCTCAACCAAAAAGCTTTTGACAAAACGGACTGTCTCACCAACTACGACATGTACAAAATCAACATCATGATTTAAATCATCGGAGATGAAACAAATTGAAGGAGATTTTATCTGCTCTTGTTGCACTTTTTCTTCTCTATGTTTCATATTCTCATTCAAAATGTAGGTTGGCGTTTTTTGGTTTTTTTGATGCTGCAACATTTTCATTCAAACTGTTCTTTTCATTCTTAGTTCTTTTCAAGTAACTAAGTAGTCTTTTCTTTCTTTCTAGTATTGTATTAATCACTTCCAATCAGATGAAGTAAAATTTCAGATAGGGTTATCCAGATTTTACCAATTTGATCTAAGAGGAATTTTCTTGATAATAAAGTTGAGTTATTATGAGGCGTTGATTAGTAACTTCAATTCAAAAAAGTATCTTTTTTCAACATTTTTTGTTACAAATAGGGAAAATTGGAAAGTATATAATTTACTTGAATTAGGAAAATATAACCAAAGCAATTTTCAATATACTAGTAGCTATATAATATGTAGATAACTTTTGCAAAAAAATTTTTTTCCTATATGTGTGGCAGGATTTTTTATTCATTTTTCTCCGGGACCATTGATTTTCATAGAAATTTTCTGATCTCAATTTTAAATCTGGAATTAGAGTATGATGCACTTGAAATTGACTTTTCTTACTATGATTTACGGATTCCTCACCTTCAAAAATGGTCAGGTACCAATTTTCAGATCAATGCCTTCAGTAGAACAAATTTAATTGCTAAAAGACTGACGTCCGGGAACCAGAAAAATGTGTGGCGCTGAGAAAATAAGCTGAAAAAGGGCCTGGGACCGAGTGTCTATCTCTCGGGAACCGCTTAAGGTATTGAGCTGAAATTTGGTATTATACAGGAGTTTCTCTCATTGATACAAGCTCACATACCAAAAATGAGTGACATTTTCTATTTTTTGTGGTTGATTTCACATGGAATGACCCCTTGCTCAAACCTAAAAACAAAAAAAATGTGTCTTTTCATACCCTACGAAAAGACCCCAAGCATTATTTAAAGCATGGGAAGCAGCCATTGGCGGGACTGATTTGCAAGCCACTACAAGATTGTGCTCTGATCATTTCGAGCCTAGCTGCTATGAAGAATCTTCAATATATACTGAAGATGCAACAGCTTAAGTAAGTTTTAATTGCTCTGTAGTGTTATCAAATCGTTATTCTTGGCTAATTTTAGTTGTTTTCTGGAAATATTGTAAAAAGTGCAGGAATCCCTTTTAGAACATTGATGGTAGCTAGTTTCTCATTAAAAACATGTTTTAATCTTCAACAATTTCAAATTCCACAGTAAATTATATAAAGAAATAAATTGATGTTTAAAAAAGACAACTTTTTTGAGCAAAATGTGACTATGACAACAACATGCTAGCTATTATTTTGAACCCAATTATTCTAGTCATGTCTTTTTTAGCTGATAACATCTTTTGCGAGATTAGGCAATTTTTGTCTTATGCAAATATATAACTAGAACTAAAACTAGAATCTTAATTTGCGCTCACTATACTACTTACTGTCACTCTTTATATTATAACGGGCTTCTAGAAACGCAAAAAGTAAAAAAATGATCGATCAAGAAAATATGTACAAAGCTATTTACACATATTACTCATCAAAATCAGCGCAATTTTAATTTGATTGAAAGAATAGGTTAGACTGTGTCCACATGTAGGGAAGGTAAGAAGATTGAACGGTTACGAAAAAGCAGCAGCATGTTGATTTTAAAATACCACACGCAAAGCCTTCCATGATGGCTTCATGTGCATGGCTCACAAAATCAGAGCAGAAATAATGTCACCACTTCAACATCCCCTCCTCCTGGGGACGAGGTTGACCACTTCAAGTCAAGGCGAACAACACGATTTGGCACAGCAACCAAGAGCATCAACCTGGCTGACAGCGCTACCTCTTGCTTCTGAAAATTTCCTTCTCACCAAACGGGTATTTTTCGATGTAGCTATAGCAACACGTTACCGATGGTCCATAACACACTGTGTGCAAAAACTCCACAACGAACTGAGGAACACTACCTTATCGGACAAAACTTAGTCGGACAAAAGTGACTAAATTTTTTGGCTAAAATTTTGTCCGACTAATAATTTTGTCCGACTAAAATTTTGTCCGACTAATTATTATGTCCGACTAAATATTTGGTCCAAATCATTTTTTTCAGAATTCTTCTTCTTATCAGTTTAATTACAAAATTTTAAATATTTATAATTTCTTTATGATTTTTCTTTTTGCTCACCAACAAATACAATATTTTTACATGACTTAGTCATAAATAAACAATTTCAAAAGTGGTAAAGTTTTTAGATAAATAATATTAACGCTCGTTTTCTTCATGTTTATTGTTTATTCTTTACGCTCTAAAGGGATTCTCGACCCTTTCGTAAACAGACTGGACGTTTTTGATAGCCTCACTTATTCCAGGAAAGAATCCACAGGAAAAGGGAAAAGCACCGGTAATAACAGAAACTTCCGATGAAAGTTCAAAAGAAAATGAAGAAGACAGTCATAATAGAAGAAGTGCCTGAAGCCAATGCAGGAACCAAAATAGATTTTTATACTGATAAGGAATATGACATTGAAATTGAAAAATAAAATTATACTACAACCCTTTTAATTATGATTTTTTTCCGACGGCAAAATTGTGGTATGATGATTTTGTTGGACATATGTTTTTCACGTCGGCAAAACTGTTTTTATTAAATATGCCTTTCCCCTCGTTTTCTTATACATACCTAGAACTTAGAGTAATCGGCGTACTTCCGCACGCTTTTCGATAATCCTGATCGAAAATTAAGTAAGTTATGAAATTTTAGAAAAGGACCAAAATTTTAGTCGGACAATATTATTAGTCGGACAAAAGTGACTAAAATATTTGGAGGTGACTAAAATTTTGTCCGACTAAGTTTTGTCCGATAAGGTATTACGTAGAAGAGATGATCAACAAATTTTTCAAAGACGTTTAAGTAAAACCGGAACACGAGCAACTTACCAGTGAGCAACTAGTAGGATTATCATATACACCTCATGCAGCCAGATCAGTCGTGAGCGCAAGAAGAGCGTTTTGGGTCAAGACCAAAGAGCATTTTTCGACATTTCAACGCATATATACGCTCAACAGCATACGACTCGAAGCCTAAGATCTTTATTTGCTTCCTGAGAAGAAACGGCAATACAACCGATCATAGACTTCGCAGCTAGTGTGGCATGCGACGCGAGTGTAAAATCGTCGTGCGTGCACTTGGTGTGATATTATCAGAGAAAAAGAAATGACTACGCACCAAGCTATCATTTTCACTTGTCAGATCAATCGTATCGTGTATCAGAGGCACCCGCTCTCGATGAGGAGACCTGTTGTCATCAGCGAATCCGATCCGAACCTCGTCGTCGATGCTGTTGTACTGATCCGAAACCCACTATGAAGCTTTTTTTGTCGTTTCCCATTGCATTGGACGTCTTCGCAAAATCTTAAAAAATGAATAAATTTTCATTTTTTTTCTTGCATAAATTCATAAATAGTCTTGAATTTGAGAGGTAGGAGTAAATTGGGCCTTAACTGAGTTCATTTCAAGTTCATTCATCATTCCATTACGATTTTCACTCAAGATTCAATATGGCTTGTGGTGTTAAGACATGTACTAACGAGCTTTGATACTGGTGTTATTTTTCATCAATGTTTTGGTAAAAAGAAGTTTTTTTAACCAGCTGGATGGTATTAGTACTTAAATGGCGCCAATAAGAACGGTGATGCTCCCCGAAGCCTATGTTTGCTGTTTTTCGTATTTTTGATAAAGAGAGAAACTTTTGTTTCTTATCTTGAGCTGAATTTTGATCTGGATTTGAATAGAAATACAGATATCGTTTTCAGCGAATCGTTTGTGTACATTTCAATATTGACTTCAAGCAAAAACAAGATCTTCAGGGTAAACCTTCAGTTTGTTTATGCTGTGTTGTTATTTGGTGACGTCCATCATTGTTCAGAGCCAACAACAACGCAAGAAATAAATAACTTCTGTAAAGTTAGAAGACTGAAATGTTTTCAACAAAATATACGCGGTTTGCAAGGGAAATTCGATGAAGTAAAGCGTAGTTTATACGGTCGAACTTTTGCGTTGTCTAATGTGAATCTAGTGACCTGTACTTATGAAAACTCTTGCATTCTTAAGTAAAAGTATTGGCAATGTCTAATGGCAGGTCAATTGATTTACATTAGACAATGCGAAAGTTCGACCGTGTAAACTACCTTTTAAATTCGTCAGCGGAACAGTTTTTACTTACTCTGATGATGACTATGTTATAAGTTGAAATGTTAGATACAAATCTTAAAATATACTTGCTTTGTTGCTTTAATTCTGATCCAAGGGTTACAACATAATGAAATTATTCGGAATTGCATTCATACTATATTTTCTTTAAGTTATCATATCATATCGCGATCAAAGCGTACCTATTTTCAATCCGAACTGAAAGGAAACCGCAATAAACCAGATACACTGTGGAGAAGAATCAAGAAAATATTTCCAGTAAAACTCTCTTCAATTTCGACCTCAAGATCCTTCAAATGGAGATGAAATACTCACTGGAGAAACAGTCGATTGCAGAAGGATTCCGAAATTTCTATAAATCTATTGCATCTAACTTGAAACAAAAAGCGTTTCCTCTCGTCGATCTTATTTGGAGATACACCCTACAAATCTAATTTCAACCAATTTACATTTGGTGAGGTATCTAACACTGACGTTTTTAAACTACTACGGAAATTCAAACGTAAATCTGCCACTGGACTGGACAACATATCAACTTATTTATAAAAGGATGTTGTTTTTGTTATCAGCCAAGTCACGACGTTCTTTACGGAACCTTTGCTGTTTATTTGGAATAAAAATTTGTGTTTTCTCTGAAATGATGGCCCGATAAAAATACATCGTTAAAAGAAAAAGTGTTGTAGTTTGGTGTGTAGTTGAAGAATGGAGCGCGAAAACCGGGTCACTGCAAGCAAAACACTCACTCCCCACACATACGGTCTAAATAACATAACATTTCATGCTATATTATATGCTTCAACGGAATGAAGAAGGCTAATCTCATTATGTTTTTGTGGGCTGAGATCGAAGGGTGGTGTGCAGCGCGACCGTGGATGTGTGGAGTGATCGTTTCAAATGTGGAGTGCATTTCTATGTGTAGTAATACTATGTGGAATTACTGTATATTTGTGGAGCGACTGGTATTTAAGTATATATGGGAAGTAACTGCTCTTTTGGATTATAAAACGTTATGGGGGCGCGCGGCGCGCAGTAGTGAAACTCGCTAGGAGAAAGCAAGCTGTGGTTCTGCAAAATAGCCACTGAGCTCTTAGCACAGTCACAACATAAATGGTAACCGAGCTTTGTAAGTAGATTTTTGTTCTTGTAGTAAAAAGGAACTACAGTTCTTCTTAACCATGCCATACACCATGCCATACACACAGCGCACAAGAAGCCAATAATTATTAATAATAAAATATTAGGACACGGGAGAGCAGCAGCAACAGGTCTAGGATATCATATGTTTTTTCCTTTTAAATCAAATGTACACAAAAGTATTATATATTTTAAGTAGTGAGAAGCCATCCATCATCCATCATTTGTTTTTAAAAAGGTTTCTTCTTTTTCTGAATGCATCAAAAACATATGGTAGTATGAAATTGTGTATGATGTGATGTAATGAATGAGTGCCAAAAATTCCATAAGACCACAATCACCTATCAGTCTAGTAAAACGCAAGTTCTCAAGTTCTCTGCCTTGAAATCTGAGTAATGAATGCATTTCTGGAGTTGCAATTCTAAGCCTTGGTAAAATAAATTCAAGAAAAAGAAGATATTTCTTTGACAATATAAAACAGCTAACTAAATGTATTTATGCCGCTTAAGCTACTTTTATCTATATATTTTGACTTTTAAAGCAGTTTTCTGTGTTCACCCAAGAGTTAGACAAACCATCCACAACTTGGAGATTTAATTTATTATTATTATTATATATACAATTTTCTGGAAGTAGACACATGGTCCCTTTAACACCAGGTTCAATCTTTGACAACTTGTCGCAATCATGTTTGTCAGGTGGCTGTTGTTTCAACGAGATTCATATGATATAGAACGTTCCATAACTTATTGAGTCAAATTTTGAAGGTATAAAGAGATGGTGCTTGCCAGTGGCAGGTTATTCCATTGTTCTGCGACTCAATTTTTAAATGAATACTTTTTTACGTCTTTAAAACATTTTTGTTGGGTAATCGTAAATTTGTGACGATGTAGGTTGTGTTTTTGTCAATCCTGCGATCGAAAGCGAAGAAAATTTCCAATTAGGTTCTTTGTCATAAAGGTCATGGGTGATCTTATATAGATCTGTCGTTGTAGGTGAGGGTTCCACATAGGAGCACTATATCCGAGATGGGTGCGTACAACACTTGTGAACAGCAGCTTGAAACAATCCTCATCTAGGTAGACAAACATTTTCCGTATCATTTTTTTCGTTAATGTGTTTTTCAAAGAAAGATGCTTTTCGAAATTTATGCCTAAGTTATTCACATCTGATTTATGCTTGAGGACAGTGCCATCCATTACATACTGTGTTGCGTCAGGGGACTTCAACCTTGAATTTATTTTCATGTGCTCACATTTTTCCCGATGGAATTTCAATGAGAAGGTATCTGTCCATATTGCAATAATTTCTTTAAATCGCTTTGACGCTGCTCAGTTGTGATTTCAATTTCTCTGAATTTTTCAAGTCATTGGCATACAGGAAAAGTTCTGACTCATCAGCAAATTCAGCTAGAGTGTTCATGAAGATAACGAAAAGCAGTGGACCTTGTTGATATTGATCGGACAATAATCTCTGATCCAGGACAGAACTGGACCTTGTCAGTAGTGACGTAAGACTTCAATAAGTCGACAGTGGGGAACATTGTCAAACGCTTTTTTGAAATCACAATATATATTATATGATATCAATCACACCTCCATTTTCGAGAATTTCTGAAAAATTTATCTATAATTTGGAGCAGTTGCAGAGTAGTTGATCTTCCATCAAGAAAACGAATTGGCGATTTGACAAAAGTTTATTGGCTTTGAGATATGATAGCAAAGAATTATGCATTATCCATTCCAAAATTTTTGATGCAATGCTAGTCAGGTTAATTGGTCTGTAATTTGCAACAGAACGTTTGTCACCTGTTTTCTTATAAATGGCTGTGGATGGACTTTCCCTATGTTGTAAGACTGTTTGAATATCTAAGCTGTATTTTGGACTTTCGATAAAATTTTTCATATTTTTTTTCAAAACACTCTCATTGTGTAAACACTTTACAACCGAAAAGATCGTACGGCCAGGAATATTTCTGTGTGTTTTTCATCTTTTAATTTTTTCTATGCCTATTTAAGCGCTATATATTTGGCTTAATTTGACTGCTTCTAACTAGGGAATATTAAATGATATTTATCAAGTTATGTCATTGTGAACATATGTACACATCTTTGTAGATAATCAGGTGCTTTTCAAGATTTTATCTGCTTATTTGGTTCTCAGGAGGTCCTTTTTTAATATACTCAAAATGCTTATGAGGTTTGTTTGATTTTTAGTTTAAACAGGGTATTAGTTTGTAATTAAAATCCATTGTGATTGTTGCGGTCAGCGTTTGATTCTCAGTCATCTATCTTGATTGTCCACTCCAATAACTTTGTTATAATGTATTGTTGCCTATAATACTAGTTTAAAAACCAAAATCTTCCCTTCCTTAATTATTAGTTTTTTGTATTCTTAGACTGAAAAATAGAGCTGACTTATGTAGGTGAGAATTCATTTAAGAATGAGACTACGAGATGGTAAGCTGTTGGAGAGCCAGAAGCATAACACATCTAGTGAAACCAATGTTTTTGTTGAACCGAAAAATAATATGCATATCAAATGCAAGAATGATAAAAAAGTGGATGAATACACCCATGCCAACTTAGAAGGGGACTACAATAATGTTTTACTTTTGTTGCTGTTGTATGTTTTACAAGGTATTCCGCTTGGATTGGCTGGAAGTATGCCGATGATTTTGCAAAACAAGAATATTTCATACAAACAACAAGCAATGTTTAGTTTCGTTTACTGGCCTTTCAGTTTGAAGCTGTTATGGGCACCTATTGTTGATGCTGCTTTCATTGAGCGATTTGGAAGGAGAAAGTCGTGGCTGGTCCCAGTGCAATATGCAATTGGCTTATTTATGCTCATTCTTTCTGGAGTAATTTTCTTGTCTTTTTTATTTACTTCATCTTCTACTTTGATGATTAGGAAATCTTACATCACATTGTCTTTTTTTTCTATATAGCAAGTCGAAAGTATTTTGGCTAGTGATGTCCCTAATGTGTTGTATCTCACAATAATATTTTTTTCACTCAATTTTCTGGCTGCTACTCAAGATATAGCTGTTGACGGCTGGGCATTAACAATGTTGCAGAAACACAATGTTGGGTACGCCTCAATGTGCAACAGTGTTGGTCAAACAGCAGGTTATTTCATTGGGAATGTAATCCTATTGGCCTTTAGTTCACCTGATTTTTGTAATAAATATTTACGAACAGAACCTCAAGACTTTGGTGTAGTGACATTATCAGGTTTGGCTTCTCATCTGTATTGAACTTTCAGAATTTATGTTTAAGCATTTGGTGACATCGCACTTTGTTTACTGTTCAGGCTTTTTGTTCTTTTGGGCCTGTATATTCCTTATTACAACCACACTTGTTTGGATCTTCAAACAAGAAAAGAAGGATGAAGATGTCGAAGACCATGGCATTATTGGAACCTATTTACTTCTTGCCAAAATCATCAAACTTCCTTCAGTCCAAGAACTCATACTCATTCTGCTAACTGTTAAAGTAAGTCATTATTAATTTCCGCTATATATGTGGATGTGAATACGAATGTTTTGTGCAACTCAGTAAATATTGCCGGCTCCTTTTATTGTTTTAGATCGGATTTTCTGCTGCTGATTCTGTTACTGGTTTAAAATTAATTGAAGCTGGGGTAAAAAAAGAAACACTTGCTTTACTGGCTGTACCTCTTGTTCCATTGCAGATAATCTTGCCTCTTGTCATCAGCAAATACACTTCAGGTTTGTATAAAGAAGTTCTTACTCCCAACTATGTATGCGGTCAATGGACATTCTTCAATTTAATAAATGAAATAAAAATTTTTGCTCTGCATGAGAAAGAGGGTGTGACACAACCATGGCACTATTTCACAAGAACATAAACAATGTTCCAAGGTCAACTTTGATCTCTGCAAAAGTATATCTCGTCATTTATGTTTGTTTTTTAACCATAACATTGTATTGTTTCCTCTATATCATTTTTGTGATTTTGATTATCATGCATACATTTTCTTCATTGTGCATTAGAGAACCATTACTTTCATTAAAATTATTCATGAGTAAAATGTTTTAAAATGTTTTAAAATGGGTACCAAGTAGATTAGGAACCCATAGATTAGGTATTATATTTTAAACTTCCTACAGTTGAATTTGATAGCCTATGTGATAATTATACTGAATCACAATAAAAATAAAAATAGAATTGGATCATTATAGTTGATTTTCCTCTTTTGGAGGACAACCCTATGCAGTTTTTCGCCTGCTTATTTTCTTAAATCTCCTGTCTGTACTGTAGAACTGTTATTTTCATTTCTTTCCAAGGTCCCCGTCCTCTTGATGTGTTCAAAAAAGCCATTCCATTTCGTTTATTGATGGGTTGTATCTTCGCTGTTGTTGTTTACTGGACGCATCACGTCCGTCCAAAGGGACAAGAAGATTTTCCTTATTACTATTTCTTTGTTATTTTATTTGTTTATGGTTTACATCAGGTGAGAACATGTACTTGTACGTTCGTAATCCTCTAGTTCTTTAATCCTGATTAAATGTCCCCATCACAGTTCCCAAAGATGATTAAGGAACTAGTTTGGAAGGAAATCTTTTGAGAAATGTTTTGTTTTTCTTTAAATCGCAGTGTGCACTATCAATTAACCCCAAACTCTGTCCCTCTATATTTGTGTTGTTTTTATCTATAATACTAGCTCTTTAACAACACTTTTGTAAATTTCAGGTGTTTGCCTATAGTATGTTTGTATCAATTATGGCATTTTTTGCTAAAGTTAGTGACCCAACGATTGGAGGAACGTACATGACCCTCCTCAACACACTCTGCAATTTGGGTGGAAACTGGCCTACCACGTTAATGTTGTGGTTTGTTGATCCACTCACGACGAAACAGTGTAGCAGTAAGGCTGGAAATATTCTATCCAACTGTGCTGATTCTCAACAATCCAAGGTACACACACAAAAAAGCCATGTTATTTTTTCCTATTTTAATTGTCAAGTGAATCTTGAATATGAAATCATACTAAAGATTATTTCTTGGTTTTTCCTGGAATAAAGCGGAGCACATTTTTTTTTTCGCAAGCTGTGCATGTTCCTCCAATCTTGGTGTTCACAACAATATTCCGTGCCTACCCTTGTCTTATTCATATTCATACCTTTGCCCCTTTTTTTATCCAATAAGATTTGCTTATACACAATGGCAGTCAGCTCGATGAGTTTCCACAGTAAGATCAGTGCCACCCAGCACCAGATTGGAGGGACATACATGACCATGCTCAACACATTCAGCAACATGGGTACCAGACTAGGCAAGTCTTTAATGCTCTACCTAATTGAGGATGTCACATGGAAAGCATGTACTATTGATTCCAACCCATGTGGTAATCCGCTTGAAGAAAAGGTACAGTCTGAACACTTTTTCAAAATCCCCATCTTTTTGTACAATACTTATTCTAATAAACGCTCAAGGTATGACAGGCTAGTAAAAATGTTTGTTTTTACTTTTTCCTCAAGAGTTGATGTTCGTTGTAAGTAGATAGTTTTGCAAAGTGAAGGTAGACACAGCTGTACAGCTTCTCACAAGATTTGAATCGACATAATCCCATGTTGAGCGAGATGCTAGGAAACTACTAACATCTTATGCTTGTTTTAGTTGTGTGTTTGTAAGGAAATTTAATGTGCGGTATACTTACTGCTATATCACTGTGTGAGTGCTATAATTTACTCATGGTTAATAAACGAAGGTAAACACATAAATAAATACCAGAGGGACTTGAGTTGGATTTGAATCAGAATCTTCGCTCAAAATCGATTCCTTATCTTTCTTTTACAGATCTGCGTTGAGGCCGGTGGTAAATGCGAGATAGTCATCGATGGGTATTATCTGGAATCTGCTGTCTGTGTTGTTATTGGTTTTCTCTGGTTGCTATGGCGACGTCATTCGCTAACACACTTACAAAATTTAAAAGATAAAGCTTGGAAAGTAACATAATGTTGTATCGATAAGTTACTAACATATACCCATAATGCAATTGTATTTATATGACAGTAACTTATTTTGTCAGTGGAGGAACTAAACTATTTTACATTTTATGCAGTCTTAACATCGTTTAGAAGAATAAAGCAAGATTGGCGCATATAAATCCCTCCTCTTAGTCTTCTTTGATCTGGAGTTATAAAGCAATGTATAAAGCAAAGCTTGAAAATTCTTGATTTCTCCTCCGTGGTGAAGTGTGTGCAAGGTAACGCTCAGGTTGTTGTTATCGAATTTGGTTTCAGTTTAAATGTACGCTTTTATCACTTTCGACATTCTTGAACATGCGATGATCTTGGAGCGAATAGACTGGTAGAATTCCATATGTTCAGTCTCTTGTTATTGTCTGGTATCAGATATCAATATTAACTCCTGAAACTTCAAGATAAGGTTTCTCCGATCAAATAAGAACAAAAAACACTTTGGGTTTTCAGTCCGCCATGCCACAAGACAAAGAAGTCATATGAGCGACGTCGTCGAGATATAGATTCGTTAGTTCTTGATAATTCATGCTTGAATTCACTGTATACGGTATCTAACTTCAAAATCGATGAGCGCACAACATAGGGGACGAAAAATAAATTCACTGAACGGAAAGTGTACCCATGTTGTAAGGCTCGAAAAACTGAGCAAAACAAAAATGTACGGGATCGTTTTGCTACAACTAACCTTTACAAGAGATATATCGTCGATCAAATATTTTAAAGATGTTAAAGGCCCGTCTCCCCAAATATTTGGACCCAAGAGTTCGTCACCCCATCGCCAATATCGCAAGCTCGATTCTCGGAGATGAAAAACACATCAATTCATACTGTTTTTATATTTTTAAAGTAAAAAAAAATCGGAAATAAATACTCTTAATAATGTCAACGTCGACCCAAGTTCCTCTGTGTTTTCTGTGGTTCTTCAGAAAGCAAAGACCCTGGCGCCGAGGTTGAACTAAACTCAAAGTTTTGAGTTTAATTTGTGTTTCACTCTTCGGGCAGCAGAGAGATCACACCAGATCAAAATAAAGAGAAACCAATGCATTGCAGTGTCACGTAACATTTGACGGTTGATAATAGACATATTTTAGCGATTGCTGCATGCAATGTTTTCTTTTATTTTAAGCTGTTTTTTATTACAAGCTTTTCCCTAGAAAAAAAACAAACTAAATACCTAAATATAAAATACTCATATATACATCGTCCCCTTGTGTTTTTTATACTAAAAACCGTTTCAAATGTTTCGTGTATGGTGAGGAGGAATCCGTGTGTACTTTGCTTGAGTTGTCACCCACGATGTAATTCTGTCGCCATCTTTAGGTGGGGAAGCCCGAAAGCATTTCCCCATCTTCCTGTCGTAATAAATCTCCCCTTCTTCAAGATCGAACTTTCGCTTTCGGCCCTTTATGACAGCAGAGCACATATTCGCGTTGTCGCCATTATCACAACGATTGGCTGGGTTACAAAAGACGACATCCTTTTGCGATCGTTGTTGAGATAAGGAAGAGTTTCTTTTCTGTAAATACATCGAAACGGATATACGTTTTGGCGCCCCCCTATTCACGGAATCCTGTTTGGCAGGAACATGGTCTTGAGCACGTGATATGGGTTGGTCTTTGTCGAGGGTATCATCTCTATCATGAACTCCATAATCCGTTCCGTATAGGTTCATATTCGGGTCATGCTGGACTCCTAAATAAATGCAAAAGTGTTCTGGATGGTTACAATCATACCATAAAGAAATTACAGCAAACTTTGCCAGACTTAAAGTATTCTTAAAAGAAACTTTTGTTTATAACGAACATATAAATTTTGACTTACCAAAAACATTAAACTCAGCTTCATAGTACCCTCTTCTAAGCTGATTGTAGATGTTCAGGCATTGTGGCTCGTTGACCATCATTCTTTGCTTCCTTTCAAAACTCAGATATCGATCAATACGTTGAGCAATGCCAGCGAAGTCATACTTACTTGTCAGATGATGACGATGTTCTTCACTGAGCGACTGAAGTTTCCTCATCACCACACGTTGCTGTGAAGTAGTAAATGGCTTCGTAGAATACGATTCCATTACGATAAAGGTTCTAAAACAACAAAGTATTTAATATAACTTTCTCTCTCTTTAAACACGTCTTGCACTACCAAGAGCTCTTACAAAAAGCGGTTATTTTGTAAATGACGTCAAATTTGACCGATCTATTTTGATGTCAAATATCGAGTTAGTTCCAGTCTTCCGCAAGATGGTTGTTTTTTTTTATTGTTTCTTGTTATTTTGGAGGAGAGTGTTCTACGCAACGACAAATGTATATAAATCTTTCTGTCAAAGTATAGCGTTTAGTGCAAGCAACATAGTTCTTATATTGAAGATGATGTGAGCATTTGCTATCACCTTCAATAATCACTTCAATGATATTTCTTTTTCTTGACGAGCTTAAACGTTCAGATACAATACATCGACAAACATTTCGGCAGCCGGCAAATATAACTATAGATCTGGTTCACATATGTGACGCAGACGCGAGCATAGATGCACGCACATGTGCAGACGCAACAGTAGTGTGCACTAGATCGACGCAGCGACGCAGCAAGGATCAAAAATTTTTGATCCTTGCGTCTGCGTTTGCGTCGATTTCTTTAATGCCTGGTTCACATCTGCGACGCAAACGCAAGCTCCGCTCGCATGCGCACTAGTCAAAAATATGACATCGGCGCAAGCGCAAACGCAAGCTGTTCACATCTATAGTGCGATGCAAGAGTATTTTCTCTCTTTCTGTTGTTGTGTGTGATGGATGAGAACGTGCTTGTAGTCTTCATCAGACGATTGAATAAAGTAAGGGATACTTCACTTAATTTTTCTTTTCTAATATTATTATTTTATTTTTTATTTTCTCTACAGTAATCTCTTTGTCACTATTAAAACTCTGTGTTGTCACCAAATCGTGCAATAGAAACCAACGTGGAGACATCTTCTATACTTTTTGATAACTTCTTAATGTACCACCAAGTATTGATTTTCTGGAAATCGGCCGTTTGCATCATTGAAGGATCATCGAATCGATGCGCGCCTTTATAAATTCAAAGGAAACTTCAACAGTTTCATTGACAATGCAGGATACGTTCCATAACATAAATGTTCATGATCTAGTATTTCTCATGTTTCATCGTTTAATAATATGTTGGTTTAACATGTTATCCATGTTATCGATGGAAGTGTGTCCATCACCACCACAACTACTGCTAGAGTAAAGTTTACTTGGTTACTATCCGAAAGCGTCTTAAAGCTGCAATGAACTCCAAATAACAACCAAAGATTCTTGGGACCATGATAGGAAATGAAGACAGTATGCGACTAAGACCATAAAGCAGTAAGTGAAATAAATTGGAATATTATCAAAGACATCGAAACATATTCCCCACTATACATATGCAACCTTTGTCTTGGCATATCAACTTAAGTTCTCTTCATCTGATGCGAACTGTTCCTGGTATCTACGATGATCTCCAAATTCTTGAAAATGCAAAATGCTTTTTGCAATCGCTCCATAACTGTTACATATGTTATGACCAAGAACTAAAACTAGCTATTTTCATGGTGGCTTAGGTATATTTTAGTGGATGAACCTACTAAGAACATACCAACAAGAGCAATGACAGACTGCACGATAAAAGAATGTGAAAGAATAACAACACAATAACAACACATCAAAATGTACAGTTTATTAGAGCCATGATGATGTCATAAGACGAAAAGCTTCGTTAAAAAAATTTATTGTTTGTTTTTCTTCACTTTTGCTTTTTGATACTATGGCGAATAATTTTCAACAACAACACATCTATGACGAAATAGTTGATGTAAAACAAGAAAAACAAGAAAAGGGGATTTGAAAAATCAACAAAATGAAACAGAATAAGGTGTCGCCGTGCCGATCTGAACTCGGAAATTTTTCAGCACGACTTCGCACTCGGCTAAACACTCGAACCTGGTCGTGCCGTGACGTGGGGCACGGCCAGGCCAGCTGTGTAGCACGGATCGGTTTGACACGGCTGAATATTAGTTGCTGTGCCGAGCTGAACTAAGAGAAAATTTAATGACTTCAGGTTGGCGCGGCACAGCTGATCCACACTCTACCTATAAAGAAATGCGGTTTTCTTTTTGAAACATTTCGAGACAGCATTTATTTTCGCTATAATCATTGTTATAACATACCGCTAAGGCACCCTTGTCATTCTGAGTTCGTGGAGCTCCACTCAAACTCGGTCATGCTCCATTCGTCACTGTAGACGGTGAGACTTCACAGTGGACATGCTTGGTGAATGCTGCAGAAATGTTACAACTGAACCCATATCCTACAACTCTGACTAGGTGGAAGGTTGACATCATCTGCAGGGAAATTCTCCGTAATAGAAGGTTTCGGCAAGAACCTTTCTTTCTTACAATAACTCATATGCTCCACGTAATTGGAATTTCACTGTCGTACCATACGTGGCTGTAGGTAGGTTAAAGTTTCTAAGAAACAATTGACAATTTAGCTGATTGTCGCACAATACGTACGGCATGAAACTCTGAGTACTGGAAAACTGTAGTTTTTTCTTAAATAATCTGCTCTATTCCAACAAATATTGAGGATTAGAAGAACTATTACTTCGACTAAAAGACAATTAATTTATTTAGCCAATAACATGAGGGGGTTGAGTGAATGTATACAAGAACGAGGATTTTGGGTACGTGGATAAGTAACGCACTTCGACGTGGAGGTGCTGCACATATAACAGATGCTCGACGCATCAAAGATCAACCAAAGAATCCGTTGGTATTTACTACCTTCGGAGGAATAACACGCGCATGCTTCACCTTCCAGCCTCGCTCTGAACATTTTGCAGAAAAAACTGCAACAAAATCTGAAAACCTCGCATTTGCTGAAAAACTGGATCGGTTGCCCGCTTAATTCGGGTTTATTCGGAAGTCACCTCGTCTTTGTGGCTTTACAGAACATGACGACAACATCAACGACAACGACGTGATGTCAACTGAATGTCGGCTAAAGCGGGTTTTATACAATCGTGATTGGGAAGAACTTGCTTGTATTAAAATCTACATTATCTCCATAATATATAAAAATCTACATTATCTCCATAATATATGAAGAAACTTTCTTGCGAGAAAAAAAAAATTAAAGGTTCTATTTTCTACAAAAGTTGTAAAAGTTGCGAAAAATAAAAATAATCAGCTTCGGATTTAATTGGTTCCTATGCAAATACGCATTGCACGCACTTATTCTATTTAAGGTTTCATTGGAAAAAAAGAAGCTTTCGAAATATCTTGTTCACAGTTCATTAAGATGTTTTCGAGCGACAGATGGAAATAAACTTTTGTGAAATCAAAAATCCTACGCGCACGCTATATTTATCTCGAAATAGAAAAGGTTCAGTTTTACGTTTGATTGAATTAAGGTTCAAAATTTCAAGATATTTCCATCCCACCTCTTATCAGCTAAATTCACAGAAATCGTGATTTATTTACATGAAGCTATATTTGTTTACATGTTTACATTGTTTATTGTTTACAGTTTGGTAGAGTTGTTCACGAATAAATCCCCACGAATCCATTAGAAACTTCACACCAACACTCGAAGTAAGCGTGCAAAGTAATGATGTTTCTTTTGATACTAGAAAAGATTTTCTGTGCAGTTTAGACAATTATGAGTAAATAAGTGCGATAAGTAAATTTGATCTGCTCATCGATATCTCGAATTTGGTTTTAGAAATTACAGGTGGCATCACTTTAGTTTTCGTTTTTCCGCCTGTTTATCAAAAGGGCAATTATCATAGTTATGATGTATAAGATATCTGTATGCTAGCTTGTAAAAATCATCAGAAACCTTTTAAAAAACTGCAGAAAATCGAGGCAATTTCGATGAAACGCAAATTTACGATGAAAAGTTCAGTAAAAAATTCGAAGGGAAAATCGTAACTTGGTAACTTGATACTAGCCAAAGAAAATGTTATTCCAAGGAGGTAGAAAAAATCTCTTATGATTATTCCTTACACAATATTCACAAGGTTTTGACCAAAACTTTAGATGGTGAAGAGAAATTAAAACCATTTGTTAACGGAGTTTGTTGTCTCCGTGTGGAACCTTGATGAGTTCATTTGAAAGATAATGTTGGTTTTTCGAAATTGCTGTTGTGGTTTTTACGACCCATCCACTCAAAATTGTTGTTTGTATTTGGTTAAGCAATGTGAAGTTGTTTACACGTCATTCAAGTCATCACCAAACCACGTGCTCTCATAAAGTCACATTATCCATACGATAAAGAGGCATAGCGTTATAACGCTATACTCATACGAGACTAAAATCCGATTATAACTAGTCTGCAGTCAAAACTATGTTATTTGTCTGGTTTAAGCGAGCAAATTACTGCCTCGTTATGTCAAACGAAAACAAGAGCGTTTCAACCATGAAGATAGTATGATCATATTGGAAAAACACAATCAGAAAAGAAAACAAAAAGTTTAGGCAACTGATGGTCTCACTTATTACATGTTGCGGAAGTTGAAAATGAATCACCAACATTGCTTTCCACTCTTAAAGCAGTGACTGTCAGAGTTGATTGTAGAAAAGAATTATTATGTCGTTGAGTCATGCGCACTCTAACAACAAAAGATTCTCAGTCATCACAGACTGTGGGTAACAACAATGACAACAACTTAATTAGGTTTATAGAAACCTAATTAATGCTTTTTTGTCATTCTGTAAGAGTGATTTATTTTAATTTGAATACAAGATCATCAAACGAAAGAAAATTAAAATGCTGTTGTTGTTATTTTCGTTACCTATGATCAACTGTTGACTAACAACTGATCTCATGTTTGATTGACGTAGATCACCTGCCCAGCTTACCTTTAGATAAAAAAAACAACAGCTTTATCTTAAAAGTTCAAAAACGTAGGTAGCTTCTCACGATCTTCACACGTGGGAAGTAAAGGGGAAAACATTACAACAAACTAAGAATGACCAGAAAGTAACAACACTAAACATAAAGTCAAGGAAGGGAATCCGTCATTTTATTTTGACTGAATCTTTCAAAAAAATTCATGAGCCTTTCATTCACTACTTGTTAATAGTGGTTAAGTTTTCTACGGTACCCCATAAGACCCAATTTTTTCCGATATGCCAAAGAACCCAAAAGAATTCATGAGAAAAATACCAGAAACCGAGATGTTTATGTTCAGTCGCATTTTCTCTGAGAAGGTATATATTTTTTTAGACAAACAAAACAAGCCTTATCGCGATGGAGACGAAGAATAAAAGAAACAATTCTTTTTGTATAAATTGAGCAATTCGTCTTGATTGTAAACAGTAAAAAATCCTACAAGGCTTAGCAACTATAATATACCTCCTGTCTTCAATTTAAAAGATTTTTGCATAGCAAAAAAACATTAACGGGAAAAAAAAATCTAAAAACAACAAAATATTAAGAGATATCTTCTTAATCGTCGGTGGTTCGTGGGACGAGAAACATGTCGTCATGGCAATATCTAACTAAAGAATACAAGAAATAAATTGGCTTTCATCTTGTTTTGGTTGACGGAAAACAACAACTCGATGACGTAACGTTTTAAGGAATTAAATTAAAGGGGTTGCTGAAAAATCACCTGTAACAATTTCTTCATAAGAAAGGCCTGAATTTGAACTGTCATAAATTCTTTTAAAATATAAACAAAAAAAAATTGAAGAACTAAAATAATAAATATATAACTTCTGGCTTGTTTCACATAAATTATCATAACTATATTACATTGCATAAATTACTTTTCTCTTTATATGTGGCGCGTCATCATAGCGCAAAAAAAAACAACAATGTTCGACTAAAACCACAAAAGTCCCGAATAATTTAAGAAGAATCCGTTCGGAAACTTAATTAGTTTTGATAGAGATCTCTTATCATCCGACTGTAAGCACTTTTAGAGAGATTGACAGATTATAACCAAGTACGGTATAGTAGTCGAAAACGTGTCATTAATCACTAGTTTGGCATGTAGGAAACAATACAGATGTACTTTCAAAAACAATAAGGGTGATTTCGTGGTAGAAACAACACGAATGATTAATTATCAGGATGAACGTTTGTATTGAAATGATCAAAAAACGATTTCCGTACTGTTCTTATAAAATCTTGTAAATTAGATTCCACCATCGAATGAATGTTTTTTTCTCTTTCTTCCTTTGATAATAGTTTTGTCAACAACTGACATAGCAGATACGCCTTTGTACATTTGCCACGAAAATGACGATGTTTACCTAATATAGAAGTGTTTTCTGTCGTCTTCGTCAGAATAACATTTTGTTGACAGGTCTGATGTTTTCGACATGGACAGGCTAATGACTCTCGAGTCTTGCTTTGTGTATTGAGAGTTCCATCATTCCACAACTAAATGAATTGGAATTCTGAATTGGTATAGAATTATCTCCTTTCGTGCATCATTTACCATTTGTAGACCAGATACTGTTGCAACTGACGTGGAATGTCGAAACTTTCAAGCGTCTCCGACGTCAAATGTTCTTTCCCGACTGTTTGACGTATCTTAAGTCGACAAAGGTCCATTAGTGGTAGTGGTTCAGCTGTAGATAAAAGAAGAAAAGGGAATAGAAAAAAAATAGTAGAAAAGTTTGATATTCATTCATTTGAAGAAAAAAAAAATCGCTAGAAGTAAACAATACGAAAACTTTAAACACTATCAACTCGGCTTCCGGTGTTTTATGATGTCATAATTAACCTAACACCAGACAACATCCACGTGAACAAAAAAAAGTCTCCCTTCACTAGATTAAAAACATTCGTCCTTTATGATATGAGAATGTATGAAATAACAAGAAAGATTTCAGCATGTCCGGGTTCTACTTGTTGACAAACATATGATCAATTAAACAACAGAAAAATGTCAATGCAATTTATTCAAGCCTTCTCCCTACTTCGGATGAATAAATTTTTTTTTTCATTGTTATTCATAAAAAAAAAAAAGAATTTGACATCCTGAAAACAAAAAGAAAAAATAAACATGGAGAAAATCACGAAATATTCTTTCCCATTATCTTAATTCCTACATTATGTTTGATTACGTATCAAAAACCAGCAGCTGGTTTAAATGGAGATTTGTGTATTAACGATGATTTAACAGAAAAAAAACTCGCATGTGAGGTTTCCAACTTTGCTTTAAACCTATTGCCACGGTGTAATGAGCACGTGTTGCACAAGGTGTTCAGAACAGCAGAAATTAAACTCAAGGAACAAAAGAGCTTTTGTAAACAAATTTTTGTTTCTGTTAAAATAACATAAGTGGAACGAAAATATACGCAAGGAGTAGAACGAACTATTGTTCTTTTGAATTGTTAAAAGCAAGAAAAAAGAAGAAAACGGAAAAATAACCCTTTGAGGGAACGACATATGAAATTCAGTTAAAAATATTCCCACCCTCAGAAATGAAATTTACCTTTGAAACGTCATCAAAAAGGTTATTTGAAAATAAATATTGTGACGTAAGAGCAATTTTTATAGTCGTCAAATAGTTGCTTAAACCGGAGTCTGATTCACGGTCTTTATTTTACTTATTAAAAGCATTTATTTATTTGAAATATATCTATAAACAAACGCACATAAAAGCAATTAATAATTACGTCATTTGCGAAAACGTATCAAAAACATAAATAAAAACTACGTGATGGAAAACCCTTAATAATCATGATTTAGATTCAAATAATTTTATGCCAAGTAAGAAATAAAGAATGAGAGGACATATTTTATATAGCTTTGTTTTTGTGATAAATATGTTTTTTCCTCACGTATTCATTTTCATGAAATAAGGCCATGCTTTAGATTATAAAAAATTCATGATTCATTATGTTTTAATCGTCAAGCTCGATTCAATTCAACGTAAAAATAAAATGGCCAAGCAACACCAATATCTATTAGACAAAACATGAGAAAAGTCTAGAGAAAAATACCGTTTCGTGACAAACTTTCACGTGAAAATATTTCAGAAATTTAAATCTTTAGTAGATTTTAAAAGAACCTTAAAAATGAAACGAAAGTTTGTAACACCAAATAAAATTGGGAAGAAATTTAAAAAAACACACTATCGGAAGAAAGTAAGGTTTTTATTCGAAAAAAAATATGATTATGA
The DNA here is from genome assembly GCA_027922465.2 of Turritopsis dohrnii. Taxonomy (NCBI): domain Eukaryota; kingdom Metazoa; phylum Cnidaria; class Hydrozoa; order Anthoathecata; family Oceaniidae; genus Turritopsis; species Turritopsis dohrnii. The sequence continues at coordinate 1,260,759 of BQMF02000005.1, forward strand.
TGCATTGTACTTGAAAACTGAGCATAAGAAAAATAGGATCATGACAACTGGCGGTGAACGGAAATTAGACTTCAAGTTAGAATAACAGCTTTGATAATTTATGTGGGTTTAATGTTGTCATTAAGGAAAACATTGAACAAAAATTCGACCAATAAAGTTATGTAAAAATCTTTAGTTAAGACTGTTTGATTGAGTTACAAGAACATAACATGACAAGGCATGTTTTAAAAAAATAAACACAGATGAACAGACAGAAAAAAACAGTGCTAGACTTCACAGCATCAAATCAACTGAAAAAAAAAAGAAAAAAATAAGGTGGAAATACTTACGATCTAAGCTTCCAATATAATTCAATTTAACTTCACAATGACCCCATACAGCTGAAATTGTTGGGTATACAGTTTTCCCTTGAAGACCAGTAAAAGCAACTCCAAGATATTGTCCGTCAACTTCAAAACTGAGTTCACCACGATCCATATCTAATATACACCTAATCGTATCTGGCACTATAAAGCTAGCATCAGGCCCTAGGTTTCTAGGGTAAGTTTGTGAAGACACAACTTTTTCGTTGTGGAATAATTTATTTCTACCTAAGTCCCATCCCCAACTTTCAGCATTTGCGCCGACCAAACAGTGATAACCTGCACAGTGTAAACCAGCTTTTTTGGTGGCAACACCTACAACTGCGTGTGTACCTCTCTGTCTCGTAGACCATGTAAAATCCCAAACATGAAGTCCTTTAGAATAGCCAACCTTAGCTCTTATTGCATCAGTGCTTTGTGCAACTGGGTGTCTATGTGAAATCCTACAGTCATCTTCTTTAACATAAACATTCATACTTCTGTCTTCACTGTTCCAACCATGAGCTTCCTGAAGTTTTCGCGAGGCTGGTGGACGATCTAGTAAGATCTCGAGTTTTCGTGGTCGTGGAAAATAATTTTCATTTTGATTGAGTATATCTCTTTTTCCAATGTGTTTACCAATCCTACGTCTGATCTTAGTTTCTTTCCCATTATTAAACGTATCAGTGGTTCTTTTCACAGAACTTATTCTGGAACCCATTCTAATGTAGTCTTTGTTTAGTCGAAAGCTATGTAAACGCGTTATCGTGGCGAATTTTCCAATGATCGAAAGTAAATATGTTATATCTATAAAAATTTGTTATACATTGAATTTTCTAAGAAAAATTATAGTAATCTGAAGTTCTTCTTTTATAAAATAATATGTGTATTTAGAATCTTCTTCAATTTGTATATCAAGCTATGATCGGTTGGTTAGTAAATAACGCTCTACTTTATTTTCTTTCTTGTTTATGACGAGCACTAGCCGATCTTCTCTCAGTAACTTGTCTCATTGGTTTACGATTTTATTCTGTGAACAAATTCACTGAACCATATCTACTTATATATTCTCGTCAGTGAATCATAAAAGATGTCGTGAATTTAGCCGTCATTAAAATATCAATAACAATACAAGCGATTCATAACTCTATAAGTTCAAACAATAGAATTAAACGCATAATTAGACCGATTGTTTTCGGGTGTCGTTACTCGTTCACGTATTGTGAAACGAATACGAATGGCGACATGATGAAATTTCAGTTTTAAACAAAAGCGATGTATAAAATAACAACGGCACGACGGAAAAAAGCAATTACATAATGGTTCCCATGGGGAGGCTTTGAACAGAATTAAGCAAAATATAATTTGAAAACGGGGGGTTATATAAAAAATTATTAAGAAATATTTCCTGAAAAAATATGTGAAGTAAGAACGTGAAATGAAATATAAGGGGAAATCATAAGTAAAATAAAACCCAGTTTCACTACTACAAGGAAAATGAAGTGATTAATTTTCATTTTGGAGACTACTAGAAACAATAACAGTGAAATATTGTTGACATTTAGTCCGATATCTTTAATAATTAGTACAGTAAAGTAGATTACTTTAGCCCTTAAAAAAGAAAATATGTTCCTTATGATCTAGGGGAAATAGGCACTCGCATTTTAGCATTACATGGTTTGAATATTGAAAAGCCCAAGTAACTGTGGATTGTAAGATTGTTACAGAAAAAGGCAACAACATATTTTTTAATACCCCCGTTAAATTAACTTCAATTCATTTTAGTTTACAGAAAAACGCACGCGCGCGCGCGCGGTTAGTGCATCTAAGTAGAGGTCCAAACATTTCGGAATTTGATACAGATTTAAATGCTTCACGCTGGTTAGTTTCTCATGGTGGTCAAATGATCAGAAAACCCTTGAGCATTTGTTTCGGGTGGCTGATCAAAGCCAAGTGAATTTGGTCACGATCTAAGCTCATATTTATAGAAAGAACAGAAAATAAGATACGGTTAAGCAGAATTGAAATGAAAACCAAAGAAGCGTGAAGGCTTTTTCATCAGTGTTGTGAGTTTCGATGAAATCAAAATCGATGGTTTTTAATGATCATGGCTTGGTTAATTTCACCATACACACCATGGCAATGTAACGTGTAATTTTCATTTAATGAAAAACAAATTAAGATTCTGATAACGAAAGAAGTAGATTGGATTTATAATATTTTACAATTAGATGCTCGTATTTTCAACGTGAAGGAATGTTTCATTGTAATTCAGTGAAGCCCGCAAACACATTTGTGTTCATACATAACAACCATTACACGACCGGTTTAATAAAAACACCGTGTTTCACATGTGTCACAACTATAAAATCATCAAAGAAAAAACTGAATTGCCCAATAACAAAAGAATCACATAATGATGAATAAACATGTGTTCCTTGTACATCCATTTGCATAATAACATAACACTTTTTTTACACGTCATATCACAAGTGATCCCAAGAGAGAAATTAGGATGTGAAATCTATTGCAAATCGATGTCATATTAAATATCATTAACTTAAAAATAAGACAGAAAAGTAAAAGGAATTAAAAGTTGCGTTACGTTATTAAATTATGCTGAAATAAGTTTATGAAGCCTCCCTTGGGACAAATATGATAGGGAAACAACAGCACTAGCATATTGATTACAAAAGATTATAATTGCTAAATTATGGAATTAAGTTATTCCTTTAAACTTCACGAACCTACCATCAAGCAAAGTGGCGAGATGAAAAGATACAATTATTTTTTAAAATCTTTTTTTATCACCGTATAAAATCAAACAACAAGTTAAAAGTAAAGTAAACATATAAGTATGTAATTTATTTTGATAAAACCTGTAACAATGCATCGGCGGCATTCTAATAGCCCCAAAATCATCGTTACAAACTTACTTCAAGTGGTTTGAATGTTTATCTTCGTAAATAGTTAGTGTAAGAACGCATATACCGATTTGTAAACACTTGTTTTTTTGTGAGTGGATTAAATATGGCAAGATCAAAGAACATTCTGTAAAGGCGCTGTACACTCATGTCTAGGCAAACATCGTAAAATTTATTCAGCAAATAACTCGTCTCGACTAACAATGCTTTTATTGTGATTTCTCCAGATAAAGGTTTGAATGAATGAACTTACTTTTGTAGCTCAGACAGGGAGTAAAGAAGACAAACTATTCAGGAGGAGGATACTATGCATTAGGTGACGATAGATTGATACGCAGATTAACTGACCGCAAAAATCTTTCAAATTATTTTTGAGATATAGCAGATAAATAGATCGCCTTTCTTTGAACCTAGACTGGTGTTGACTGAATCTTTCAACCAGTGGAGATTTTATATATTTAAATCGGAAAACGGAACACCTTTTTTTATGACTGCAATCAGATTGGTCCATTACATTCTAGGTTGTTTCAATCCTAAGCAGCGCAGAATCGGAACTGGAGCTAAACAAAAGAAGAATTGTAATTGAGGAATTGACCAATTTGTTCCATTACCGGTCCCAAAATTGAAAACGGACCAAACGTGAGGGTTTTTCTACCTTCCTTAGTCAACACTGTCTATTTAACACCAGACCTCATTTGCACAAAACTCTCACAGTTAGCCATCTAACTTCAAAGAAAAGGGTCGTGAAGGCCAACAAGGTATGCTCCAGACACAAGCAACAAGTGATATTCGATATCTGAGAAGGAGCTACTCCGGCATATAAGAAGAATTACTTGCCGCCAATAAAAACCATTTGATGATGTCAAACAAAAGGACCGTCGTCGTTATGATCATTGTGACTTAAGGATATTGAATTACCGGAACATTTCAAAGGACATTAGAATTTCTAAACATTTCAAGTCCTTGTGAGTTATTATGTTAGGCACATTTACAAATACAAAAACAATATGATAAGTGTTTTCAAAACAATTTTGAAATGATAAGGTTTTGATTAAACAAGACTGTGTTTCTCTATTTTTTCCACCTTGCTAAAAGTTGGTTGAACTCTTGTAAGGGAAGGAAGCGAAAAATCATTTTCTTTAATTCATTTCCTTCAATATCTCTTATCCATGAATATTTGAATTTGTACATCCCCACACTCAAATGTTGAAAAAATAGAGAAGCTCGTGTTGTAACGAGTTTTTGCAGCTATTTTTAAATATGTTAATGGTATTTGGGAGTGCGGAGCGGATGTAAGAATATTCTAGACAAAAGTAATTTGCAATCTCAAGTAACATTAATTGACAATATACCAATATATTTCTGGAAGTTTTCTTTGGCTTTATTCTTTGTTGACTTTTAAGACAAAGGGAAACTTCAAAATGATACAGAAACAGAAACATTTATGGTTTCGAAATCAACAAAAAAAAAAAAAAAAAAAAAGAAGAAAAAAAAGAAATGACGAGAGATTGTGGGTTTGGCGATTCTAACTCGGCATGACTAAAATTGGTTTTGATCTGTCAGCAAACACAACACAGGAACACATCCTACACAAAAGGATTTAATAACAGAGATATGATGAATAGTAAAGTAGCGTTACACAACACAGAAATATATGATTATATTTAATGCCTTCTTATTAATAATGGCAACGACTAAACGAACACAGTTAGTAAAGATAAGGTTATTTTAAAAAGGAAATTGCGATGGAAATTTGTTGAGTTTATAATTTTCTTATATAAAAAAAGATAGTTTTTTTTACTAAAAAAACTATTCGTGATCAGATCTCATGAGAACATCCGTTTTGTGATGTCAGAAACTGTTTTTTTAATGTGAATGCATTTAGATTTATGTGTCAGAATCTAAATTCTATTACAATTACTGCTGTTTCTTTATTTCAAAATAAAATGAGACTTTCTCCTAAGGTCCAAAGAGCAGAAACTTTCTTATATCACTGACTAATTGCCCCAAATTTTAATTCATACGTTAAATAAAGAAGTCGTTATAAAAAGGAAGAGATAGCCATTTGAATACAAAAACGTCACTGTGCTTAAAAAGAATCATCAACCATTAGCACAGTGAGCAATAATAAACGTGCCTGTGCTAAACAGACCATTTAATAACTGTAAAGAGTTTTGATGTTCAACATTTCGATTTTTAAATAATGCTTTGTCTTGTTGATGACGACAACTGAGTGTTTTGTTCCAGCAGTAAGAAATAATACGAGCGTTGTCATGAAGTTAAATCGTGGATTTATATTCTAAAACTCATTGTCATAGATTAAATATAACGGTCTTCAATAACAAGATCGATGGTTGTTTTCGTCACACCTGATACGTCATGATGCTAAAATCAAAAACTTCTGACGTGTCCTCCACTATGCAACAACAGTGAATTATGAATAATGTTTTTTATATATATAAATATATCGAAAAAGGAAATCAAAATTACCACGTTTGGCTGTTATTGTCTGCATTTTATGAAATTGGCATACACATAGCGTTGATGACGCGATTGTATATCAATGTTTTACATATAAATGAGAGAGATAACAACACGTCTTCGGAACTAATAGACACGAAGGGTATTTTATAAAAACAGGCAAATTAGAAATATAATTAGTTTCTTTTTTATATCGTGGTTTTAAAGGGGTTTACATCCTTTGTAATAAAAAGTAGATTTGACAGACGTGATGTAAAAACGAGTAAAAATTTAACATGCGAACTTGATGCCAATTATGTTCCATCAAAACGTTCAAATGATTTCATAATCAGTGTTTCGAGGTATGTAATGCCCATTTCTTCTTAAATTTTGAATGGAAAAACATTGTTATGCCAACTTCTTTAAAGAACGCACCAATTTCCTTTCTAGGACGTTTTTCCCTACAAGCCCGGTAACGGGGTTATCTGTGTACGTTAAACTACGAACGAAATTACGCACTATATAGCGACATTATAACCTTCCGATAGATACAATGAAATTTCCGGAATAATTTCGCGCTTTGTTTATAGGCGGGCCAAAGATTTAACAAGCAACAATTCAAAAAATAGTAGATGATAATATCAGATTTTTTCAAGGATTTATTAGATGGGATAACAGTTTGCTTTAGGTCTTTGAGAAACTGTAAACTACAATCACAATATTTAGTCTGGATGCCAATCGATCGGGAAATCACAAACTATAGTTGCTATGATACGTACATCTGGCACAAGAAATTGAAGCCAGATGATGTAAAAAAAACAAAAAACACGTGATGTAGCGGTCCAGGTGAATGACGTTATAAGAACAAATGACCTCGATGATTTCGTTTGCGGTGACTTTAATAGAGTCGTAATATGTTTATCAAGAAACAACGCCGTCGTGATGTTGATCTTACATAATCACTTCATAAAACTGAAAGAAAAAAATTATAGCCGTACCTGTACCTGTTTGTGCCCAATTTGTAATAACTGCCCCAATTTGTAATAACTGCCCTATTTGTAATAACTGTCCTAATTTGTAATAACTGTCCTAATTTGTAATAACTGCCCCAATTTGTAATAAGACTTACCCCAATTTGAAATAACTGCATCAAATTGTAATACTTGCCCTAACTTGTAATAAAACTTGTAATAACCCAATGTGTTATATCTGACCTAATTTGTAATAGAATCTTGACCTAAATTGTAATAAAAAATCTGCTTAATTTGTTATAAAACTGGTACCCGGCTTAAGACGAATAATTTGAAAGGAAAATTTTATAGGTATCTAATTTTCACTGTTTAGAACTAATTGTTTTAATACAACTAGCTAAAAAATTAAAAGAAACTTTAAAACATGCTCAGTTTAAACTTTATTTTTTCCCAGTTTACTGAGAAGAGAGAGTAGTTTCAAACAATCGAGACATTAAAAGCAACCAAGAAGACAACGAAAACAAAAACAAATGAACTGCACAAGAAGAGATTAACCAATTTGTAATATTACCCATAACGGCAACTACTCATCAGTGGTTAAATAAGACATTGCCGAAAACGTTTGCTACTTCCTCTGTTACTGTAACGATGTAAATAATATTTTTCTTCTTCCGTTGTGTATCGTTAATTCTGATTCTTTGTGAGAGGACCAATTCCGTATACCACTAATCTTACCATGTTTGAACTACTTTATTGTCAGACATTTTCGTAATACAAGTTTTCTGACAACACACGATCATAAATAGAGCTCTGTCGTTTTTTGTTTAGGTAGCGCTGAAGAAAAGTGTTGTAATGGTTTTAGAACTTCCATAATCGCATTTTTTTCAGCCTAGCATAATGGTGCAGTCAAAATTATAGGGAATAAATATTTACTGGACTCAAATCCCCTTTGTGGTTTTATAAAAAATTGATCAACCTTATGGCAGATGATTTTTGACAACCTATCATGTTGATGAACCAGTTCTGTTGGCAGTTCGTCATAACCAACCATATGGTCTGGTAAGTAACATTTGTGATCCCACAGCTACTATTCACATTCAAATAATTAAATATTTTGTGGATGGGATTTTCCTTTGACAAGGACGTTAAAGCTTGGTCTCCACTAGGCGCATAAGTGCGAAAAAGTGCGCTAATCTTATTGAGCATAATGTAATCGCACTTTTGCGCCTAGTGGAGACACTCCATAATCGCACTTTTGTGCACTTATGCGTACTTATGCGTAGTTTTTCGCTGTTATGCGCTTTTCGCCCAGAACAAAATGTTTTGATATTGGCGAAAAACTATCAAAGGATGCCGACGATTAATCATTCATCAAATGATTTTTCAAGAGATTTTAAGAAAAAAACCACGTGCAAATGCAAACGTTTTTTCTTCTTATACTGGCTGTGTTGTGGTAGAGATGTCTTTGAAAAAGTTTTTAAGTTTACTGTAAGAAGAAAAGCTTACGGAAAATATTCCCTATCATCAGCTTGTAAATCCATGTAGAAAGTATTGTAGAATCCTAGTTCTTGTCGTTGCTGGTATATTTTTCTCACCCAATACTTATGTTTTCGTTTTCTTTGTTTCTTGCTTTTAGTTTTTTTTCGAAAGTTTAAATATAACAGTATATCTTCAAGATTTTCTAATTCACTTTCCTCACTCATCGTGAACTTTTTTTAAGAAGAAAGCATGTACGGAAAAGCGATTTTTATATAGTGTCTCCACTAGTCGAAAAAGTGCGATTAGAATATGCTCAATAAGATTAGCGCACTTTTTCGCACTTATGCGCCTAGTGGAGACCAAGCTTAAGGCAGCTGGCCAAACAAAAGTGGAATTCAAACGCGAATGGAATACTAGAGAATATGGTAAACATTCAAAATCTTTGAATGCTGAAACAGACAAATATTGAATTTTTTTTTCTTTTTCAATCGACAATAATGGAATTTACTTTTTCTATGACGTCACATCACGAATGAATGTGTAATATGTAACATTCATTTGTGAATGTACGTGCTTTTTTTGTGAAAGGTTGAGAAACACTCGTGTAGGAACGTGCAATAATGTTAAAATAAAGCCTTCATAAGCATACTTGCTAATAAATACATTGTTGGTCTTTATTACGCTGGTCCTTATTTCAGTTCGAAGAAATTTTGGGCTGACGTCATTTGACGCCACAAAAATGAAAAAAGGGGTGGTTAAAGAGGGAGTAGAGAGTAGTTAAACTTTATAAATATTTATAAAAATTCGAAGAACTTACTTCGAGAAAAACAGTAAAGTAAAGATAACGCTGGTCTGAACAATATTCTCTAAAAGAACCCGATTATTAACACCCGCCCTTATTACGCAAAGGGACTGAAATAACGCCACAAAGGGCGGCCGTAGGACAAACAGATACCATAGGGATAATGATTGAATTTCCTTGGACATATTCTGTAAACTATCAGAAGAAAATTAACAAAGTAAATAATTAAGAGAAAAAAAATAAGAAAAATTATTTCAGAAATTTAAGGGTATGTAGTTATAATTTATACACTGGGTTAATTGTATTTATTATTTCAAATTAGAGGATAAAAGGTCTGGTTACCAAGAGGTGAAATATCATGGCAGGTTATGAAAAAAAAAGTCAACTAAAAGAAAAGGAAGAAGAACACGGTTGGCTAAGATTAAGCAGCTTATATATTTCTGCTTAGTAAGTCATGTACGGGAAAATGTGTTCCGTAATACTCTCAAATTGAACTCACTATGTCTTATTTTACCCCTTCTGGAAACTTTTGCACTCGTATATTAGAATTTCAAAATTTTTATCCCAGAATTGCGTTTTTTGACGAAATTAAAGTTTTTTTAAAAAAACTTTGGATAAGTGGAACATTTGCTTAGTGGAACAATTTCTTTTGAAAACGAGAAAAAGCACTGAAAAAATATTGATCGTCCCATTATTACAGACATCCAAAAATCCATGTTTCCAGACCCGGACGTAACTAGGTACATTGTTCAAAGTTGCCGGCACCCGAAACGGTCATTGTGAATACCCTTAACTTCACTCTCTCTTTTGTGATGGTGATAATGACCAATTACCCTAATCATTGACGTACCTTGAGTAGCGTTTATTAAAATTATAAAATTAAACACAGCTTCAGTTAAAAGACATGTTTGACATGACGGCGATTTACTCTGATGAAGAGCTGAGAAACGTGGTAAATTGCAAGAAACTACAAGGCGTATGGGCATCTTTGAGTGACTAATCACATGTTAGAAGGCGCAGGAAATCCAAAAAACCGTCGGGAATTCTGTACTTTCTATTTCAACTTACTTTTGATGCCTCTGGAAGGAATGTTCAGCAATGGAATTCTTTCTTATATAACTAGACCCCGGGTAAAATGTCTTTACCAGTAAGTATGAAGTTTACAACTGGTAGGTTTGGTCTCAATTATCCAGCCCCAGGATGGCCCTTTGAATCACTCCAAATTAACGAAATGTAAACTTAAATCGTTGGAATTCCTGTCTATATGCAAGTTTAATTAATTCTTTCCCATTTAAAGTCATGCTTTACTCTCGTCATTTGTTATGTTTTGATTTCATGTCATGCTGCACAGAATCGAGTGTAAGAAATAAAAAACGAATATCATTGATGAAGAATGCATTTTATGAATGCGTTTTATTTGAAATTTGAAATACACGTATATTTTTTTATAAGCAACCCAAATTTTCGCCTCCTAGGAAAGTTGTTTAAAATTCGCCTAAAAATTCCATATGAAAGTTGCTAAATGGTTGCTTTCATTAATCTTTTGAATAATTTTGAAATTTCAAACCAAATAAGATAAAAACTCAAGTGAAGAGGTATCATGGGAAAGGAAAATAAGAAACAGTGAATGTTGAGTTTAAAAAAACTTGGTGAATATAAACTACTATAAATTTTTATAAAGGAAGTGTCGAAATATCTATAAAATCATTGTCATCATTTTGATCTTCGTCCATCACAATGAAGAGTTCATCTTCCATATGTTGCTTAGATAAAAACTTGAGCTTAGGAAAGATGCTTGCCCAGGGTTGCTTATAAAACTGGTTGCTTATTAAAACAATATATGTGTATACTGTTCTTTGCAGGTTGTTTGCTAATATCAAACTTTTAAAAGTTATACTAGCATGTAGCTTTAGCTAAAAATGCCCCCGCGCTCAAGCATTCCAATGTGAACACACAGCAAGCTATACATTGCAAGCTATACAACGGAAACAAAAACAAATTTTTGTCCGAAAACTCAAAAAAATTCAGATGAATGTTTTTGCAAGTCTTTACACAGAAACAAATATATACATTTAAACTTTTGTTAACATTGTATAAACTAAACACAATAAAAACAAGAAGAATTGCGAGCATGATCATTTCGAAATGGGAGATCAGATTTAAAAACTCCTTGACGGATGGTCTTCACGGTTTTTCACTTACGTTGTAATTGAGTTAAACTTTCTTTAGGATAACTTTTTTTTTATTGATGCTAATATACCTTTCAAAAAGTGTAATAAAGGCTTAACAAGTAATATCAGAAAGTATTTGCTACAAACAAAAGAAATGTGTGAACTGAAACCATGGATACGTATTTTATAATCAAAACAAGATTTGTTAAAGAAATTCTGTAAGAGCCAAAAGAAAAAAAACAAACTTTTTTTAAAAAAAATCAAAGCAAAAAATCCATTAGAAATCTGCGTTTTAAACTTTGATTCAAAACAAAAAGTAGCCAATGTTTATAAAAAAAAAACAACAAGAAAATGTGAAAAGCTTTTACTGATCATGATCACACACTAGTATGATTAGGTTTGGCGCGAGGTGGACAGTTAAAATAGAAAAACACGAAGAAAGACAATTTGTAATATAGCTTTCTTGCATACACAGAAATCCAATTAAAATCTTTGCCAAAAATTAGTGCGTTGAACAAAGTTTATTGAATGAAATATTTAGAGCTAAAACATATATATACAAAAATAAAATGTATGGTTGGCAAAATTTCAGATATCAAGCTGTGCTTCAAAATCCTTGTCGTTCACTTCATTAAAACAACACAAAAGTAACACGAAAAATGTCTAAGCAATTTTAGCATACGATCTTCCTAAATAACATAGTATAATACAATAATAAATTAGGAAAGAGATACGAAAAAACATTCTGTCTCTCCCACTTACAGTACCATGCTTTGAAACGGAAAAAAAGCAAAGTCAGCTAATAATTGTATTCCACCGTGTAACGTCAACACGAAAGTTGGAGGATGAAGATGATGATGATGAACAAAATCGGAAACTGACATTCGCCTATCTCGTGAAACTACTATGCCTCCTCGCTCGCTTACGCTCGCTGCGGGGGCAATTACGAAATAAACGAGCTATATTTTTTTTATAAGAATACTTTTTATAAGAATGACGAGGCTCAAAATCGTCAAAATTTAAGAATATTCTAAGAATCACCTTAAGGCTCAGTGTGATAGGAAATCTCAGGAAGGTCAGAAAGGCTTAAATTACATATAGCCGTGGTAAATAACAATCTTTTGTTGCTCTTTGATTTTTCTGTGTTGCAGTTTATCTAATATACCCCGTACAACTTCATTGTATACTGTTTTTTCCAGAAAAGAATCACTTAAGGATAGCTACTTAAAAAAAAACTGTGTAAACTATATTGCCACTGTAAACAAAAAATTTTGTTTTTAAGAAAATCGTCGTAAGCCTCCGTAAGCCTCAAGAAGAAAAAAACGTTCGAAAAATTAGATCGAGCGTTCGAAATGACGTCTTTTGTTCGAAATTACATCATTTTTTGCTAATGATCTATTTCCAAACGTTCCAAATGTACATTGTATTTTTTATTGCAGCAAATTTTAGTGCATGTGAATGAAAATCTCCGTCAAGGCATTTTTTCTTCGTAAGAACTTACGAAAAAAGGTTCGTGTGGTGTTACGACAAAAATTACGTGCATGCGAAAAAAGCTTAAGAAATTCTTTTTCTTAGCTTTCGAACGCCCTGCGTATCGCTTTATTTTTAAACACACGATGATGAAATGCAGGAAATCAAATTTCTTTTCATGATATGAAATAGGCATTATTAATTTAGCTATAGACATGTTTTTTGGTGAAATTTTTGAAGCCAATCCATCATCATTTAGTGACATGCAAAGATTGTTTGAAAATTATATTTTTAACGTGAGTGTCGAATTCTTTTCTTATGACTATGATTACAAGTATAAATCGAAGTAAGAGATGGAATTAACATTATGAATTTCTGCACGTAATTGAATGTTATTCCTTACCTTGAAAACAGCAGATTCTCTTTACTAGCCCCTCAAATTTTTCATCATTTGTGAAATAAAGAGAAATATATTTTGGCAAAAGTCGACAAGCACCCTCACTACTGAAGATCGCCATCTTTTCCTTAAACCTGCAATCATGTCACTTTCAAATTCGAACGATGAAGAACCCGGGGGTCCATAAAAGAGACTGGAAAAAACAAATCCTTATCTGTAACATTTTCATGGCTTTCAAGAGTTGAGTTCATTGATTTTTTCTCGAGATAATTATTTAATTCCTAACTTTTCACGTATCGTACCGAAACGTTAGATGTTTAAACTTTCATACGATACGAGTATCAAAATGTATAAGTGGAAATCCCGCTTAAAAGAAGTGTTTCAAAGCCGAAAAAGGCTAGCATAATATACCTTAAAGCCGGGGCAAATCGAGCCAACATTTCGGCCAACATTGCTCGCCAACATTTGTTGGCCGGAATGTTTTCTCGATTTGCGATGGCCGTCAACATGTTGGCGAAGAAAAGAATCCCTCAAAATGTTGCGCAAACATTTATTAACTTTTTTGTAAATGCAAGTTTTGCAAGTTGCTACGATTTGCTATACCTACCAACATTTTGGACAGCACTTTCTCAATCTTTGAAGTTTTTATACGTCATTTCGAATTTTTTATTTCACATTCGAATGTTTTTCCGTACTCGAATTATTTTGTTTTGAGCATAGTCAAAAGAAACAAATTGACTATGTTTTGAGACATTTGCAAGAGAGAGATTGACAAGAATTTTTGTTTTTTGGCAGAAGTAAGAAATTTTAGTGCTGTTGGAAAACAAATCAAGTACAAATGGACCGACGAAGAAGTTGAAGATCTTATCGATCTGTACAAAAAAAGGCCCTGTCTATGGAATATTTCAGAATTCGTCATCTAATAAGGCCAGCACTGCAGCTTCCCTTTCTGGCATTTTGAATTTGAAAATGACAACTAGCTACTTCATGAAAATGAATGAATTATCAAAATGTTGGCCAAAATGTTGTCAGGCGCATATAGCAAATCGCGCCAAAATGTTGGCCGAAATGTTGTCTCGATTTGCCCCGGTGTCACCGTAAAATATTACTCCCCAAAATTTATACTCCCCAGTCATTATTTACTGGGAAATAATTACTCCCCAGTAATATTTTCCCAGGAAATTATGACTCCCGGGAGTATAAATTTACGCGAAAATAATGACTCCCTTCAGGAAATTTTTACTCCCCTGATAGTATACCAAAAAATTGGCGTATATCTCGATCAACATTCGGTTTCCTGATCTTTTTCTTCCTGCATATCATGAATAAATAACAAAAACCAAAATGGAAACTTTGGTTTGCCCAATCGGTATATCTCAAATATTATCGGATTGGCATGGGCTAAAACCTGGTACATTTGCTTGTTCCTTTGGAAATATGAAGATGCATTTTTTATTCTTTGAAATTTTTTATAAAACAATGCCTAAAGTTTGGGACAATCATAAAAGGCGAAAATTTATACCGTTAAGATAATTGAAGTCAGCTCACTTTCTACTGTCTTGGTTGGAATATAGAATATTTCAGAAGGAAAATGAAGATTAAAAATCGTTACAGTGGGGATAGCTTTCTTTGATTTTTTCCGGATGAAAATGTTCTTTGGCGTCACCAGGAGTACGACGGGATGGGGGTAACAACGGGTCACTTTAACATGTAGATTTGATTTTATGACGAGGTTTTCTTTTTCAGCAAACACAACAAGAAAGTTTATACATACATTTTTATAACATCTCTACTTAGCAAGTGATTTGATCCTTGCATATTTCGTTTTATAAATTGTACTTTTATGTGCTTAATTGTAGTGGTGGATGGAATAAGCAGTAGCTTCGACACCCCAGGGCAATATCCATAAAATGGAAGGGTCATAATGAAGTGCTATTAGGCTGAGTTTAGTGATTACTTCTGGAAAAATGAAAGTTTTGGCACTTTTTGGCAATAAAATCATAAAAATGAGGGAGTCATTATAAAATGATTTTGGAGTTGAAAATTTTGCAAGTTCTTCTGAAGTTTGCTTTTTTGCCTCTGTCCTTTGAAATTTCTGTCGGGTACGTATTCCTTCTCAAAAATTCTTCTACTACCTTCAGGTCCACATGGTTCTTAGATTTACCTGTCTTCGCCATCTTTTCAATTTTACTCTCTGATCCCACATCAAAACAACCCTTCATTGATTGGAATGTCCAAATCGATTGTTTAATTCGAATATGCAATGGAAGCACTTCATTAGGGAGTCATAATGTACTTGGAAAAAAAACACTCCCCTCTAATTAGAACAACTAAATTTGCAATTTAAAGGGGAGTAATTTTTTCCACGGGGGAGTCATAATTTCCCAGGAAATTATTACTCCGGGAGTCATTTTTTCCCGGGAAATAATAACTGGGGGAGTAGTTTTTTCCGGGGAGTAAAAATTTACGGTTACACCGGCCTTTAGTGACAGGGTTGGGCTTGTATGAGGACGGGCTTATACTCTGGTGAACTTATCTGTGGTAGTTTACGGTTAGGCGGACAGACTTTGCATTAGCAAAACAAATTTCATGTCACTTTTATATGAAGCGTGGAAATTTGTGTCGTACAGGTGTTACGGCATGCGAATAACAATTAAAATCAGCTCGCTTAAGCACCAGTCATTCCGCTTTCGTGTGAGAAAACGTTCATCAAAGATTAACTAAAGATTCATTTACACGTATTGTTTTTTATGAGCAACAAATTTATAAGCAACCCTAGGCAAATTTTTAAAAATCTTAAGCAACTTTCGTAGCATGCTTATCGAACTTTCGCCTTGTCTAATGTAAATCATTTGACCTGCGATTAGACATTGTCAATATTTTCACTTAAGAATGCAAGAGTTTTCATAAGTACGTCATTAGATTTACATTAAACAAGGCAAAAGTTAAATGACACCTAAGCAACATAGCTATTTTAAGATTTACAGTACATACATAAAACACTAATTTATAAGCATAAAACACTATGTATAAAAAAAACACTAAAAATGTACATAAAACACTATGTATAGAAGATGAACTCTTCATTATGACAGACGAAGATCAAAATGATGACAATGATTTTATAGATATTTCGACACTTCCTTAATAATATTTATAAAAATTTGTATACCATATCCCTTATAGTAATAGTTTATAGTCACCATCTCGTTTTATTTAAAAAAAATTAAACCCAACACATTCATTGTGTCCCCAAATGCCTCTTTGACTTTTTTCTTGTTTGGTCTGAAATTTCAAAAATTATTCAAGATCAATGTAAGCAACCGTTTAGCAACTTTATGGATTTTTAGATGACTTTTAAGCAACTTTCCTAGGAGGCAAAAATTTGGGTTGGTTATAAAAAAAAGCACGTGTAGTGCATTTGCCGTACAAATTTGGCGCGTTAATAAATCCAGTCAATAATCTCCCACCACCATAACCGTCTGTTTCTCTTATACTTCTTACTGTTCAAACCTGCCGTTATCACTCTCTCCGTCCGCCGCGCTGATTTGATATAAGTTATTTTTATGTACGTTGATTTTATAAGACGTTCACTCTCGTTGGAGATATCTTAGAAGGCCAAACGCTCATTACCTGCTGCCACATTTCCTGAAGGATTTTTATTATGATTCAATGAAGCACAATTAGAGCAATGAGCAAGAGAACTTGCAACTAATAACTTACCGTAATGCTTCGATTAGACGCCCGTTTATTAAATTTTTTGAATTTTTAGGGGGGCGTCTATTCGAGAGGGGCGTTTAAAAGAGGGGGGCGTCTATTGAATTTTTGTGAAACTCTTCTTTTTCGTAAATATAAACTAAATATAAACATCGATAAAAAATATACAAAATTAATCTTCAAGATCATCGTCAATAAAGACAAAGTTTCCAACTGTTAGTTTAAAATAAAGAAAGGCGTCTATCGCAAATTTCCATATTTTTATACAAAATGAAAACATTGAGGCTGAAACAATGCAATGTAGTAGTTCTACATGCCTTAATTAGTGTGTCTCTAATAAACGCCCCTCTCTAGAGAGGGGCGTCTATTCGAGGGGGCGTCTAATAGAGGGGGGCGTTTATTTAAAAATCTCCTGAAAAGGGGGGGGCGTCAATTCGAGGGGGCGTTTAAAAGAAGGGGGGCGTTTAATCGATGCATTACGGTAAGTCAATGCACTACACATTCACGAAGAAGGGAGAGTTAAGTGAGGATTAAAAATCGTGTTTTATTTGAAGCCTAGTTTACGGAAACAACTTAAAGCATTTAAACATCGAAGTAGTTTCTGGACCAAAAACATCAAAACATCAAAGTTGTAAGAATTAGACCCAGTCTTATTCATAGAATACAAACCAGTTCTTTGAAGCAATACGAATTATTGTGGTACTGTGTAGTAGGGACTCAAGCAGGATATCGCAATAGTCAGCAATACACTGCGTTCACGATGTCCATGGGAGTTCAAAATGCTACACAAATTGCCGTCCCATATATCAAAAAGGCAAAAAAAAAAAACAAAAAAAACTGCGTACGAGATTGGAGATTGTCATAACACTGCAGTTTGCAATATTTGTTCAAATGTTCAAATAGTTTCTATGAACATGAGAAAGTATCAACAACTGTACCCTGGATAAGTCGAACGTTCGCTAAGTGGAACCATTTTTTCACTTCCTTGAAAGTTCCACATATCGAGCGGCAACTATATATAATGAAAATAGCAAAAATGGCTGCACTCAAATTAAAGGTCGTACAATAGATAGAGTTCTTTATGATGACGATGCAGTTTCAGGATCTGAATTGGTAGAACAGAATTTTAAATAAAAAAAACCGGTCCTATCTAGTTCAGTGAATTGGAAAGCCATCTTAAGGAACCCATACCCCGCGTACATTAGCCTTGTTTCCAATGTTTGTTTACATATCTAATTAGGCTTAACAGAAAAGGGAATAACCGCCACTTAAATCTAAAGATCACAGTAGGTCAACGTAACGTTTTTACTCGCATACGATATGCTAATGTTACACCTAGCCTTTCTCTATAAAGTCAAAGAAAGACTGCTGAAACTACTCAAGAAAGTGCCTGGTGTTCTGATCTACGACAGAATAAGAAGATCTCTTCAACGTTGGTAAGCGCGTCACAACTCTCATCATCTTACAAAGGAAAACTTCGAAGGTATTAAAATGAAGCTTTCTTTAGTAACAAGCAGACATATATGATATTATTTACCTAACAAATTGGGACCATCGAACTTCTTGGAGAGTCCTACTATTATTATTAAAGAGTTTGAAAGAACGAGACGCCACAAGCCTAAATTCTTATAGGACCAAACATATTTAACAAGATTATCACCATAAAGTTTTTGATGGTCTGAACTTGTAAGGTTAAGGAAAGGGAGTTAGTTTGAGAGTGAATAGTTGTGCGAGCATTTACGATATATGGTGTTATAAGTCTGGAAACAAAAACATTTAATCGCCTTTTAACTTATACCACAACATAAACTGTACCTATAAAAGTATCGTTTATTTAACATCTTAACCCCTGTTGTAGTTTTGATTGAGCACGAACAAGGTTGCAACGGAAAGTGGTTTCAATCGCAATCTGAAGATAGGAAATAACCGAAACGTTCATCAAGGCCTGGTCATCACTATGACACATTAAGAGTGATTATAACTACATTGCAACCGTGAACAAATGAACATGAAATCTTTTTCCATACATATGATATATTCCACATTATGATGCATACCTAAGTTTGACCAGACATTCTGTAGTAAAATCACTTTCAGGTTTATTAAAGGTTGTATCAGTGGTATTCTTCGTCTGGTAAGTCTTCCCTTTAAAATAAAAATGCATAGTGGTTTCTTATAAGCACACATCTAATGGTTTCTTATGATAAGTTAGAAGAACGAGAAAGAAAAAACCAATGAATTTTCTTTAAGTATAATAGAAAAGCTGTTGTTTAAGTTAGCGGGTGACTTAGAAGAGAGATATAGAAATGAAAAGAACGCAGTATATATAATCGCCAGAGAAAAGGAGGTGGTGTAAACCTTGTAAAATTTGTTGGGTTAGCGAGGTTCAGGCTATTCCTCGTTAATTCAGATTATTTTCAGAAGCTTTAACCGAGACATTTAATGCTTTCAAATTGTTAGATGAACACACTCTTATATACTTGACACACCTTAAATCAAAATCCTTTACTGAAGTTTTAACCAATCCAGAATAAATCAATTTCTGAATGCTCTCGTTCGTTTCCCTTTTCTTTCTTATGAAAAATATAATTTTGAAAAGTTAGTTGGCTTGTAATTTGAGAGACTATTACCGTCTCCGAAAGATTTGCTAAAGACAGTGACTTATCCTAAGCTGATAAACTTATCATCTAATGTCATCACAGCTTTAGGCAAAACTTCTTCGAGAAATCGTCACCGTTTATTTTTTACACGTTTGACAGTTTTAATTAAAAGGTGAATACATAACGAATAGATCACTCATGCGTTTCGATTCTCTTTTCCACCAGCTTTAAATGTATAAATCGGAATATACCTTAAATGTAATGTACCTCAGTTGTTTACTAATGGGCGCTTAAAGAGGGTGTAAAAATATGGGTGGACATTAATTTGAGAGGCGCTATATCCAAAAATTACGTTATGCAATTTAATAACAAATCAACTGCTGAAAAATATCAAAAATATACAGCGATAAAAAAACATACCCAATGAATGGATGAAATGAATGGCGAAAGGAGGACTTCACTGGTTCTCTGGAAGGTTACCCTGTGTTGGTTACAGTGACTAATTTGAAAAAAATGTAGTTGCTGCTGTGAAAATTTTCTCGTTAAAACGTGCTCCGTGAAACTCTGTGGATAAGCTTTGGAAACTTTGTAAAGGGAATATGTACAAACCAGACACGATGGTTATTAGCAATAGTTTTTCTCGAAGGGACCAAATTGGTAAATGGCCTCATTAAAAGAATATACTCAAATGAAAATGTTCACCTAAAAACACCTTGAAAAAAATCTTAACATCATAAGACTAAAACTATGTCCAAAACAAGCGCTAAAATTTTTTTAACGATGTGAAAGGTTGCAGCTGTTCTTGATTGTATAACGCAGTTCTATCACCAAGCCAGATTAAAAATCCAGCTATGTATTGACAAAAGTACTCGATGTGATGTTGTTTAATGATGGAGGAAAGATTGATGATGAATCAATGAAAGATACAATTCAATATGCGATTTCACGCGATGGATTATACGATTCCACACGATGCAATGCGATTCCACACGATGCTATGGGATTTGATAAGACGCGACTAGACGTAATACGATGTTTTACAAGACGATACGATGCAAGACATTTATTTCCGATATGAAACAAGATGACATTTTATGACATTTTATATTCGAAGCGAAGACAGCGCATTGTCTTTTTTGTTGTGGATGTGGAACAAGAAATGTGAAGGTCTAATAGCATGATTAGGAAAGCAAAAAGAAAGCTTGGTTTTGCCAATTTTAAAGCCAGTTTCTAATCAGTACATGGACACTAACAGCAAAGCAAGAAAGAACAAAATGCGAATCCATTTTTGCCCCACAGAACATACGTCCAATGAACTTTTCCACGAAATGCAATGTATTTAGCTTCATTCCTTCACAGAAATGTAGCTTGAACTACCAGATATTAGGAAAGGTACTTCCCTAACTGAAATCATAGAAATACGAAAATTTCTATGCTCAAATAGACCCAGAGTGCAATCAGTGCTACTCTTCACAAGAGTTACACACTGAGGAAAGCCACAATGCTATGGCTGCATTAATATATTATAGCTATATATTATTATAACATTATATATATTATAGTAAAGAACTTCCGTAAATGCTTGAAGCTTGCAAAAATGCCCCATTAGATGTTTCTAGATTTTCTACAAATACTATCATTGCAAAATCTTTATCCTGATGAATATTGTATATGATATATTATATCATATTATATATGATATTTTGTTTATTAAAATGATTGATTAAATCACTGCAAATGACCCCAATTCTTCTTAGAAAAGGAAGAAGAAATTCATGCCTCGTTATCTATACGCCTTCTTCTTAGGTATTAATAAAGGATTTTGCATGGAAGAAAACGGTACCTGAATAGGTATGCTTCTCTTACGGGTGTATTTTTATGTGGGCACTCATTCAAGCATTTACAGTTTCCAATCATATTTCAAATAGATAATAAATTCCATAAATACACGTTTGTAACAACAAAAATTAAGTGTTCGTGTTGAAATTATGAATGATCTAAAGGGAAATGAAAAATGTTATTGAATTTGTGGGTCATGTTTGGTGATAAGGATTCATAAATATCACAGTGTTGTAATTGGGTTGGCTCTTTTAAAGCTTTGAATAGCGAAGAAAAAACATTTCCTGCCGATATCTAAGTTACACCTCTATCTCCACATAAAATTATTTGAAAGGAACAAAAGCTCATATCAAGCGTAAAATTCCGAACATAACCAAAAACAATCGTTTCCAACATGATTGGACAGCTAAATAGACACTTTCCATCTGAAAGGCGTGCCATAATATGAAATGGAAACATAGAAGAACATCTACCAGTGGTTAGCCACCTTCATTATTTTTATATTCAATTCCATATATTAACCACTACATTCCAAACACAACCAAACATAATCGTTTCCAACATGATATTTGCAACTGACATTGATCACAACAGCTACGTTACATTTCTGTTAAAAGAACGAAATGGAAACTTACCTGAACTAACCAGACATCTGATTTGAAAGAGGATATGCTTACATACAAGAACGGCTACCATACACTAGTAGTTATCAATCTCCAACTTCTCTTTCCTCGATTCTACATATCAATCGTAACATTCCGAACACAACCAAAAGCATAATCGTTTCCAAGATTGATGTGGATCGCAACTGGATTTAATAAAAGACAAATTTATGAATGGTCACTTAAACTGAATTGAATACGAACTGAATAACTTAGATTTCTTAAAAAAACTTACCTTCCGAACACACAAAGCTTGTTCCTGTAACAGTTATCTAATATTTATGCGTTTGTCACTGCTTTCATTGTACGCATCACAACTTCCAACTGAAAAGAATTTAAGAAACTAAACTTCACAGAATGTTTTTTGTAACAGAAGATGAAAAAAGAGTAAATTCACAAGATTTTTACAACCTTATATGGTCAACATTATATGGTCAACAATTGGTGTATAACATAGGGAAGGGTGGGCCAACAAGTATCTTAATGTACGATCAAACGTCTTTTATATAGCAACTTTCTTAAAACTATTCAAGTAAAAAATGACCTTCCTCTTACTATTAATCAGTTTCATTTTCTTCAGTCATTTCTTCATTCCTTCATTTCTCAAAATCCGTACTTAGATCTAAATCTGTTATTTCATCTGGTTCATCCGATATCCATCACAATGAAAACGATTTTTCACCATATCTTCATAGTTGTTTTGAAACAAGATTAATCAATTTTACTGAAACACAAAATGACACAAATCGTATTGTTAATGCCTTTGATAATAGATAATAACATATATACAGTTTGACATAATAGATGGCTGTCAGATCAAATCAGGGTTGGCATTATTTGGATATTATATGAAGCATTACTAATGTTTTCCTTGATGTCTCGTCTCACATTTCTTTCATTTCCTCGACCACTTGCAACTTTCCAATACAATGTTGTCTAGAAACTAAAACGCCACACGACTTACATTGGATTCATATACAGTAGTTTACACTGACAAACCAGACAATGTAGATACATAGGTAGTTATAAAACATACCTGAACAATAAAACTGAGCTGTTATTGCCTTGTATTTGTCTCTTCTGGCAATACAGTCAATGCTCAACCAATTGCAACTTCTTCCCAATAAGTGTGACCTACAAACTGAAAAGCAATACATCGGAATTATATACTACATTTTACTCTGATAGTTAAAGCAAACGAGAAACCAATTAACCATGCAGATTGATAGTAACGCCCATACCTGAATAATAAAAGCTGGAAGTGTTGTCATCTTACCATCTATAACAAAAACATGATCACAACATTTCGAACAGCTCCCTCTAATTCCCTCTCTTTCCCCGCTTTCAGTTCAATAATGGGGTGATTAATAAAGACATTAATGAATCACAGCAAAAATATAAATAAATAGGATAAATAATTGAGTGGCAGCCGAAACTGACAAGATAATACTATTAATTTCGTTAATACTATGAAAGTAACTATACTGCTATAAAAATACTATTAAATACTATAAATACTACAAAATACTCATGTTATCCTTGATTGGTAATTACAGTGAAAAGAAGGGATAAATGGAACGAAAACAATAAGGAAACTATAACCACCTATCTCCCTCTCTTTATATGATAATATAAACATAAGTTAAACATAGAATGTTAAAAATTATGAATACATTAATCATTAGAAAAACATATTAGACAAAGTTTAGGGAAACATGAAATAATGACATAATAAAAGGTAAAGGATAAAATTGTGGAAAAAAAGGAAAATATCAACTATAAAAATAATATAGAAATATAAAAATAAACATACGAATAACGAATGAATTGACTAATGAATGAATGTAAGGAGAAATAGTGAAATAAGAAGGGTAAAAAAGAAAAAGTGTGAAACAAAGGTTATGAAATAGAGAAACATAATGAATAAAAATATAACAATAATATAATAACAGGAATAATAATGAGAAGGGAAAGTGAACAATAAATTTGAAAGTGAGAAGAATGAGAAAAAGGGAGGCGTGTAATTAAAAAACTATTAAATATACCAAGATTAATATAATGAAACGTTAAATGTATAATAAAGTTAAATAATAATAAACGTAATGTAATTCAGAATAATATGTGAAATATAGATGGTGAAATATAAAGTATAAAATGGCGGCAGAATGAGAAACGTTTTGAACGGGAAGGAAAAGAATTCTAGCTAATTGAGAAATTATGGTGATAATAATGTATAATACAAATAACTAGAAAAATATAAATAGGAGTACTTATGGGTAGAATAAGAATTGGAAATATGAAAATAGAAGGTTATTTTGGGCGAAAATGTTGCATAAGTGAGTAAGGAGAAATGGGGAAAAGGAGTGGAATGTTAATATAATGTAAGAATGCTGATAACTAGAGGATTGAATAAAAATGGGAAGTATGGCAACAGAGGGTAATGCTTGGAAAAAAGGTCGAAGAAATGAGTGAGACAGGGATAGGAAAAGGGAGAGGAATCTAAATGTAATGAGAAAAAATAGCATAGGATAGTGATGAAGGCAGTGTAGGTCAGAAAAAAGGTTGGAGTAAGAGTAAGAGGCGGCAATTGATAGAAAATAAGTAGATGGGCGCAGAATTATACTATGAATTATAACAAAGCGAAAAACACATGGTTGAAATATATAACACTATAAAAATATAGGTAGGTGTATAAATGGGAGAAAGTAATTGTGGACACATGAATTGACAGAATAAAAATAGTCGAAAAAGAGATAAGTGAAAATACAATTGAAAGCGTGATGGCGCCGTAGTATAGTGGTTATCACTCTTGATTTCATGCGAGAGATCGGAGTTCAATTCCCCTTGGCGGCGATTCACCATGCGCGAGTGAATGTACCATAGCGCCGGGTCGACCCATGCCATGTGAGGGAAATTGGGAAGATGATACATCGGGTGTTGCAGGAAGGTCATCCAGAAGAGCACAGGCCCTTGATTGGGTTTGTGTCACTCATAAGAGTGTCAAATACTTCGGAGCCTCCAACCTAAGCCGTGGCCCCTCCTGGAAAGCAGATGCAATAGCAACTGAGTGAGGCTAGCCACGTAAAACAATACCAAATAAATAAATAAAGAATGAGTCGTTAGAAATAGAAATAGGACGAAAAGGTATGGGTGAAATAGGTTTATGAAAAAAATAACCGAATAAGTAATAAAATTGGCCGAGAAAGAAGCAAATAAAATGGATAAAAGTAAATGTATTTGGGGAAATAAGTTTGGACGGAGTGAAAGTGGTGGTGGGGGGATGAAAGAGGAGGAATGCAGATAAGTGCATTAAAATAAGGACAGCATAGGTATAGTTAATAAGAGCCAAGATTTGACCGGATGCGTATGTGGGGTGGGTGTAGTGAGGATCAGGTGACTACCAATGAGGTAAGAGGGAAAGTAAAATAACATCCTTTTTTGTAGTATTTTTCCACTAAAATTTTCTTAATCCCTTCCAATTTCCGCCCTTCATATCAAACACACTTGCCAGTGTTCTCTCTTTGCGCTTGTAATCATACTTTTATCCTTTTACTGCATCTTTGGATCTGATCTGACCTGTCTCATCCTTCAACATATATTATCACTTACTCATTGAATAGTTCGTGACTTTACATTGTCTGGTTTTTCGTTTTGCAGTTTTTAAAACAATTAGCTGGTTAATTGTTTAGTTAAGTAAAACTAAAAAAATTTAATCAGACAATTAAATATATATAACATAGTAATATACTTTAGTGTACATAAATATATATATTGAATTCTTATATATTGAATTCTTACATTTTAATAAACGTAAAAAATAAAGTGTGAATTAATTGCACCCGTGATTTTCAGAAGTATGGTTCTTTCGATGTAAAACAAAGGGGCGGGAGGTCGAATTTGGTGAGATTTGAATGTAAGACCGGATCGAAAATAACATTGAAAAATCAATACCAACGCATTCAAGATTGTTTCTTTAATGGTTTAAGGTTGATAAAAATTGATGATTGCGTCTTTCAGTAACCACAGTTTGCTTACAACATCTATGTCATTATTCTGTAATTGGAAATGCAGTATGCAAACGACATCATCTTTAAGATACTCTCTAGCCATGTATTTGTTGACCTTTTTCACAATATGGATGTTTGACCTGACTTGTTGAACGAACAATGAATGAACAATGTAATTTATAGCGGTTGAAATTGCAGCGTCGTAAGCAGGATAAATGACTTGACAATATTGTCATGGTGACGATTACTATTAATTTGTTGAAGGTCCTTACTTACTGCCTGTGTAATTCAGGAACCTTTATTTTTGCCTATACTTTAATCTTGTTTTATGTTCTTGTATAAACGATAAAATGAAAAAAAAAACCACAAATAAACATACATAAAAACAAAAAACTTAAAAAAGAAACAAATATATAAAATATACATATAATCACTATCATGAAATATAAAATGTATAATGCCAAATAAAAACAACGATCTTCTTTAGCTTAAGTCACCACTTTAGTCATGTTACTGATCTTCCTAAAATGATCCTTCATTCTGCTTTTTTTTTCGCATATTTCTTTAATTTCTTTCTTTTTTATTTTCTTCTGTATCTTTCAGCCAAGAAGTTGATTGGAGTTACCTTGATATGACGATATGTTTATACATTCTGTAACTGAGAGGTTAAATACCAAACACTACATCGATCGGTTTGGGAATTTCGACTTGCGTTGAATACTGGAGAGTCTTTCCCATCTAACTACGCTTGATTACTTAACTTGATATTCTTCTATTGAACCTATCCTTTCAAATATACCATACGTACCTGGATTGATGCTAGAACTTCATGTTCATTACTACAAACCCTACATGTTGAAATTCCTTTCCTACAAAGAATTTAATTTCAAAACGTCAATTAGTTTGTTAATAATTTCTTAAGAAACTTTTCATCTCTGTCGTTTAAGCCAATTCATATAAATCACTTTCAGGATGATATCACACACTTTTCTTCTCCTTCCCCATAAAGAGTATAATTTCAAAATTTTAGTTTTGAAAATTTTATATCCAAAAGATACGTATCACTGTCTTGATTCTTTCAAACTCCTTGATTCTATAACTCAAAACATGTGTATGAGCCATCTATCTCAAAAGAACTAGAATCTTTAGTTAAGCCTTCTTCGTCATCTTTCGTTGGTGTTAAACTTACCTGAGTGGTATACCTAACCTTTCACTGAGTCAGCCATTACACTGCTTCAAGATGCTATGAGAATATAGTTAATTATGCAAATGCAAAGACACTATTTATCTACCAATTTGAGACTAATTCAAACTAGGGACATTCCAAAAAGTTCATATAATATTTTCTTACACATTGTTCTTTAAATGTTTTTTTATCAAATAACAAGTCTCAACTTGGTAGATTAATACATCACACTGTTAAGATAGTTTTACTCGAGTAATTTATACGAAATCCTTACTTAAAGAGTTCCTCAAGAATTCTGCACGAGAGAAATTTCTCTCGTACTAAAACCTGGGGGAGATAAAGATTAACCACGCCAACATTTGATTTTTATGGAAATTAGAATGTCTTTTAAGTTAATATATTACTTTAAATTGATCACTACAAAGAGGGGATGGATAATATCAATAGCAAAAAGTTTTTCTTTGTTTATTTAAGGTTGTATAAAATATCTAGTATACAATACTAATAAAGTTCAACATATAAAAGTATAAAGGAATATGAAAATATAATTCTACAAAAACATTACAAAATTTACAGTTTTTACACAAGCAAAAAATGTTCTTTATTTTTTAGTATCACTCCTTGCAAGTCACTTCTAGGCAAGAAGTTACGAAAGAATGAGAAAAGAAAATACAGATAGAGGCATTAAGAAGAAGGAAAGGATTGATGCTCTTCTTAACAGAGAAAAGATCATAGACATCAGAAAAACAAATGGAAGAGCATTCAAAGCAGCCAAGGAGTTAGAAATGAAACCATCCTGATAGATTTTGCGTTTGCTTTTACAAAAGCAATTGTGTCAGGATGAGACGTAGAAGAAAGACGAGTATATAAAGACGAGTAGGTATGAGTTCTGATAAATAATGTAATTGACTGACCATCATAATCACAAACAAATACGACATTTTATTTTTTGTTGTTGTTTTCTTTCTTTATAAAGTTGTATAAAACGTCTAGTATACGATACTACTCAAGTCCAACATATAAAAAAATAAAAAGGAATTATAATATATGATAGATCCTTTCTGATAAACCATGGAGGTAGAAAAAATTATTTTTTCTACCTCCATGGATAAACTGATAAACTGCAGAATCATCATCTCCTTGCATCTATGAAGTGATGGCCATCCTCATCAGTGAACAAATTCGACATCTGAAGGTGGATATATCTATCTCTTCATCAGGAACAGAAAAACGTCGTTCGTGTTTTGGGTTGGGGGAATTCATGAGGAACTTGAGTGACATGTTGGTATCAAGAATCATAATTCTTAATTGATGTATGTGTGCTCAAACATTTCCTGCAGGGGAGGTGGGGTGGGATGGTGATGGGCCCCCCAAATCATCGCAAGTACGCGCCAAACAATCAATAAAAACTCCTAAAACTTACAAGCAATTCCAATACCATTTAATAATTAATTACAATTAACTTCATTTTCTTTTGATCTTCTCATTCCTCTTTAAGATAAATGTCTTCATAAATAGTATCTTTTACTTGATGATAAGTAACGATGTCATTCTACCAGCGATTTCACAGTCTCGTAACTCAATCGAAAATTGTGTTTAGTACAAACGAACATTTTTTAATGTTATTTATATACGAAAATTTGATGACATCATCGAAACTTCTTCTCTGGATTTCTGAATAAACGTGAAATCCATCAACATCTTTTCGTGTTTTTTTTCGTGTATTTTGATCAGACTTTTGTAGGTTTGTGCTGATCATAAAGATATCATTAAGCTTCATGGAATTCAATAGTTCGTAATGTGTCCATGACATACTGTGACAGCGTTTTTGCTATATTCACCGTACGTACAATCATCATAAAGCACAAGCACATATCAACGGAACTTGGTAAACGCCATCTGTTTTTCATCGTATTTGTGCTATAAAAATTCTTATTCGTTTTTGTATTTTCTTCGCATTCCTCTTTATCCATTTTTGATCATTTTCTTCTCATTCCTCTTTATCCATAAATGTCTTCGCTGATACAGCCAAAGCGTGTTCTTACGAGGAGGCAACTGAGATTTGTGTACGATAAAATAAAATAACAAACTAAACCTCCTTCACAGTCTCACAAAAAGGAGTTCTATGAAGAAGATAATCGGAATGTTTGAAACAACCTGTATATCCTGCCTTAGTCCTAGGCTAACTTACGCGCAAGGTTTTTGCGTCCGAATATACAGCCACATGGGACAGGGACAGGGCACTCAGTTGCTGCAAGACCTATCTGACAACACAAACACATAAACAGACTCATGCGGGAAAAAAAACTTCTGAGCTATCACATTCAATTTTTGAGTCATCAGACAGAACTTACATTAGAAGCATAAACCTTTTCTTCCCACAAAATGATACCACCTTAATTTACTTAATCAGGCCACAAATCCTGCAATGCGCTTCGCAAGGTATCACCACTACGAGAAGTTAAGGAGAATGCATATGATACCATTAACCAACTTTCACTCTATATGTAACCAGTATCACCAGCCACTTCTGACTGAATCTTTGATTATAAGGCACATCACTGTGCAATGTGCATTATATTTAGCGCGCAATTTTATCAATTAACGCGGAAAGACAAACCTGAATCTCATCTATATTTATCGTTTTAATCTAATTTACACAAATGATTAATTCCCTTACGCGCCTATGAAATTACTCACGATTTCCTGTGTACCAGTCTTCTGAGAAATTATAGCAAATGTCTCTTCAAAAGTTCTCATCGTGACGTCATTACATCTTCAGGTTACAAGTATCTTTACCGATTCTTTTCGCATAATATCATATCTTCACCGAATCTTTTCGCATAATACCATATCTTCACCGAATGTGTTCATCAGCTTAACGTTCTAACCTAAAATTATTGAAAAGAAATTCAACATATGGTTCCTGGAATCTTTATAAGATTAAAAGTCTCACTTTTTGACTGGTTTTGTTATGCAAAGGTAGTTATGAATATTTATTTCAAACAAACGTCCGTTTAAAATCAAATACTGGCTAATAGCTATGGTAGTAGCTATGTTAATGAAGGCGTGATTTAGCTTTGATTTAACTAAATCTAAAAATCTAAAAATCCTATACACGTATTTTTTTTTATAAGAAACCAGTTTATAAGAAACTCTAGTCGCTCGAGCTCGGAAACCTAAGAAACTATGTAGTAAGCTCACTCTATTCTAAGAAACTGAGAAATTTTGAGAGGTAAATTTTTTCCCTCGTTTTTAAGAATGAAAGATTTGTCTTTTTAAAGCAAAAGAAAAGAAAAACGTTTAATGTAGTGTAACCTATACCTTACTTTTCGTGATCATAATTTTGGAACATTCGAATGGTCGTTTTCATACGAAGTTTATCATAAATTTCGAACGTTAGAATGTTTGCGAAGTTTATTTTAGCTGCGAGTTTGAATAACTGTATAACGTTCAATCATGTCAAAGCAAGCAACTTTGTTCAAATATAACTTTACGAAGACATAAACACTCTTCAGTTTTTGTGCAAGCACTGCAATAAAAAAGATAAGCATAAAAGTTTGTTCTCTGTGGCATTCCTCTCAATAAGGCAAAAATTCTTAGTGTATGATAAGAAACCCTTAAGAAACTTTTCTAGTAAATTTAGGGTAAATCTGTAAGAAACTGGCTAGAGACCCAAAAGCTTAGTTTCTTATAAAAAAAAAACGTGTACATGTTCGTTTTCAAGGAGTGAAACAATAAGTACAATCGTGGCAGTAATATTTGGCACAAATAGGGAATTTCCACGAAATTTCAAAACTACAAGTGATTTGGAAGTGCGATTATTAAAACCAAGATTTTAACGGTGGACTTAGAATTTTAGGGTCAAAAAGTCTAAATACGTTCCAAAACTCCTGGAAATATAGGATTTTTAGATTCCCGTGTCTATCGACAACAGCAGACTAAAAGAACAGGAAACAATGGCTATGGTAGTAGCTATGTTAATGAAGGCGTGAGGTGAAATAAACAAATGAAGGCGTTACAATTCATGTAATTTTTTAATGAAACACTAAACTAGTTTTGTGCTTCGCTGATAAGTGTTTTGTGTTTTTTAGTCACTTTCAGGCTCATTATTGCCAAGAGGACGGAGAAAATACGTCCTTCCTAAAACAATACTACCATATGTTCGTCTGACAAATCGTTACAAGACTTTTACGATGTAAACCTTATGAAAAAATGTGTTTAGGTTAGCAAAGGTAAGGCTTAGGCTGGCTCATTTGTTGGAATATTTTAATAATGGTTTTTATCAGGCTAACTGTTATAAGCAACGATTCGTCAGTTGAATATACTCATATCTATAAATTTATAATTTATTCATCGCAGCTGCCTTCACCTCGTTTTCGATTTGAACACTTATGACATTTGTATTATTAACAAAAGGTGTTAATACCCCGGAGAAAATTACGAAAGCCTCTTATTATGATGAATAGTGTAATAATAACTAATAAGTTTAGAAACGAAGCGAGGGCTGCAACGATGAAAAATTTGCATATCACATGGAGGTTTGAAGAATAAAATTGCTTGCTGCTTAGTAAGTATAGTTCGTATACAGGTAATCAGATAAGTGTTTTGAAAAGTCAACGAAATGCTAAACATGATTACAGCACAAGTATGTATGTTAGTGTCCCGTTTAGGGCGAGGTCCTAATAGTGTCAACCACCGTCCACATGAAGAAATAACATAACAAATATAATGTAATATATATACCAAGACGCTGCAGTACTTAATGGGGTCTTTATAAATCTTTAAACAGCTTTTTCATATTTTTCGCATTTGCTTATTATACTTTATATTCTTTCATCGGCTAATCGCATTTGTCACTTACGATTGTAAACTTTTGTATTTTTTACAGCGAAGTTCATACAGTTTCTTCAAAATGCGAGATTTTTCAAATGTTGTAACTACAAAATCTGTAGATGGTTCCTACCATCAAATGTTTTTTTCTTATAACATTAAGTCGAAAAACGTTCTATCTATAGAAACCATGTTGCGTATCAAAAGCGTGCAGAAACAATGACAATAGTGAAATTGACCATCGACGCAACTTGGGTATTGCCTTTTTCAAACACTCGAATATGAAGTATACTATTTTCCGGGGTTGCAATATGTGTATGTTATGTAAATGGCTTCATGTATGTATACTACTGTAAAGTTTTCTATCTGGGTTCATGATACATTTATTTTAGAAATTAATAAAATATTCGATAGATTTTTTTCTTCTAGTTTCATGAAATTAATTATTTTCTGAAAGTTCTTTATTGTTACCCCCTGGACGTTCTTATTGCTAGCCCGTGAAAGATGTTATTAGGGAGCTTAAGAAACTATGACGGTAACGTGGACGACGACGTGAGCAAAAGACGAAAATAATAAGATAGTGAATAAAAGTTTTAAGAACTTGTTTTTGTTAGACAAACTACGATTGCCCCGAGGTGTTACAGTTCTCGGTTTTGTTCAGACAGTTCTCGAGTTTTTTTAGACAGTTCTTAAAAAAAATCCATGCATGATAATGCCACATGCATTAACATAATAAGCTAATAAGATTAGTAAACGAATACAATAGAGCCACCTTCACGCATTTAAAAAAAACTGTTTCGATTCACAATTCCCCCCTGGAAAAGTGCCCCCGGATGATTTCGGAATTGTCCTGACACCATTAATGCTATCCGTTAAGGCCGGTTTTCAGTTCATTCCCTGTGGTCGCACGAATGAGCGATCTGATTTTTGATTGGCTGACGCAATTTCATTCGCTTGAAATCATTTGAACTACTGAGCGAATGAAAAAGCTGTTCGCTCAGTCGCGCGACCGCCAGTGATTGAACTGGAAAAGCGGTCTAGTTTATACTCAGGATTGTAGTTGTAGTTAATAACGTAAAATGAATTCCTTGTTTAAGCATTTTACTTGAGCCAACCTGATCGATCATCATTGTTTGAGTCGTTTTTGCATCTCGATCTAAGATTCTGGTAGCCAGTACCGTATTACTTGGTATAAGAAACATATCAATAATGTAGAAACTGGGTCTCCTAAAAAACCGAGAACTGCCCCAAAAAAGCAAGAACTGTCTGAAAAAAAAACAAACGAGAACTGTCTGAAAAACCGAGAACTGTCTAAAAAACGAGAACTGTCCTCTAAAAAACCGAGAACTGCCCAAAAAAACCGAGAACTGTCTGAAAAAAACAAACGAGAACTGTCAGAAAAAACGAGAACTGTCTAAAAAAACGAGAACTGTCTAAAAAACACTATAAACTATTCAATTGCTGAACTTATAACGACTGGAAAAGTTATCAAGTTACTATAAAATCTACATAAGAGAAAAAGACTTGTTACTAATGATCCCGTCTTCGTTGTCATCACGACTTCAAAACACAACTTTTCACGTTGAGCATGGAACGTGCAAATATGTCAATGATGTAATTATCTTACAAAGTTTTCTCAATGGTCTCATAAGTAGCAGACTCTCTTTCAAAACAAATTCCACATCGAAAACGAAGCTTTTGTTTAAATCACGTTGTCGTCTTCCTTGCCGTTGCGATTTCTTAAGCTCCCTATTCATGAAATTTATCACATAGTTTATCTAACAATTCTCCTAAACCCATGGTTCCTTAAGCCGGATTTCCACTTAAGAAAATGATACGCGGACCAGTACGTACCGTACCACAGAGCATGCGCATAAATGTTTTTTACAGAAATTCGCGAACAGAAATGCTCAATACGCCTACGAAAAAGAAGTTCAACTTGATTCAACTTTTTTACGTAGCACGCGTAGCATAATGCGCACCAATGAGAGTTCTCTATTTTTTGCGCTAGTAAACAAAAACTGAGCAAATTTTTTCATGAGACTTTCAAGATGACGTCTTTGGATGGTCAACACCACGTGCTGTCAAAAGCTCAATTAGTTGAACTACTTCAGGCAGCAAGTCAACATCAAGGCCAGTTTATACAGCCACTAGTTAGTCAAGAAAATCCTAGTGAACTCGGAGATCAGATTTCATCTTTTTTTTCTCAAGAAGTCCCTGTAACAACACAGCAGTAAGAGCAAGAACGTGTATATTATGATGAAGAAGGAAAAGAACTCACCGAATATGAACTACCGTCTTTTCGATATTTTCATTATCGTAATTAGGTAAAAGTCACTCTTTCGTCCAGTGCAATTTCGACTTGGGGTCTCCCAGCTGGGTTTATCTCAGCAAGGTCTTTCTTTACCGTGGAGATCCAAGTGGTTGGTGGTCTTCCTGGAGGTCTTTTGTACTGTTCTAAACCATAGCGTAGTACTATCTTCGCGGGAGTGTTTTCGTTCATGCGTATCACTTTTCCAAACCAGTTTAGACGTTTTTTCCGTGTTTCGTCACTACATTTCTTCATTTTTGTTCTGTTATATACTTGATCGTTTGTGGCGATGTTCGACAATTTAAAAGCTTCCTTTGGAAGGCGTCAATGTTTTCAGCCATGCTTTTTGTCATGACCCATGTTTCCGCATTGTATAAGAATTTTGATGTTATGTATGCATTGAAGGCTGCGGTTTTTGTGTTTATGTTTATGTTTTTGCTTTTGAAGATGTGTTCGAGTTTATTTGCAACTGTTATTGCTAGTGATTTTCGTCTGGTGATATCTTCATTGGGATCCAAGAGTGTACCGAGGAGCTTGCATTTTTCCATGTTGATTCGTTTCTATTGATAATGTATTCTTCTGTCTTCTGTTGGTTTATGGTTAGGCTTCTCGTCATCAACATTTCAGGTATACCATTTTTGAAACGTTGGATATTGTTACAGTCGCTTGAAATCTTCCTGATGTCAGCATATTGCATGTCGATGTTAACATGGTTGACTTGTGTGATAGTGGAGTAGTTGTGTTCTAGTGTAGTTCGTTCGGTATACCCATATTTGTTATTCGGTGTTGGGTGTATGTATGATCTGGAATGGCGTTAATTTGAGTCGAAGGGAGTGTTTTTGCGAGATAATACGTAAACTCATTTTGCGCTTGCAGAATCACCTTGCGGAGCTCCAGTATCAGTCTGAAAGGTGTCACTTATCGACTCGCCACATTTAACTAAGACTGACGTTCATCAGGTTTTTCACGATGTGTAGCTCGTCAGTGTTGATCGTGTTTTGGAGGTCTTTAATTAAGTTCTTGACGGTATCAAATGCTTTGCTCATGTCTATCAGATGGACAGTTTCGTTTTTGGCGGAGATGGTACGCTCAATGATTTGTTTGCAAAGACATGTTCAGTTGTTGATCTTCCCCTCCTGTATGCTGCTTGAGTTGTAGGTATTTCGAGTTCGAGGAGATTCTTTAGTTCTTGTCATGATACATGCAGCTAGGATCTTTCTTAATGTGGATAGTAGGATTATTGGTCTGAGATTACATAAAGGTCCTTTAGTTTTTTCCTGGTTTTTGAAGTGGTCGTAAGAGTCCGAAGTTTATTTTCTTTGGGTGTTTCAGCTAGTTTATTGTGGATATGGGCAATTTCTCTGATGTCGTTGCTGGTAAATGATGCTGACATACCAGTAGGTGGAATGTCTGGCATTGGTTCAGCGTTTGTAAAGATGGATCCTTTGAAGTATTCTGCGATTATTTTCGTTTGTTATTCCGGTTCAGGAGTAAATCCTTCTCCGTTCTTTACTAGTAGTGGTTGACTTGGACTCATTCTTTGGAGTTCTTTTTACGGCTTGAACCATTCTTTCGTTGCTGTGTTGGATTTGTCGGAGTCCTTTCAGTTATTTTGTATTTCACGGTTCTCTTCAAACTGGAGTAGTTTGTGTATTTCTGTCATGATTCTCTGTTTCTGTATTTTTCCAGCCTTTACTTCGTGTGCTCATCGTTAGACGCTAATAGTAGTTGTGTGTTGATATTTCTTTGGAGTTGTGATAGTACTTGATGTCTTCATTTATTGATTTTTCTTTTGTTGTTTGAAACCGATGAAAATGAACTATGTGTCCACTTAATCAAAGAAATAAGAAAGTACCCATGTATTTGGGATACACTTTTTTTTTTATAAGAACCATGAAATTTGAGTTGAGGCTCAACTGTTCTTATTTTTTTTCCGCTTTCAGCCTCAAATTGTTCTTATTTTGTTCTTATTTTTGGGCTATTTTTACACAGAAATCTAGTTTCAAAAAGCTTCGAAGCTTCATTATCATATACTTATGTTTACTTTTTGAACCTAGTTTTTATTCTTTTAATTTTAAACTGTAAAACTAGAATTACATTTTTCATTTTACATTTTTTTGTTACATTTTCAGCAAGAAAAGGAGTAACCTCCGCCTTTTATGTGTGTCTTCATCCACTTCTTTTCCTTATATTATGTATAATTTTATGAATTAAAACATGGTGAATTATTCACTTATATTCCATTTTTTGTTTTATTGTGTATTAAATGGCAGGTAATGAAAAATCAATTTTTGAAAATTTTATTTTAGAAACCAACCTACAAAAAATATTTGATCGATTCAAAGATAATTATCGAAGATGTTTGCGCAAAAGGCAGAAGTTGACAAGGTCAGGGACTGGAAGTAAAAAGTGATTTTTTTCTTGGAGTTGTAATTTTTACACGATACAATGTCGAGTGTACTAACTGATTCAAATTTTAATGTTATAATGCCTATAAATGATCAAACTCGACCAAAATCACCAGATGCTACGGATGATGATGAAAGTGAAGATTGCATAACTCCAACAGCTTCTGGAAATGCAAAGGGAAAGAAAAGGAAACAAGTCGATCTTAATGAATTACGTGCTGAATCTATTTGATTAGATATAATCCCATTGGCTATCCACCTGACCTTCTGGAGAGGAGAAGTAGTCACGAAAGTCTTCCCTTACTTTTTGACTATAGGACACCCGTGGTGGAGTAAAGTATTTAAAATACCCGTGGTTTCTCTGCTCCTCCTCCTCCTACTACTACTCCAAGTTATGAACGATTTCGTGCAGCATTTACATGTATCGTTGCCGAATTGGCAAATTCGGCCAAATTCGGACTTCCAGTTGTCCAACTTTCATGAAATTTTGCACAGAGCACAATTGAAAGGTGCTGATTTTGAATTCAACAATGATTTTGCCAGGTTTGACTAAAATTGGGCCATTTAGGCCAAATTTGGACCAAATTTCAAAAGTTCTTCAATTTCCATGAAATTTTGCACGGATCACATTTGAAAGGTGCTGATTTCGAATTTGATAGTGATTTTGCCAGGTTTGACTAAAATTGGGCCATTTAGGCCAAATTTGGACCAAATTTCAAAAGTTCTTCAATTTCCATGAAATTTTGCACGGATCACATTTGAAAGGTGCTGATTTCGAATTTGATAGTGATTTTGCCAGGTTTGACTAAAATTGGGCAATTTAGGCCAAATTTGGACCAAATTTCAAAAGTTCTTCAATTTCCATGAAATTTTGCACGGATCACATTTGAAAGGTGCTGATTTCGAATTTGATAGTGATTTTGCCAGGTTTGACTAAAATTGGGCAATTTAGGCCAAATTTGGACCAAATTACGAAAGTTCTTCAATTTTCATGAAATTTTGCACGGATCACATTTGAAAGATGCTGATTTTGAATTTGGCAGATTTGACCAAAATTTGGCAATTCGGAAATGTTGTATTTTTGAGACTAGACATGTATCGTTGTGTTATGTCCTGAATTCTTCAAGCCAAGCGGCTTCTTTGTTTTGCGTTTCTACTATAGTTGTTTGATGCAGCTCTTGAAATTGGTCGCAATGCATCAGTACTATACTGATATTACTTCGCCAAACCCAAGTCTCATACCAGTGACAGTATCACAATTAGTATAGTCCTGTGGGCAATACCTTGAGTTGCATGTGTTGAACACTTTTTCCTGACATTAAGAAGTTGTGCAAAACTATTACTGTCTTTGTTATATTGACTACGTGTTCTAGCATTAATTGGTCGTCTGAAAATGCGGAATCGAGAAGCTGCAATACCAAATGTATTTTCTATTGATCTCCTAGCCCTTGATAATCTATAGTTGTATATTCTTTGGTACCAAGCACTTCTTTTGGATAAGGTTTCATTAAATAATTTTTCAAACCGAATGCTTCATCTAGAACGTAACTAGAACGTAAGGTAAGGCACAACCTTTGTAACTTAATAAAGACTCTGGCTCCGGAATATCCATTCTTCCTTCATTGAAGGCTTCTCCCATTTGGCGCTCACCTGGCCCAATACATTCTCGTTGTGGTCCAATTTTTGATAACAGTATTTCATACTGATCAACGCTCATACGAAAAGACTTGAAAAAATATTCTGAGTCATGTAATCGCAAATGTTGCACTAGTAAAATAATATTCTCCATTAACTTTCCTTTCTGTAAAGATTCTTCTCATCCAAAATCTTCTTTTTTTACGTAATCTTTCTTTTCTTCGTTTTAGCAAAAGAAGAGTTGAGGTTCTTCTACACAAAATCATTTTGAAGTGTTTGTTTTAATTTTTGTTAATCCCGCTAAAATCCAGTCTTTTGGAAATTGATGCGCGGAGTGTTATGTATCAAAGTACGCGTAGTTCGTGTTGGGTTCGCGTATCATTTTGTTCAAGTGGAAATCCGGCTTTAGACAAATTGCCTTCGCTTAAAATGAGCAACAAAACGCATAAAAGGCAACAAACTTGTGTTGTCAACTTGACCATGTAGAGACCGGCAGAGATAAAAAGCTATAATCTAAGGCTATAAGCAACAATTTTTTTAACATCATGACGCGCGCTCCGCTGCGGAACCACAATAGGATTTGAAATGATGATTGAAAAGTTACCTAATAATAATGCGTCCTCACATTCCAGAGGTCATCACCGTGAACCTGATGATAATAAAGTAGTATTAGGGACGTGTTATGACTGGATTAGGCTAACAATTTTAAGTTTACAAACTAAATCTTTTAAAAATCAACTCCAAAATCTAGGAAACGCAATTTTTTTGAGAACTAGAAGCTGATAGTTAAATCCCTTCTTTGCTTCTGCTAAAAGGAAAAACATTTGTGGCTTTAATTTAAGTGTTTTTGTAATGTAATGGTCGAACAATCATGAGTTATTAGCACCGTAATTGTCCATAAACATGATGAGAGGTAATAATTTTAGCTGTACCGCAAATGCTCGATTTACCTCCCACTCTCAAATAAGCGCCCACCCTTTTTGTGAAATTTCTTATAAACGCCTTCCCCATAGGCGCTTATTAGAAAACAATATTAGAGCCAAAGGGGGCGCTTATTTGAATATCTAGGAAGTTCGAAAAAACATGTCATATGCAATTAACATAAAAGTTGATGGTTCTAAATATTCACGCCAAATTCACTGTTTCAAAGAATCACTGTGCAGCGAAATGCTCAAAACACAAATGCAGATGTTACGGGATGCAGAGGATGAAACTAATCCTTTTTCATCGCATAACGTAGAAGAGGCGGCAAACGAAGTTTTTATGTTGGACGATGACGACATCGAGGACGATTTTATTGATGTCGAGGATATTTAGTCCTATAAACATTTATGCTCAAAAACATTATCTTTAAGCTTGGTTCCCACCGGGCGATAAAAATCAATTTTATCGCCAACTTGGCGATTAATCAAAATTTGTCGCCGAAATGGCGATAATGAGGTTTTGGTGTGAATGCTCGCAAGTGTCAGAAAATTGTCGCCGATTTAAGTCGATAGTAAATTATCGCCAATTTTTTTGGGGAAAGAAAATTATCTATTTTGATTTGAAATCAAAATTAAAATGCGACGATTTTCTATTGCCACATTCTGGCGATAATTTAGAATGAATGAAATTTGGGAAGAAAACAAAATTCATGGCATTGGAATGGGATTCGAATAACGTTGAAAAACTGCTCGGAATTTTGAATAGAAGTTTTTCAAAAACCTCGAAAGGGTGTCAGAAATTTTTAAAACTTATCCTTGCTTGTATAGTAAGAAGGACAGAGAATATAAGAAAGAAGATGTAAACATAGGCCGTGAAAAGAGTTACAACTTGAAAATGGAAAAACAGCCTCTCAGATTGATCTGCATTTTGTATATGATGATTTTGGAATATTCGTGCGAACTCGAAAGTTATTTCTGTTATCAATTTGATCCGTATTATGCAAGAACAAAAATTTGATTTTAAACCATTTTGCAGTTTCGTCTCCATACCCTCGTTTGCTTAGGAAAAAGTTCAGACTGAGCAATATATGAGTGTTAGTATCAGTAAAATGTGAGTCTAATAATTTCACTCGAAATACGAAACTCGTCCATTTTTCGGTGCACATCGATACTGGATTTTTGCTCTCCCCGTACCATTTTGAAATATCTTATAAATTCCATGAAAATATAGTCCTGTTATCTCAATCTCAACTATTTACAAGATGCCCTTAGGGTCCATTCAATAATTACGTCACGCTAAATTTGCTGTTTTAGACGTGGCGGTGGTTCTAAAACAGCAACTTTAGCGTGACGTAATTATTGAATGGCCCCTAATAAAAACTGTTATGACTCACGGAAATCCCATTAAATTAAATTGTTGGAGATAACGAGATTCAACCGTAGTTATATTCTAGTTATATTTTAAAGTTGTTTGGTAGTAATTCAGTATGACTCTGTAAATTTCCATGCCGTTTTTAAAAGAGCTTCTGTAGCCAGGCCGAGCTGCTAGAGACACAGGCTCACTATCGAGAACATGCTGGTTCAAATCAAGGCAGTGTCTTTCTTTTACTTCCTTTTATTATCCAGCATAAAAGTTTGAAACCAGCTAGAAGTCTTCCAGTTTTTCATATCAATATTGTTTCAAAGCAATTGGATTTTATTGTTAAAATGATTAGCAAAACAAATTTCGTTCAAAACGTTACACATTTGTTGTGATATATAATGCAATTTTGGATAGTGTTCCGAGGTATTTATATAGCGGTTCAAATCCGACAAGTCGCTATTCAATTGTTTTTCATGAAATCTTTTTCAGAAATGTTAGTGTCTTAGTCCCGAGGGCGAATAATTCCTGTTACGAGCAATTTTGATCAAGCGACCTGTGACTGTTGCGATCAATAACGAAGTGTCTTTGCATACGCATTAGATCTGATATCAGAGATACGTCACAGAAATCCTTGCGCCTTTAAGGGCATTTTATTTTGTTCAATATTCCACTTTGCTTCTCAAATCAATGCAATTGCCTACAGTACAATCCCGTTCAGTTGGACTCTCAAGGGTCCGAAAAAATCGGTCTGATTTAGGGGCTGTTCATATGGAGGTGAGCTGACCCGGTTAACCGGGCTGGCTCACTTGAATGAGATGAAATTCACCCAGTGTTCATATGGCTTTTCTCATCCCACTTAACCGGGCTGGAGAATGTTTTTTAAATCACATAAACAATAATTCGAATTTCGAAGCGTGCGCACTTGTCTAAAATCTATCCCACTAAGCCGGGCTGGTCTGTTCATATGAACAAATTTCATCTTACCTAGGTGAGATCCCGGTCAAATGAAATGAGATCTCACTTAAGTGAGCCAGCCCGCTTTTCATATGAACACAATTTCTTTTTATAAAGATTTCTTAATAACAGTGACCTCCATATGAACAGCCCCTTATAGGAACTTCATCTTCAGTCAGACTCTGCTCATTCAGTCTGAAGGTGGGGGACAAGGTTTCAGTCCGACTTAGACGGTGTCAGACTTAACGGGATTGTACTATATAATAAATTTTGTACAAGTAGTTCCTGGTCTCCCACAAAAAAAGACCATCCCCTACGCTATTGAGTATTAATCAGGATGTGAGGTAAATAGACTTTTCTTTTACTTTCGAAAAATTACAAAAATGTCCGATATCACAAAGTAAATAAGAAATACAATATTATAATATAAACAATTTTTTGGGGGGTAATTTATAATTTTGTATCTTACTTGTAATCTCAGAGTAGCAGTACTCCCTACATAATCAAAATGATTGGAATGCAACTAGCGTCTACCAAAAATATATAATATATACATATAATATAAAAATAATTGACCGAGAAAAATACAATTGTGAACATACATACACACATTTTTGTGATCACAAAAGAAACTGACAGGGGTGTGAATAGTGATGAGTATATTAAAAAAAGTAATTTGCTCCAAAATTTGCTTAGTGGCAAATATGCTTTATACAAATGTTGATGAAGCGCTAGAATAACAATAACGTCTCGTGTCACTTCTATTTGAGAAAATATGGCGTGCATATAAAAGACTAGCTATCTACATGACAAAATTCCTAAACACTGTAATCGTAATCCTTCAGTCACCAATTCTTTTTTTAGGACATTAACTATTGTGAATTTTATAAATAATTTTCCGTTGTATTTTATTATAAATATGCTTCTTAATCTTCAAGTTGCAGCAAGTTTAATTAAATATTTCGTGTCGCCATCACACAAAATTACCATCACCCACCACGTAAAAGATCATTCACAAAATCGCTTGTCCGGTCAACAGACATTGAATTCAAATGCAAAGTTTACGGTACGTCATTATCTTTGCGTGTGGTTTAAGTTGGCAGGAGTATTACCGCTTCGCTTGAACGATGCTTTTCTTTTCATCTCTCGCTTATTCCAGTGTAAACATTCAGCTAAGCTATTGAACCAGTCGGTTAAATGATCTTGATGACTAATGCAGGGAATGGGATAAACGGATGTGGTCACACGCAGGCTGAAATATTGAAAGAATAAAACATGACACAAGATGCTGATTTTAGATTGGAAGGTGTGATAACAACAACAACAACAACAACAACAACAACAACAACAACAACAACAACAACAACAACAACAACAACATACTATTTCGATTTGTCCATGGTTTTTGGATATCTGCCATCAAATGAACACATTGGAAAGCTATTACGACTTTCACTAGATACAATTATCTAAAAAAGAAGAGATGGAGTAAGACTCATTTTATTTTCTCTGACAAACAGTTACTCAGTTAGTCATATGTACACCTTTCCCTTTTGTCAAAGTGACTTCAAATATTTAGGTAAAGAAACTCTCTCGCTTCTCTTTTCGTACAAAACGAAACGAATCGATTTTTTTTCGGGATATCATGTAAAATTAACACATTCGTAAAGGGATATATTTCACACAAGACGTATAAAACCAAAACTAGAGAAAAACTAGAGCAGACACACGATCTCGATCGTCAAGTTCCCTTCTACACATTCAATAACTTTCACAGCATTTGTCTTCATGTGAACAAGCTCATGTCGGGCACTTTTCAGGTTCATCAAAAGTCGCTTTTTTCACAAAAGAAATATAATACAGAAAACACTAGTGGAAAAAATTTTGTACCTTAAGCTCGACACCGGCCGGCAGAACGATTGGTCTAAATGATAACGAGTGCGCACAAATAGGCGTGACCACAATTCCAGGCACGCTTGGATGAACCATTGACGCGCCAGCAGACATTGAATACGCGGTACTACCAGTAGGTGTGGATATGATCAAACCTTAAGGAAAATTACAATTTTAGGACAAAGCCATCTTTATATCGTAAAAAGGTCTTCAAGTAATGTATAGGCAACATACCATCTCCTAATAACGTTGTGAGATATCGTCCATTGCAATGTATTTCAACGTGTGTCACGGATGAAGATGTGCCGCGGTCAACTACAACTTCGTTCAATACCTGAAGTTAAAAAAAAAAAAGGTTAATAAACTACGACTAGACTACTTAGTGACAAGAACGTTGGCAATCGA
Source organism: Turritopsis dohrnii (assembly GCA_027922465.2). Taxonomy (NCBI): domain Eukaryota; kingdom Metazoa; phylum Cnidaria; class Hydrozoa; order Anthoathecata; family Oceaniidae; genus Turritopsis; species Turritopsis dohrnii. Next base: position 1,304,510 of record BQMF02000005.1, read on the forward strand.
CTTACCAGGTATTCGCTTTCTACCTCATCCTTTCCGCTTTCATACGTTTGTCGAATCTGACATTTTAAACGACTGCGGAGTGTTAATCCTAAGTTTGCTGTTGAAAAAAACAACGCAATAGGTATTGTTTTGAATTTGTTTTGAATTTTGAAATGCAATTCTTCCAGAAAAAAAAATAAAAAAAATGTAAGCACGTTAAATGAACTTACCATCAAATACATCAATTATATCTTTTTTAAAGTTCTTCATACTGAATGGCGTCAAGAAACCCAAAGAGCCCAAATGAAATGCAATAACAGGTGGACACGCAGACTGAAGTAGAAAAAGAATGATGAAAAAAACTGGCTTTGTAAAAATAGAAATTTTGACATGTCAGTAAAATCTACAGGCCAAAAGTGGCTAAAAAACATAAAGTACCTGAAACAGAGAACAAACGTGTATAAGCGTGCCATCCCCACCAAGACATATAATTAAATCAACTTCACTTTTGTTGGTGTCTAAAATGAATCATTAATTTATACAAGATAACAAGAGTTGATTTAATCTTATACTAGCAGGAAGAGTTGATTTAATCTTAGGTTATAAGACATAAGATTAGATCAACTCTTCCTTTAGGTTTTAATTAAAAGCTTTCAAAAAGATTGACTTTATTTCAAGTTACTTTCAACCACAATGGACAGCTGAATTCACTTACCCTCAAGAGCTATCATCTCTTCAAGGTAATTTTGCGAAAAGTCGTCATCAAATTCGAGATTGTTATCAACAACACTTTTTTCAATCACTATTTTCATATCTTTTTCCTAATAAAAAGAAAAAAAAATAACTTCAAGCTACAAAATTAAGTAGAAATTCATTGATTGATAGAAGCTAGAAAAAAACTATTGTAACACTACCATCAGAACAGGCGAATATCAGACAAGGACTTAAGTAACACTTTGTAAGCCAATGCGAAACACTGTGTTTGGACTACAGGTTTGCATACACAAAAGCATTAGACGCAATATAAACCAAAACACCCAATCCTAGCACTGTAACCATAACGACAAGCTTTACCTTCATAAGCCAAATGGCTAGCATCTTGAAATGTTCTGTTACCATGGAATCTTGATGTTTTTTGATGATCAAAACATTCTTGGGTGATGAGTGCCATTCTAAGTGTTGGATTGACGGGTCAATCATTCCACTAAAACAGAGAAACTCCATAGTCAAACAAAATAGTGAACCAATCAATACGTGGAGAATCTCACTTGCTGGAACCCTTTAAAGAAAGCTTAATCTTAACAATCTCCAGGAAATTTCTCGTTAAGTAGGAAATTTCCTGGACTGAACACCTATTACAGCCTGTTTACATTTACAAACATACGTAAGCAATTAATTAATGAGCCTAATTAAAAACAGTTGAGAAAATAAATAAAAAACGACTAGACGTTTATGGGTTCCCAAAACAGGAAATATTTTCCCAAACACTTTCTTAAAACTATAACAGAAACTAGCAAAATGCTGATTCAATCAATTGCTAGTGGTGCCATGACAACATCCATGCGAATCATCCATTTATTATCATCCAAACAATTTTGTAAACATTGAAGCTAATTGGCTTCTTACTTCCGTGAAACATTTGAGAGACAAAAACTTAGTTGAGTGTCAACAAACTATATAAATTGTTATGGCTGGCTTGGCTATTTTGTCATGACATGCAGTGGCATTAAAATAAAGGCTTTCCTCAAGTTAATATGATCTTAAAAAAAATGAAATGTATGAAATATTGTGAATAACCAATACTCATTTGCTTTATGTCACCTGACAATTTAACAACAAAACTGATTTATTTCTTTATAAATGAAATACATAATTTAAATTTTTTAATGGGATCAATTTTCGTTACAGAAAAGACATGGGAAGGTGGTAGTATAGAGCTCTCATATGAATTTTTAACACAGCCAACACAACATGAACTAAATATATCTGCTACTGCATAATGTGCAAAAAAAGCACTGTTGTGCCGTGGGCTCTTTTCTATGAGATCAATAGCTGAATTGTGTTACATCAAACAAACATAAATGCAATTATAATGACTGTGCAAAGACTTTCTTATAGATAACTCTACAGCCACATATCAGTATTCATTAAAATAAATCAAAGATAGATCTTACGTGCTTGTAAATTTATTGCGATTTTTTATATTACCGCACAACATTCCAATCCAGTCTCTTGGAAGTAGAATACTTGTGCTAATTAAAAATGTCTCTTCCATTTTTGTCAAGCAAGAAATCCTTTCTAGCAACTATATCTCTTCTTCAAACAAAATTTTCATCAATTGACAAAAATGGGCAATCGTAAACACGTGAAACACAAAATCTGTTGCAGCTTATTTTATTTTGAATGGTGATTGTGAAGGTTATGTCTGTTTAAATACCTTCAGGCATGCATTGTTTGGAGGTAATAAAGAGATACTGCTGACTAAATAAATTAATTGATTAACGTTTGTTTTTTTGAAGTATGATGTAATATTGTGTTTTTTAGGTCCAGTAATTTGTTCCTCCGTCGTGGGTTTCATAATTGTGCCAATCATTATTAAAGATCATTTTCAATTTTTTAATGCAAATTGCAAGCACATAGCTGACGATGCATCCTTAACCTAACCATACACAAGAAAACTGTTTTTTAGCAACAAAACATACCATGCTACAAAAATATGCAAAAAAAAACTTACATATAATCACCATTATGTGCTTCTGATAGTAAGGCTTTTGGTCCAAATCGCTGATTTGGCACAGGACCAAATAAGAAGCGTTCTTTCCCAGACCTCGCCCTGTAAATGAGTTACAGTAAAATATTGTGAAAAAACAAATAAGAAGGGCTAATATATATTTATACATATTACTATATCAATGTGTGGAAATAGGCAATACATTATTGAGGGTGGGGGTTGTAGGCATAGTAAGTTTGATCATGAGTAATGAGGAAGTAGTATTACAGAAATGTACAACTTTAGCTATTAAGTAATTTCCGAAACAGATACATCAGATACATTTTGTATATATACAAAATTTAGCAAACACACTCTTTTATATAGATTAAGATAAAAATTTTGTTCAGAAGAAAACATGAGGTGTAAAAGTGTCATTGATAACAATATTGAATTTTATGATGAGTTACAAAATCATTGAAAAGATGATAGCTCATGAGGGTAGTGAATTTAAAATCATTATACATACAGATTATAAGTTAATTGTGCATTGAAGTTGAAAGTACCTTTGTTAAGATGTGTTTCAAAACACTTAAAAAAAGTCCTTTTGCAAAGTAATGAAATTTTTCATACTGAAGCAGTTCTGGAACAACAATGAAGGGAATGTATTGGGTGGATTAAAAAACTTGCATTTATATACAAACAAATTTTTTTAACTAAATTTTGGAAGATTATTTGGAAGGCAATGGAATGCAATGGAATACCTTGGAAATTTTCGATATTTTGAAAGAACTTAATGTTGGAAGATTCAATGAAAAAATATTTTCAACTATAGAAAAAAAGACAAGACAAGCACTTAATCTGCAATAAGAAAAACAAAAAATTAACGAAGAAAAGATTGACCATTTACCATTCTTGTGATCTTGAAAATAGTGACGTACTTCTGCTATAAAGTTGTGAACTTCCCTCGTTTTTCACTCTCATAAGTTGAGGGTTAGTTGCCATTAACTCCTGCAGAATACAAAAGAAAAACAAGAAGTCTAAAAGCCATACCTGCATACAACTGTTAAGTCTTCATACTTATATAAGCTTCTGTTAAAGATTTGCTTTCAACATTACAAAACTATATCAAAATTGTATATCTTTTATCTGTCATTGTGTTTAAACATAAAGATTTACTTTAATAATTCTCTTACAAACAATGGTTTTCTGAGTGACATGCACACACACCAAACATCAAACAAAAAAATAAAACAGATGTCGATCAAAGATATGCTAATATGAAACATGCCACTTTTACAAGGTAAAAATCATACTAGTAAGAGGTGTGTAGAGATATCCAGCTTACCCATAATTAATTACTTGTTAGGGTTTTAATTTAATTTCAATTTAAGCAATAAGAAACTAGCATGAAACTCATACTTGTCTATGTATACATTTTTAAAAAAGTCTATTTTATAGGAATGTTGAGGCTAAAATACCTGTTTATCTTACTAGCCATGCGTTTAAACATTTAAATTTATCTGTTTCTTTAATTATTGATGTAAGCCTGCAACAATGGAGGATGAATGAGGCATATCTCTTAACAAGAATGAAAATAATTCCACTGACCAAAATCAGATGTGACACAACTTAAATGTTTTGCTTCTACTTGATTGTCAGACATTTTCGTAAAAGAAAATTTTGCAGTTTGACAAAAATGTTTAATTTTTGCATTTTTGTAAGAATAATTTTCGCAGATGAACAAAAATCATACTTTACTGCAAATACATGAATGTTTTGTACAAATTTTAATGCTTTTTTAATTAATTTCTTATTATTTTCTTGTAAAGGGAATGTCAGGTCATCAAAGAAAATTTTTTAAATTTTCGTGGAATTAAATTCGTGAAATTTTGTACTAAAAAATTTGTGGCATTAATTTTCCCAGTTCGCAAAAATAACCTGATAATTTGTGGAATTTCATGAAACCACAAAATTTTTTTCCCATGAAAATTACTAACATGAAGTTTTATAAAGTATGGCTCTGCATATGTTCTGGAAGTTTCATTGGCTGACAGGGTTAAAGAACTTGGTAGAGAAAAAGGATGTTAATCTTTTCTTTAAAATTCTTAAAAATACTAGTATCAGTGGCAAAAAAAACTTTACAAAACCCACCTTTTTGAATTCTTTATCAAATATCGGTGATTGCTGTCCGTCAGTCATCTTCATCTGAAATTTCTACATAAAAAGTATATTGCTAAAACCAAAATACGATTTCAAATGATGCAATCAGTAGTAAGTCAAGAAACAAACTCCATGAATTATGTATATACTAATTAAAAATTCAGACAATTTTCTTTAAGTTCTGAGACTTCACTTTTCTAGTGAGTATGAGTATGATCTACAATCTTTTAAGGTTAACTGCCACCTTGCTCTGTCTTTATAACTCTTCTTCCTTTTCTCATCTTGTAGCTCTTTGCTTAGTAGTGGCTTCGGCCTTGCAGGGAGCAACCGATTAAAAAAAAAAAAGTTATGATATTCATATGAGATCTTTTTTTTGCATTCAATCTGATAATCTTGTTTTATGCTAGGTATAAAGTAAGGCTAGCATTGAAAATGAATAATTGATAGTTAAGATAGTACATATACAATTATTTTTTTTTCCGGTTAGGAGGAATAATACAGAAAGTCCATTTTCAGTTCTTTAGCAATACAGTACAAACATATTCCTGTTGCAAAATTAAAAAAAAAATATAGCAAACAAAAAATAAGCAAACAAAAATTTCCTATTTTGAGAGAGAATCTTTTATCATTGCGAATATAACTGGTTTCGAAATCTTTCATCAAATGTATATATATAAACAAAATTTGTTTAGCAGCTTTTGGAAAAATATAAATAAAAACACTCAAGGCAAGAAAATTTAGCTAGACATTTATTGACAAGAAAAAGGTGTAGTTAGTTATGTTAGTCATTTCTGATTTAAAAAGAAACCATTCATTCTCATTCTTAATAAAATTGTACAATTAAAGTTAAATTAAGTTACAGTTTGATTTATTACTTTAATAAGAATATATTATAATAATAAATATAACAGATACTTCTATTAAAGGAATAAATTAAACTTTTTTAAAACAATGATATTGTCAATGATATTTTAAGAACCTTTTTGAAAATTTCTTCTCGCATCAAATTTGTAACACACATGGGCTGATGATGAAACATCAAATCGCACTTTATATAATTTCATTTTCTTGTGTATCGCATAACATTCCAAACGAAAGTTGAAACTTCCTGATTCTTGGAAGTCCCTCTCAGCGAAAATGAAAACAAAAAGAAAATTCAATATTTGAAATTCTGGGAAATTTCTTCAAAATTCTGTTTGTGTTGTACAGTAACCCTTTTTTAACTATAATTTTAAACTGCAGTATGATTGACTAGTTTGAACGGCATTATTTTTTCAATAATGGCGTGCAAAGAGGTTACGAAAGGAGATGAAGCAGTTTTAAACGCAATTTTTAACCCACACACTCCGTTTATTGAGGAAAAAACAGTCAATGTCGAAGACCCACCTCCCTATTCTATAGTTTTATCAGAAGAACTTAAAAACCTTGAGATCGAAGCGGTTAAAACAGCCCAAAAAGGAGATCTGCTAACAAGTCTAAGTCTATTCAACAAATTAGTCGATGAAGCCCCGAGGTATGCTTCAGGATTCAACAACCGGGCACAGTTATTTAGAATTCAAGGTAAAGTTAGCTATAGATATTTAATAGGATTTATGCCCTACCATGTATTTATTTGATTGTTTTAAAATCTATTTCTCATAAAAGGAGAAGATGTTTCCTATGCTATGTTTAGCTTATAAAAAAATGAGCTGTTTAAACTAAGTATAATATCAAACAAACTTTTGAAAGTAGATTTCAAGTGGTAATCATCATTAAAAGAAATTTGATGTTATTATCTTTAAATGGAATAAAAGGAAAAAATCTTGAAGTGTATTTGAAAAAAATCTAAATTACACTGATGATGTGCGTGATGAAGATTTGCATCATGCAGGGGAAAATGGAGTATATACTGTTGTAGTATACAGTACTGTTTATCGTACAAAAATCACCAAAAATTCACCAAGCTAAGAACATCAATATTTATAAACGTTGTGTCCTTAGGAAACGTAACTATATAGATGATATTTGATGATGGCATCTGTAATGTTGAATGATAATAAATGTATACATCTTATACACTGCTTTGATATATTTTGATGATTTGGTATCCAAGCACCACATGTTACTAAAAATTTTAAAAAGCCATTTTTCAAGAAAGCTTCCAGAGCTTTTGTACAATTTCCTGCCAAAAAGATCATATGAATTTATGATGTTAATTTCTATAATGCTACAACATCAAAATAAACTCGGTTGTTCCTGGCATGATAAGCTCTGACTTATTCAAATATCATGGGAAGTAACATTCTTAAACTCCATAATGTAACAATGAGCAATGTAAACAAATTATATGTATATAACGCAACACTGCCCTTATTTATTTATTTATTTATTTATTTGGTATTGTTTTACGTGGCTGGCCTCACTCAGTTGCTACTGCATCTGCTTTCCAGGAGGGGCCACGGCTTAGGTTGGAGGCTCTGAAGTATTTGACACTCTCACGAGTGACACAAACCCAATCAAGGGCCTGTGCTCTTCTGGATGACCTCCTGCAACACCCGATGTATCATCTACCCAATTTCCCTCACATGGCATGGGTCGACCCGGCGCTATGGTACATTCACTCGCGCATGGTGAATCGCCGCCAAGGGGAATTGAACCCCGACCTCCCGCATGAAATACGAGAGTGATAACCACTATACTACGGCGCCCTTATACAAATTTCTGTCTCTAAAAAGAAAAGTAAAATAAACTAGGCAACATCCATATGTTGAAAATGACTTGAACGATAATAAAGAAACTTTTGCATGCCAAAACAAGGTGATTTCATGATTTTTATTTCTCTTTAAGGTGACAATGAATCTGCTCTTGATGACTTGAACAAAGCCATTTTACTCAGCCAAGGGAAAGGATTTGCTGCATCGCAAGCATTTGTTCAACGAGGGTTAATGCATAAGCTCTCTAAAGAAGATGAAAAGGCATATGAAGATTTCAAGGCCGCTGCAAAGCTTGGAAACAGCTTTGCCAAGTCACAGTTAGCTGCAATGAACCCTTATGCAGCATTGTGCAATCAAATGCTGGGTGAAGTTTTTTCAAGAATTTACAATGGAGAACCAGACCTTGTTTAGCTGAATGTTTTTGGTAATAATAATGTTTGAATCTTGGAATGGACTGTTGTCATCATCATATGTAAAACAATCTTGCTGACAAGGAAAACAAACAAAGTGGCCTCAAGATAGTAAAAGAATCTCTTTCATCGGTGGGAATCCCCCTTTCAATAGGGGAAGTCCCAGATCAAGTATCGAATGTCATGAATGAATTACCATCCTTCAGAAAAATATTTTTATTATTTTTGTTTGCATAGAAACATGACAAAATCTGATCCTTCTTGTGAAACTTGAAAAAAAAACGTAATTCTTGCATAAGCCTGTTTTGTAGTTGTTGTTTTTCACTGGTTGGCAACCCTCGACCAATCCTTAAAAATACTTATGAAAATTTGCTGTTAAAATTTATTTTTGTGGTCTAGTCTAAACTTGAATCTTACCTTTATCTCACTGTCTTTCGGTAATTGTGAATAAAAATTATTGAATTTTTCATAGATGTTTAAAAAATTATTACCTAATTCAATATTGATCAATTTTAATCTTTTCTTTGCCAGACTTGGTTTTTTAGTCTATAAACTATTTTCTATAAAATTACATTTTCCGTGTTTTTTGTTGTTTTTTTTGTTTGATTAAATGAACTTTTTTATCATTGTTTTGTTACGTGTCGATCGTCAATTAAGCTTTCGTTAAAATTTGAACAATGTGTAATTGACAACTCATTACTTTTGAATATTGATAACGGTGTGAGTCAAGTCAATTACATTGGCAGATCTCACAACCAAGTCCGTTATTTCTAAATTTTTTTTGGAAGACGAAAGTTGCCAAAAACGATCGCCATTTACATAAACTTGAAATAAACTCTCAATTTTTGAGATTAAGCCCTGTTTTACATTTATGTGAAGTCTGTATAAGTATATTTTACAAGTATGATAAATATCCTGTGATTGAAATAATACGAAAAAAGTGACAAAAAAAAAAAGAAAAGAAAAATACAGTCGAACAAAATAAAGTGTTTTTCTTACCTTACAAACAAACACAACACGAAACACGAAAGTCTGTTGAGGAAAATCCGGATTACTCGATATTTATGCGAGCAGGATTTTTGATTAGTCAACATTTAAAATTTTGACTTTTATTACGTCATTTTGTATGACATCTGTTTGTTGCCATGGAGACGATCAATAAGCTGATAGTGGGATTATCACCAATTGATATCAAAGATTTAAAAAACAAAAAAAATTGTACAGTGAAAAGTAGTTGTTACTGAACACAGAAATGTCACGGGATTTCTGTCTGACAGATGGGTCTCGTTTGATGTTATTACAACTTTGAACCTAGGACCTCTTGCCTTTGAAAAAGCACAAGATAGGTTAAGGTAGGATTACATATGAAAATGTTGTAGGATCTCGACCCATCTCAAATCAGTGTTTTCGATTCCACTCGTTTGCTTTAGAAAACGTATGAGACAATTTTGAAACTTTCGATTTCGGAGCGCGCTACATTTACACTAGGCTCTTAATTTCTGATTCTCAATGTTAGATTTTAAGTCCAGTTTTTACAAGAACATGTTTATAGAGAATAATTCAGCAACAAGCATGTAGTAAGCTATATACATGAAAATACGAAATATTTCATATTTCTTAATGCTAATACAATGACCGTCTCAAGTTGTCTTTGGTACCAGTTCAATTTTCGAAATTGTGCTGTGGGCGTGGAATATATCCTGAATTACTTTGATCCGCAAATGACTTATGCATAGAATGTAATCTTAACCGTCAAAGACTTTTTTTGCGTAATAATTTTCTCGCTCGATGCAATTTGATGTGCAGATAATAAGTAAGCAATATTATGAATGACCGGCTAGACATTGACCAACTTCAAACACAGACTCTTTTTTAGAGTGAGTAAACTATTAATCTGGGTACAAAATAAAAAATATTACAGGGATGATTTTGCTGTTTTGCAGAGGAACCACAAATTGTTACGACGATGACGTGGCAGGACGTCGTTAACGACAAGACGTCATCAGAACTCATTTGAGACGTCAAGAATATACCCAAAATAGCAATCGAGTCAAAGACAGCAGAGATACACAGGAACGTGAATACATATTTCATGAAAATGCTTCATGTAAGAGTTATTCATGTTACGCCGTCCCGCCAAACTTATATATACAACCGTTTTTAATCGGCAACCGTAACATTTATTATCGCTTGGCAAAATAGGATTGGTCCAAGATTCTAATCGAACATGCGCCATTAACTCAATAATAATGACATCAAAATGAAATTGATAAATCGCAGAGGTTACCTAAACTTTGGAATTTCCCTGCTTCAATGTTAATTGACACTACAAGCAAAACAAGATAAGAAAAGCTAAAAGCTATAAAAGAAAATCCATTTTAAAGATCCCGTCTCCCCACATATTTGTTTTCTCATTCTTTCATTTTACAAAGGTCTCCGTCACGACAGAAACTTCACACATTCCAACATTGATTGTAGGGAAAGCGTGATTGGTTTCATAATTTTCTATGGGAGGTTTGTAAATAGCTCAGCACAACAATAACAGACATCTCAATGAACAAATTTGTTGACAAACCACTGCGAACGAATACAATATTATACACTACTTCATTCAATAAAAAGTCGCATGGACTTTTGATGATTTTGCCCATTGAAATCCAAATTTTGCATGCTAAACAAATTTTTATTACTAAAATCATGTTTTGAATTAAAATCCAAAATTCTGCAAACAGCAATTTTCTGTCTTCTCATTAAAATCGTTGACGTCAATCTTTGATGTAAACACTTACAACCACCAGGAAATCTTTTTTTAAAAAAAGTTGTAAAGCAAACGAAAGCATCGTTAAAAATGAAGAAGTTACCTTATGCTGAGTTGGAAAGATGTCAATATTCTGTTGAAAGAGACTCATTCGCATATTTATTCACTTTGACATGACCTCTAAGTTTAACAGGGATAACATTTCTTGTAATTTCTGTCGGAATGCCAATCATTTCAACTTAATAGTCCCGTCCAATAATTGTCCAGTTCAGCCATTATCTGTCCATCCAATGATTAAAATCAATCATTATCCACACAAACGATGTGCTTTGTTGACATATTTCAGCACCTGGGTTTTGTTCACCTCTCTCGTCATATCCTTGCTCTCACTTACCGCAATGTCGACCTTGTCTGTTTTTTAACTTACGTCAAAATGTGATAAGGTCAAGCATTTTTTTGTCCCGGCCTATTAGAACAATAGATTTGTATCCCTTGTAAATTACGTTGTTTTTTTGTTTGTTTTTTTTTAAAAAAAGAAGTTTATTTCAGGTTGGGAAAATTTCGGATATTTATGAGACTTGTAAATGCTACACGCAACTTGAAAAGCTATGTTTTGAAGACATACTGGATATAAACAACAAGTAAGAGAAGTTTTATCTTATTTTGATTTGATCTTAGTTCGTTAATGTTTCCACCTTTCTGAATTCATCGAGCAAGTGTAAGTGTTCTGTTGACACAAATCGAACTTTTATGATTGATAGGTTTCTTAATATTGGTGCATCAGTCACATGCCGTCGTCTTCGTCATCATCTCATAAAACAAAGGAGTCCTTTGAATCAACACAGGAGAAGAAATCGTTCCATGAACGCATTTGAACATGCCAGTCATTTTAAAGCTTTGTTTACACTGTGTCATGAGAACCTATCATTTTCTTTTTCATGTTGCGATACTCATTGTTTGACGCAGATATTTTCGACCTATTCCATAAAAAAGATCATCGCTCATAGTATTCTTTTCACAGCTTCATACATTACGTCACAAGATCCAAGTCTCGTTTTCAAACTGAGTATTAATGACGTTTTACGCTGTTTAGGAAGACAATCCCTCGCAAAAAAATGTTTCACGAAATTCCTTTTATTAAGGTCAAATACGGGGGAACCATTAGCGTTTCCACTACGGAAAGAACTTTGAAGGAGAAAGAAAACGAAAGTTGTCGTAGTGAGAACAAAATCGTCAACAAGCCACTGCGATGAAGAGCATTTTTATTGACAAAGTGTGTATATTTCTATAGAAATATGCACTCCTTTGCAGTGATTGCTCACAAATTTGCTCATTGGGATACGTCAGGAAAACAATAACTTTAATGCTTATATTGACGTTAACATGGAGTAGTTATCATCGCATTTATACGGTCAAAAGCTTCTTAAAATTATCTGGAAGAACGAGGCAAAACTTGAGCCTTACTTACCCTCACATTTCACGAAGTTTAAAGGGCAACGATTTGTCAGAGGAACTAAGTTCAGGTATGCGATGGAGAAAAAATTCAGAGAGATTAATAATGAACCATCTTGTTACGCATTTCAAACAAAAAGATTGAGTAAGCTCCACTGTACATACTAAAAGGTTTGGTAAGCTTGAAAGTTTCACATAGTTGAGATAAACTGCCAGATGAAATATGTTATTCCACAGATATTTTAGTAATCATAATTTTCCGTCAGTCGAAATTCCATTACATTTCAATCTTTCCATTACAGTGCTTACGAGAGTATGTATGGAGGAAAATTACTTTTCTTTCGTAGATAATACACCCTAAGCATAAATGCAAGCATCTCTTTAGAAATAAAAATAAAATAAAAATTCAGAAATGAATAAATACTGTGAGGCAACAATCCCTCATAACATTACGTTACCTCTGTTAGAACTAGCCTAGATATCTGTTTTATATTTTGGGTTTTATATTTCTAGCTTTGTAGATGTAGACTAATCTCGATATGATAATATGGAGATAAAAATTTTCTTTTCTTTTTCTTCATAAAAAATAAAAATATATTTCTTTTTGCTAAATAACGTCAACAGAAGTGTTCTCTGACAATTTCTCCTCGCTTAACCAAACGAAATCTTCAAGGTTCACAATTACTAACTCTTAAGTAGGCAAGGAGAAATTGTCAGACGAATTACATGTTAACTATATAGAGTTAGTTCTATTGGTTGCAGACTTCGCTTGCATCATTTGATTCCTCTGGTTCGCTTCGATATGGCGAGCTCGTTGATATAAGAAAACACCAGCCACCACTAGCACCGTACCGAGACCATTCCACATGGTAACATTATTCCCAAAAACTAATATGGAGAACCAAATTAACCCAGCGCGTTTGACGGTGTTAGATACGCTGAAGGAGGAGAAAAAAAATGTCATTAATATTTAAGCAAGCCCGTCCGCTCTCGTCTGGGCGTTGAAACTGTATCGTCACTTTTTGATGAAAAAATTCAAAGTTTGTCAGGTAGTGAGAAAAAGTTACCTTAAAGGAAGGAATTTTCGTGGGAAGAAAATTTCGCAGATTTCATGGATTTTGCTGAAATCCCGCGAATTTTTTTAAAATTGGATGTCCGCGAAATTAAATTCCCGCGAAATTTTCCAAAATTCACGAAATTGTAAAATTAAATCTTAGTATTTCTTCGTACTTCTTTACTTAAACCAAATCGTTGATGTAAGGTATTGGGTATTATGTTTCGTCTCCTTAGTACACCAGGGGATTAATGGTTTCCTCAAGATTTTTACTAATATATTTTTGCTGTTTTGAAATAATACCTACGCTCAGTACTTTAGGGGCAGAAAGTTTCGCGAGCAGAAAGTTTCGCGATTTTCGCCCATTTTTCGCGAAAGTTTCTGCCTGTGAAGAAAGTAAAATAAAATTTCGCGAAAATTTCTTCCCTTAAGGTAAAACAAACGAAGCTCAACGTTAATCTCTTTGACATTAGTCAAAAATATAGGGAACAGACTTCATCACATAGCGAAAATAAAGTCTTAGGTTTTGTGAGAGTTAGAACATCAAACCTTTCGGTAAGAAGTCTTTCTGCTAGAACGAGACATAGCCTGAACCTAACCTCAATGACCCAAACTTATTTAACAAGGTTTACACCAGAAACAAGGTTTACAGGGAGACATCTCTTAAATTGACTATTATGCTGGTTATGCTGATAAAAAGGTCATAGCACTCACTACTTTGGTAGTCAAGGAAACAGGCATACCTGAAGGTAATAGGCGATATTAGCGACATGAGAAGATAGGCGAACAAACTTTGAGCGTAAAATATGACGCTGTTGAACAGAAGCATGTAAACGGTGTAGCGATCCAACTGGTGAATAGTGGAATGAACGTCCTATATGGTAAAGAAGAACAATGTCGATGTTTGACAGAATACATCTACTTTGCCCATAACCACAAGTATAATTTCAGACAGTTTAAAAACTTTTCCCTGGATTCTTAACTGTATACGAGGTTGTGGTACATGCACTGAAAATGAGTAAAACCCAAAAAGTAAAAACCACAAGTAAAACAGCAGGTTAGTATACATACCATAAAATAAAACCACAGAGGCATTTGAAGGACAGTTGCAGCAACGCTAGTATAGAACTGCAATTCCAGTGGACTAGAACGCAAAAACAACATTATTAGCAAATCTAGCATAACTTAGCGAGGAAACTTCAGAAGTCTTTTATGAAAACTCAAATAAAACTACAGCCATTCCGTTGGTTGAAACTGTACCGCATGTTTTCTGTGTTCCCACTGACTGAAAAAAAACAATTCAGTCAACAATTTTTAATTTTTTCCTCGAAAAACTGGTCAGATGGACACCATGTGATTGGAACTCTTGAAAATAACGTTCATGCATTTATCTTAAGTCAGTCATCAAAACAACAGGTTGGCGGTTTCAAGACGTGGCCTACAGTAAAGTATACGTACCTATACTTGTGCTCGCTGCTACACAAAAGTTTTTTAGAAAATACGTTTTGAATACTAAATAAAAAAAAGACATGATTAGTACAAAGTGGGCAAATTTTGTTGAAAAATCACTGTGAATGAGTGCATTTCTATTGAAATATACGCACTATTTCAATAAAAATGCTCTTCATCGCAATGGCTTGTTGGTGATTTTGCACACTGGGTAGATGCCTCTCATACTGTGGTCATACATTTCATTGTTTTAAAAGCAGCAACGATTAAAAATTAATTAAAGGTAAGTTCAAACAAGAACTAAGGAAAACAACACAGTTTTCTGAAAATCAAACCAAAATACTGAAAATTATCTTACCAGTCTAAAATATTGTTACTAACTGCTGCGACAAACCCAGTCATGTTAAAACTAATTTCTGTGTATGTTGAAAGTGCCAACCCAAACATGATAGGAATCAATGATATATTTACATACACACCAGAGTATTCACCTACAAGAAAAAAACAAAAATGGTGAATCTGTATTACTGTGGAACAATGAATCCCTGGCATAACTAACACTTTGATTTCATGAATGCAATCTCTCCTTCGCCATCATAAATACCTATCCATATAATGAGTTCTCAATATAAAAAACCTTTATCTGTGTCACTTCACGGTTCATTTATATCAAGCACTGACTGTATATTAAAAACTGCTACCAAAAGAGGTCGAATTACAATCATTAAAACAAGTACTACACTAAGATCATGGTTGACTTATTGAGTTTGGTATCACTTACCAAGCAAGATGTAAGCTACAATAGCTGTGAAGAGTGGTGCTGAGGATTTGATTGTTTCAGAAAACGAAACTGCCACATATTTTAGTCCAATAACTGAACATATGACTGCCCCACATCTTAAGAAAAACAAAACTCAATAAATAAGATTAATCATCCTCCTCTACATGCCGTCCAATTCCTATATAAATCAGTTCCGTACTCTTTTTTTTAGGCCATATTTAATTAAATACTAATAACAATTTAAAATATAAATACATTCAACACTTGGGAAAACTGCAAGTCCAATCTCAAGATCGGTCTTCCATATTATATAGTGTAACATATTATATGCTTTTTTTATCCTTTTTTATACAGCAACTCATTCAATTATTATTCCAAACAGTTAATAGACACCAAGACAAAATTATCAGTTAGACCGTATTAATAGATCTATTATCACATATCATACATTAAAAATTTAATTACATTTTTCCAAGACATTTACCTTATTTTTTCAAAAACCACTTTTTCATTTTTCACAAAAATATACTACCCAAAAGAACTTGAAAATGGATTTCCATCGATGTAAAAATTATTTTGAAATTTGGTATATTCATTTAAAAAAACACCTTTAAAACTTCCGTTTCCAAAATAATGAAACACACTGCAGTTGTTGAAAAATAAATTCTACAGTAAGTAATGATTTTTTATACCGTAGACAGCCAAGTAATGATATCGTCTTGCAAAATTTGTACTTGTTGACAACTTGGTGTTTTTCGCTACTTTTAAAAGACCGACAAAATGGCAGTAGCATCATGATGCCACCATAAAATGTAGTCATTAAGATTTGTGTTTCTCCTATTATGAAAGAAATAGATGTCAAAGATTACTCAAAGATAGTGTTAGTTTTACAACCACTGGGAGACCATATGAACAACACAGAAGACAATTGCACACGACATTGTAATTTTTATCGCATTTACAACTTCTTAGTCTATCGTTGTTCATTTTCCTGACTGAAACAATGATTTCTGTCTCTCCCGGAGACATTCCAAACCCTGTAATGAGAAAGACCAATCAAATGTCATAAACAGATACAATAACGACTTTACCTAATATGCCTGCATCTAAATCAAGAGTTGATAGGATGTATTTGTTCAATACAATGGTGGCAAAACTGGAAAAGAACCACAAACTCATCACAACAGCTTGCTTGACAAACACTTTGGTAAATAAACCACCTTCACGATGAACATCTTTTGCATGAACACGTGCGATAGATTCGTTACCTAGAATGTTTAGGGAGTTTAAATGCACTGGTAAACAAAACATTTTGAGAAAAAATCTTGGTACTTGCTAATAAGAAAATATGTACGCAAATTGTGAGTTTTAAGTCCTTGGGCTTGCATCCTCATAGCTGGCTCTTCTGCCTACCAACTTGCAGCTCCTATGTCGTTAGCCAGGGATACATGTAGCATTACCTTCATAGTTTATAGGCTGGTACAAAACTTTCCTAATACTTTCTAGACAACTTTTTTCATATAAATGTCTACAGTTAGCCATAATGATTGAGTATTTACAAGTGCCTACCATTATCATGCAGTCCTACTAAGACATATTGGGCATTTGATTGCGTTGCATAACCAGTATGAAGATTTACAGAAGCTGCATAATATGAACCATCAGTCAAACTATCGTTTCTTGACCTTTGTGTATTTGTTGTGTAGGAATGTTTATTGGAAGGAGGAGTTTCTTTGAAAGTATTTACCTGAATGAACAACATTTTTCATTTGTAGCAGAAATTAAAGTACTTAATTCTTAAGGATAGTCTTTAACTTATTTGCTTTTGGTGTTTCCTATGTAATGTTTATCATAGATTAAGTTTCTGGAGTCAAAAATTTAAATTTACAAGCACTTTTTCCAAAAAAACTTGTTTTTGTGTTCTACTTTCAATAAATACCTTGTTCAAAACATGTGATCTTTTGCGAAGATTTAATAAACGATGCTGATCTTTATTCATATTTTTCTTTCAATCATGCGTCATTTGCTAATTTCTATTCGATATTATGTAAACACGATATCTTGACAAAGTTTTTTTCGCTGTTATCCTGACTTTGCCAAGCTCCAAGTCCCCAACACATCAATCGATGTCAACGGAATGGCGTTTATTCGAACCAATGGGATCTTAGGGAAAAAACCTTGGCTCACTTTTGTCTAATTTTTAGCAACAACTGAGAAATTTACGAATAAGTGAGACAGACCATGCGTAAATACGGGTGTAAATATATGAACTATGATAAAACGATGATTGTCAAAAATCTATTGGTTTTGATGAAAAAGTGAGGCAAGGTTTTGTTAGCGATATGATGAGGATCACATAGATATAACTTTCACAAGAAACAAATGAGGCTGAGGGGACTTGGAGCTCGAATAGCAAGGGAAAAGTCAAATTCGTTCAATAATGTTTTTCTTTTTTGGAGTTTATTTTTTATCAAAATAAATGTGATAGATCAATAGAGAATTCATTTAGCTTTCTGAAAATGTATACTCTTATAGGGGAAAAACTGAAAGTATCTGAGATATTTCATAAAAACCGAACATGTGCTTAGAGGTTAGAGACTATCCTTAAGAGAAATTAAGGTTGGATATCAATACTGTTTGTCAATTCAATTCAATTCAAAAACAAATTTAACAGTTTTATGCGGCTGAATTCACAGTTTGATATTGCAGGTTAGTACAGATAGCGGTGAAAGATGAAACAGAAGACATTTACAAAAACTGAAAAAGAATGAGCACTAAACTGTCACAAAAATCTATGCACAATAAACTAATGAAAAGTCTGCTTGATATGACATTACAAATATTGTATGAATAGACAGTCAATTATGAATATTACTAATGACACTCCACATAATATTGGTATTTAAGTGTTTTCTGCAACATAATTAAAATTTCTAATTTTTGAAAAAGATTTAATTCGTTAGTGAATAATCAAATCTTGTCATCAACAATGCTTGATTAAACACAACTCAGTATATTGGCTTGCAAAATTATATAAGCATTTTCATCATCACAATGATAGTTTTGTAAGGTATCAAAATGTAAACTATAGACTGAAGTTAAGTTCATGATATGGGAGTAACAACAATTACAATATTTTATTGTGAGCAGACCCCAAATATTTACTTAATTTTGAAGGCTATAGAATTTTATGAATTTTATCTGTTTGTCGTAATTGAAAGTAACAAAACATTACAAGATCAAGAAAAAAAAGGAAAAATCAAATGACTGAAAAAAGTTTTTCCATTCTTTCCAAGATGATTTTCTATTGGGGAATGATTATTGAAATAAAAAAAAACAAAAGTACCTGTACACGCAAAGATTCAGCAAGAAGTCTTTCTTGTGAATTTTGTTTTGTAAGGTCGGCATGATGTCGGTTTCTCCCAGTTTCTGGTGAATGGTTGATGACAAAATGATCAGTTATAACATCATCACTTTCATCATCAGACTTGTGGTTTTTGTGTTTAGGTAGAGGAGGAGTCATCACTCCATTGCTAGTCCTTGACCACGCAAACCACTTCACATAGTTGATCTAAACTTATGAAATAAATTATTTTCAAGCAATTTCTTTCGATTTCATGAAATCATTAAGCACATGAAACACTAAAATTTAATGATTAATGAATACGTAGGAATAATATTAATTAAGCAGTAATTAGCAAAGCTTTTAAATCAATAAACAAAAATAGCTTTTTAGTAATGTGTAATTATTGTTATCATTGGCATGGTCCATCATAGTTCTAGCCAATCAGTAGATATATTCTGACAGGAAGCAAAGTAACAGTAACCAAAAATTTCAAAACAAAATTTGAAATTGGTTAGAGTCATTTAGTGATTGGAATCAAAAACATTTTTGTGTTTGATATCAGTGTTAATGGATACATTTCTTAAGTGACTATGTTCAATGTTTAGTATAAAAGACCAACATAGCCTACAATAGCTTCAATGGATTCGCAAGATCTAAAGATCTTTAAGAGCTGTCATCATATGTCATTTACCAGATAAAATAATCAAGGAAAAGTGGCACATTTTCGGGAAGCAATTTTGATCACAACTCCTATTGCACATATATATCCAGTAATTCATTATCATAATTGGATGAAAATGTGAAAAATTTTGCTTCCATACATGAACATTAACGGATATCGTTAACAATGACTAATTAAATCATTATTAAAGAAACAATAACAGAAATTTTGTTAGCTGCTTAATTAAGTCATAATTGTTTGCCATGAAAGCAAAAAAATGTTAGAATGATTATTTTCAAATAGCAATTTAGTAAAGAGGAATTTTATATTGAAGGGTGGATTATACATGAAAAAGAAAAAGATTGCTCAAAAGAAAGACATTTCTCTTGAGTAAGTATTATGTTTCATAAAATTTGAGATTAAGAATTGGGGAATATAAAAAACCTGCTTTTGAGAACTGTTCTATATAAAAAAAAGCAAAATGAAAATCTATCTAAAATGTTAGTTATTAACTTAAGCATGATTTAAATTATGTTGTGATGTACCTATACATCTTGTTGGTTTATTAATATGTTGTACATACCAATTTGTAGTCCAAATTAACTATCATTTTTCAAAACAGAAATCAAAAAAAAAAAGGACTAGGTGTGCTGGATATGTATGTCTAGTTCATTCATTCGTTGAAGACTGTGATAAACCTTTGGAAATCATAAAACATAAATTTGAAATATATCAATTCAGACAAAAGGTTTTATTACATATAAATATCACCATCTTTGTTTATGATATTATTTATAATAAAATAATAATTACAAAAAGAAAACTCATAAATTGGGCACGAAATAAGGATTGCTAGTAAAATAGAAGCACATAGTCACAGTATTAACCACTGAAAAGATTTTATATTTTAGTAACAATATATTGAAATAATACAAAAGATTTAGTTATAAAATAAAATTTATACAAAAATATTTTAGGGAAGATACGGGTAACCTTTCCATTTTTTTAAAATTTAGTTGTTATAAATCTAGTCCTCATACATTCCAACTCTCCCGATATGAGCGGGAGACTCCCGATCTCAAGATGCCAATCCCGATCTCCCGATGAGCCATATGATCTCCTGATATCAGGATATAAATAGGCCACAATATTTCAAAGTGTGCAAATTTTAATGGCAAGCTCGCAGTTCACCATATCACTCCACTATAGTGTTGTAAACAAAGCGACAAGCAAGCGCCTGCTACAAATTGCTTGCTGTTTAGTCGGTGCCGGCATTATAAAAGATAACGTATGTAAACCAACCTCGTTTTTAGGGTTCCTTTAATGTTTTCTGACACAAAATGATAACAAAATAAAATAAAAAAGCATCCGAAAGCAAAATTGAAAGAAAAATTTTGGAGAATTCTAAAAGTTCAATGAAATGGTTAACGGCGGCAGTCTAGTGGTGCTCATCACTGACTAGTTTAAATCTCAAAATTATTCTTCAAAATGGCGTTTTCCGGTGTTTTAGACAAAGATATAATCCAAAATTCCCACCTCCACCCCAACCATGGTTGGCTCTCGGGTAGTCACTAAACTTAGCAAAACTCCCGATATCAGATTCTCTAGGGTTGGAATGTCTGAGTCCTACCTTATAAACAAAATTGAATGAAAGTATCAGTGGTTTATAGCCATATACCACTTGTGAAATTTGAGAGTCATTTGGGTTTATTCTGGCAAGTGAAAGGAGGGAGACATTCTCTATTACACAAAGCATATATTCTACAGCTTTTTTCACCAATACTGACCAATGAATGCTAAAGGGAAAACTCAAAAATCTTAAAAGACCCTTTTAATACTGAGCAATGTTCTTTTTGTGAGTTACCAAGAAGGTCCAGATGATGGGTGTGGTGGTGAGGGCACAATGCAAATGGGACCAATTTTTTCCACAGATAATTATACATAGCTAATTATATATATCTTTTTCTTCAATTATGGCAAAACTATAAATAAAAAAATTATTTATGAACATTAATGGAAAACAGAGTTCATCATTGCAAATGATTTGGTTTTATCATCCATTTACACCAATTCTTTTTTCATATACCAAATATTAACTCTATACTGGTCAACCAACAGTGCTAACCCCCCGAATTGGTTGTATGTTGTTTCAAGAGATAATTCTTTGAGATTTCATAACATTTGAATTCTGAATTAAGGTAATCATTGCAACAGCAAAAAATAAATCGAATTTGCCCTTTGAGTTGCTCCATTGTTTACATATGTGTAATTCATAAATAACAGAACCCGTGGAATCAAAGTTGATGTTTTTAATACCTTACACAAAAAAATACCCTCTGCTAGACGCTTATATCAACCTATATAAAAGTTATTAAAATACATTTTTACATTCCCAATGATATATCTATATGTATATGTATGTTATACATTAAATATCATATGAAGAAATTTGATTTAATCAAAATCAAAGTTTTCTAGCGTACTACTAAAAGGTATACCTCGAAGTCACTGATACCACGTGTGCTCTCCATCATGTTTCGTATGTTTCACTTTCGTTTCTTGAAACTTATGTTTTGATGCTTCACAATATACCAAATTGCAAGGAAATGCATTATGAACGCTTGTCAAATGCATTTACTCTTGTTTAGCTATAAACCAAAAGTCCCTCTTGCCAATCTGCATCATCAAATTATTTTTCTTTTTAGATAAAATGATTCTATTGCTACTTGTAATTTCATCGCTATTCCTGAACTGTATACATTCCGAAAAATTTAATGGAACTAATGCATATATTACAGAAACGGTAGAACTTTTAAACTCACACACTCAGATTGATGGAAATTGTACTGTCAGTAACTTTGTGCTAAGCCAATGTAGCTATGGTATTACTGAAAAAAGAAGCTGCATATTCGAGACAGTCTTATTAAAGACACACAATGCAAATACATTGTTTATTCAGATACGCATGGAAACTAGAGGTTGTGTTGGTTGCTCAACATTAGAAATAAGTGCCAGTGATAAAAGCGAGAGAAAGTTTTCTGTTATCTCACAAAATGAGAGTTCAGGAAACACTGACGAATTTTTCCAGTCTAATTTACTTTATCAAATAGATGGCATTCAAGAATATCAAGATGGAATAAAAATTTCAATGTATTTTTCAAGCATGTTTTGTGGAACTATCCAAAGTGTTCAGGTATATTATCAAACATGTAGCAGTACCAAAAGTTCTAATTTAGTAACTTTTAAAAATGAACCTGCACCAAGTAAAGCCGAACAGGCTAAGAAGATATATGGTACGTGTCTTGACTATGCTGACTTCATACCAAACAATAGACCTTATGGCTTATGCTGGTATAATGGGACATATGTCACTTATGGAGAATGCTTCTGTAAGTCTGGTTTTGAGCTGATTCAAGGGAAATGTAGAGGTAAACTTATTTTATTTATTTTGTTACATTCTCAGGATTTGAAATGATTTAACAAAATAATCTTATAATTCAAACATTTAGCATGCCGTGAAACACATTTTAAAACCAAACTTGGGAATTCAAATTGTGTTAAGTGTGGTGATCATTCAAGAAAAAGAAACAATGAAGTCTGTGTTTGTGATGAGGGATTTTTTCGAATTAATGGAAAAGGGGGGCAACCACAAGCTCCTTGTTATGGTAATATATCTGTTTCTTTTTTCTCCAATATTAGAATCAATGATAATGCTCTATTATATTTAATTATGTTTTCTTTTAATTTAGCTCCACCATCAGAGCCTAGAAATATTTCCTATTTTGCGATGTCAGATGAAATACAACTTCGATGGAGTGAACCTTCAACTGGAGCAGAATCCAAAGGTTATTATGTAGTATCCTGCCATCAATGTCCATCAGAATCAACATTTCCAAACTTAAAGGTTAACAATACTAAAGTTAACATAAAAGGTCTACAGTCATATACCGAATATAATATCTCAATAGTTAAGATAAATAACATAACAAAGTTGACAAAGAAAACATTCCCTGCTTACAAAACGATTCATACCAGAGTTGGAGGTAAGCAGAGGTTTTTCTGTGTTTTTCTAATTGTTTATTCAAACAGAATTATTACTAATCTCAAGAACTTGTTTCAGATAAATAATGTTGACAATACCATTGTTATGATAGTTTTTTTGTTTTTCAGAACCTGGGCAAATTCAGCAATTGAAATTTATAGTTGGAGATGATGGAACTGTTACCCTGACTTGGAAACCTCCACTAATAATGGGTGGCCCTGTTAGTTTGTATCGAATTGAATATGGAGATGTTTCAATTGTAGTTGAGTCAACTTCATATAAGATAAAACCAGAAGCAGAAACAATTACACACAAAGTTAAGGTAATGCAACTTTAATTATTATTTAATTATTCTTTATTAAATGAACTTAATATGTGTCAAAGAAAAAGTTTTTATTGGCATGATATAGGTGGAAATTTCAATCATGTGTTTTGTGTGTTCTTATTTTTCGAAACATTTTCATTGGATGATACTTTGTTCTAGAGATTTGACTCTAAATTGAAAAGATCCAATATTTAATTTAGATTTCTGCAGTGACAGTTGAAGGCAAAAAGAGATACTTCAGTCCCGCAGTTACAATAGGTGTGACAGTTAACGGTAAAGGAGGTATTTCTACAAAGGTCATTATAGGTGGAGTAAGTGGTGCTGCTGCGTTATTGCTAATCATTTTTGTGTTGCTGATTGCTTTCTGGAAGAGACGTAATCCAAATCATCTTCAAGTTTATCGTATGGAAGATGGAACAGGTTAGCCAATTAGCTAAACATGTCTTCTGATATAACATCTTTTTAATTACTTGCTACACTTCACCTCCATCTTCATCTTTAGGTTCGAAAATAATGAATTATTCATGATTCTTATTAAATTCTATTTTCGGAGAAGAGTTTTTATCATTTTTTCAAATTCTCATATTTTATTTTCATTATAATTACAATTTTATTTTTACACATTAGTTCAACAAAAGAGGGGTCGATTATTTAGTGGGGGAAGATTATATGTTGATCCAACTACTTACTCAGCTGTTGATGAAGCAGTCTATGAGTTTACGAATGAATTGACTCATAAAAACCTAATCATTGGCAACTTGATTGGGAATGGTGAATTTGCCGATGTCTTCAAAGGAACTTTAACAAAAAATGGAGTTGATATTAGTGTTGCTGTAAAAATGCTTAAGGTAAAATTTGTGGTGATTGTGAAAAATCGATTCTAGAGTTAATGCAAAGTTTGTAAAAGGAGTAAAGTAGGATGTGATTGTACTTATCACCGAACAAAATTTTTAATAATTAATTACAATAATTTATATCTTTATAAATATAGTCAAATGCTTCCAAGAAAGATCGTGATGATTTTGTTAGTGAAGCAGCTATTCTTGGGCAATTTTCAGATGCAAATGTTGTGTGTCTGGAAGGGGTTATATTAAAAGGTAAGAAGTAAAAGAATGTTCTTCTTGCTTCGTTTTTTGTCAAGCCAAGTAATATTTGCATCTACCTGTGCATTTTTATTGAAGATTACCCAAATGTGCTTGTTTTGGAATACATGGCTAATGGATCTCTTGATAAGTATCTACAAGTAAGTCTCTTATACATACATTCTACCTCTCATTCTGCATCTTCATTCATTCAATGATATTATATTCGTTTCATGAAATCATCAACTCAATATCCTTTGTTTATGATTAACAGAATGGATATGTTAAGTTTGATGATTTTTTTGTACAAAATGGATGCAATAATGTTTTCAAATATGAATAACTTTACAGAATAATGATGGACAGCTTAGTGTTATGACTCTTCTTGGGATGGCACGTGGAGTTGCATCTGGAATGAAGTATTTGTCAGAACTTGGATATATACACAGGGTATATTGAATGTTTACGTAATTGTCTTGGGACCTGAATTTTATTATTTTTCAAGTAATTCTATTCGAAATTTTGTTTTTCATCGTTTAGGATCTAGCTGCTCGAAATATACTTGTTGATAAACAAGATGTATGCAAGATAGCTGACTTTGGCATGAGTCGAGAGTTAAAGACAGATGAGACTTATGATACAAGGGTATTGTTTGTTTTAATAATACATCAGTACTAGTTCATAGGAATATGTTCTTAATTTATTGTTTTTTTAAAATGTAGGGAGGGAAGATCCCAATTAAATGGACCGCCCCTGAGGCGATCGAGTTCAAAAAATTCACAACAGCCTCTGATGTGTGGTCCTTTGGCATACTATTATGGGAAATCATGTCATTTGGTACACGACCCTATTGGAATTGGGTTAATTATGAGGTATAAGATATGCATTTTCATCATATTAACTCATCGAAGTTATGCGAAACTCCAAATAATATTCTTAAACAAAAAATGATTTAGGTGTTGGAAAGATTAGCTACTGGATATAGACTACCACCACCAATGGTAAATTCTCTTTTCTTTCTTCAAATTCTTTTATTACCTTGAATTCTTTAGTAACCTTATTAACAAAATATTTAACCATCAACTTTTTGTAGGACTGTCCAAAGGTAGTACATGACCTTATGCTGTCATGCTGGCATAAAGATCGAACGAAACGTCCACGATTTAGTAACATTCGCAATTCTATTGAAGAATGGATTAGATATCCAGACTTACTGAAAGACATTGCATCAGTGATTACAAAATCGTAAGCAATCTCTTTAATAGTATCTGCTCAATCACTTGAACTGTAAAGCAATCCCTTGAAACAACGAGCGGGCAAAATCCTCAAAAAGTCAGTGCGGTGAAGAGTATTTTTATTGAAATAGTGTAAATAGTTTTATAGAAATGCACTCCTTTACAGTGCTTTTTCAACTAATTTGCTAACTGGGACGATTCCCGATAACCTCAAGCAATACTTGTCGTTCCTTAAAACGTTACAGCTATCGAGAATTTGCTTAGTTTTAAAATGGCTGCTATTCATTTCTTCAAAAACTCTTTTCTTTTCTTAGAGACGAAAATCTTGACTATTCAACAATGGAAACAATATCAAATTGGTTGGAATCAATTAAGATGGAACAATATGTTGATAACTTCATTGAAAAAGGATTCATGACACCGAAAGATATTTTACTTTTATCCATAGAAGACTTGGAGGATTTAGATATTGGTCCAATCGGCCATCGTAAAAAAATCCTGAAGGCAATAAAGAAAACAAAACAACAGGTAACTTCATTGTGGGTGTGGGTGTGGGCATATAAAATTACTTAAGTACCGAGCAAGGTGTTTATTTGTTTGATGTATAGTTCATTTAACTATAGAATATGTAGTTACAATCATTTGCCTTTCAACAGTCTTGACTTTAAAGCCTGGAAATGTTATAATCCAAAATGATATGTCATTGACTATCCGTGATTCTAACTTAATCTTTTAACTCCAAGCACTCTCTCATAGGACACTCTTTTGACAATCGACTGAAATGCAAATTATTTTCTTTATGATAACTGTTCCTTACGAACGCTTTAGGTTCTTTTACCTTTTGCTGTTATATGACTGGGCAATAGTTTTTCCTGCCTCCATACATAACTGGCAGTAAATTACTTCTGTTGTAGTGATTCATTCGCTTTTATTACTTTTATTATTTTTTTTGTCAGATCAATTTGGTCTTATGAGTTCAGTATTTTGCGAAGGTGTTCGAAAGCTGGTATGTGGTAGATAACCCAGCATTTTCTCACATCGTTTTTTTTATAGATCGATGGACCAAGGAAAGTCAGCAGAAGCAGTAGTTCTGTTGGAAACATGCTTGCAAGGACCACTAGCTCTGCCGGGTTTGGTACTGCACTGTCAAAAAAACTTTCTTTTCATGGCAAGAGTGTGGGTTATGAGAAGAGTACTTTAAACAACAAAAATACGTTGACAAAGAAAACATCGCTGGTTGGTTGTGTATAAACAAGATTTTTGATTTAATAGTGCAAATCTGATGACCATATGATATTCGTGATGTACTTACATGTAATGTAGATGCTCTACTACTGCTCTCAGATTGATACTATCAGCATTATGTTCTGACAACATTTTATCTTTGTTGTTAACAATTCGCCACATGCAAAACAGCTGGAACAAGTCGGTTAGTTCACTTTGAATGTCCTGTCTACGAAGCGATTTATCATCATTACTGAAAAACCTCAGAGTTCCTTGAACCAAAAATTAAGAATTATAAACTACTGTTTACTTTCTGTAGAAATTGTTTAATATACTTATGTAAATACTTCTTTATATCTTGTAATTTATAAATATATTTTTTTTCATCCGACAATAGTGGATACCGACACCAAACACCAACTGCAGGTAATAACTTGAAAAGGTCAACGAGTCTTGGTGATATCATCCACAAAAATTTATTTGTTGCTGTTGTGTTGTTTTCATGAAAACCGTTTACTTTGTTGTAAAGCAAGTATTTCAAGATTTGATAAAATGAAGGCGTATTGAACTCGAGTCGTTTTGAATGCAATATTAGAACATCATCGGAAAATTAATCAAAAAGGACTTGTTGGATGTAAGAAACGAGAAGTGGTAATCGAAAGAGCTCACCAAACTAGAGCAAAAACAAAAGAAGCAGGAGTGAAAAAGAGAACGATAGTTGTTAAATTTTTAAATGCATATAATTTTTGACTGTTACATCAGTTTCAAACCGGTTTGAGCACAGTATAGTCGCTCATGGAATTTTCCCCACGAATGTTAGTGTGTATATCGACTTCAATCCAGCTAAATATCTCTGTTGAAAGGTTCTTACAATGGTTTGAAAAAAATGAAGCATAGCCCGATTATTCTAACTGACCCAAAGAAATTTAACAGAGTTATTACACTACTAACTGTAGCTGGTTCGAATCTGATAAATGCACTGTATGTTTAATATTATTCGATGGTTCTATGATAACGGCTTTGTATTTATTTTGAACATTTCCATTTTTTATCATGAGGATGTATGTATCTGTGTCTGTTTATTTCCCCCATGATCTCAAAGCAGATGTGTTTTTTTTAAATGATTCTTGAAGTAAAAGCTCTTGTTTCATCGTGCCATCAACGGAGCAAGTTTTTAAACTCATCGATTTAAAGTATCGCTGAGCATGCAAATCGATACCTAATGTGCTTTAATAATACTTTTCAAGGATATGGAGCAGTAGTCAAAGAACTGCAAAAACCTCTTATAGTTCCACAGTGATGCTTTTGATAATGAAAATAAGATCGACAAAGAAAACGAAAAGATCCAAGAACTAGAGAAAGAAGGGTTAGACAAAATGGTAGAACAAGACGATAGCAGCCACCAAAGAAAGAAAGTTACGCTTTGATGGAATAAATCAAAGAAATGAAAAACGAAACATGAAGTGATGAGAACATCATCGGAAATTTAATCAAATTAACTTGTGGGATATCACAAACGAGAAGTGGTAATCGAAAGATCTCATCAAACTACAGCAAAAACGAAAGAAGCAGGAATGAAAAAGAGAACGATAGTCGTTAAATTTTTAGATTATAAAGATAAAATAGAAATTTGTATCAAATTGAGAGAAACAGCTTTGGGGAAACAGATTAGCTGTCGGTGAAGATTTTGTGAATTGAAAACGATTGAAAAATATTGTTCAAACAAGCGAGAAAGTTACTAGGAAAAGGTAAATATCCTACAGTTATTTAGTACATATTAACTGTGCGAAATAGAAAAAGAAAGAGGAGAAAAGTTTTCAATGAGTCACTAGCAACAAACACACTCTAAATGGAAACCATTTAGATCTAAACGATTTTGAAAAAACTGTTTTTAACCCATACTCAGAAAACTCACTTTTTGAAGACGATAAAGATCCTGACAACTGCTTCTTTAGTAAATTGGACTCGTCAATATTGAAAGGAACTTATATGTTCCAATGAAACAGGACATCTTTAATTAAAGCAGTGATTCAAAGTGAGAATATTTCTCTTCGCCATGTTCACATTCGAAGTATGAAAAAGAATAAAGAATGGTTTGATGCGTGAACTAATGTTTCTGAATGTTTAACTATCGAAGCCACAAACGTTCAAAAGAATCAATTATTTCTTGCTGTTAATAACCACCTAACAGAAACCGTCAAGCAAACACCTTGAAACAATATTTCAAACTAGTAATAAAGTAAAATAAAAAACTGTTCAAGCTGTAAAGAAAATCCTGAAGTTCGAAGTTTAACGTTAGTTACTAAACCCTTAGCTAATTTGATAACAAACAACTTTTTGATACTTTGCATAAAAAAATTAATTAGTTTTGGTTTCGGTTCAGATGTTCGAATGCATGAAATATTGATTCGATTCCCGGCAAGACGGGATAACTGTGATCATATGGAAAAAAACACATCGCTTAAGCGGGATCCCGGCATAAATAAACGAGATCCCGCTTAACTTGGACAGGGTGATTTTTTGTTTTTGTTTTTCATATCATCAGAAAAAAATCAAGTGACAATCGTATAAAAGCCAGGATCTCATCAAAATCTCCCGTCTCATCCTGCTGGGATGAAAAGCTCCATAATGACCAGCCCATAAATCGCAAAGGTGTTTTTAGAATGTACAAGTCTCCGAACTCCAAACTTTTAAAACAAACTTTAGAGAAAATAAAAAGGACTAGAATAAACCATGCCATGCGCTATAGATATAATTATGATATGATATGATAAAATGCAATAGAGAGAGCTAAGAAAGCATTTATAGAAATGAAATTTTAAAAACACATCACCTTGTGGTTGGATACTCTTCAAAGAGCTAGATTTTTAGAACTAAAAAATTGTCCATTGATATTTATTATGTTAAATTTTTATGTTGGAAATTTCTTGGTATTGCTTTCACTTTCTACAATTTAGAATCGATTTATTTAACAAACATTTTGACTTTCAAACGGTAAAGTAATTGTTTTTGCTCTTAATGTAAATGTTATTATCTAATTGATCGCTAAGACAATAACAAGTTTTTCTAAACAGATAGCTATTATATATGTATTTTTAATCTTGATTACAAACTGAACTGCTCCTTAAACATATTGTTTGATCATGGCTATTTGAATGTAACTTTGTCTTTAAAGAATTCATATATCGATGTCACATGATGAGCGTCATGTCAATGTTTGTTATTTATTTGGTATTGATGAATGGCTATCACTTCACTGAAGTAATATTGAAACAGGACAATGGAAACTCTGATATAGATAACGATTGGAAGCATGTTGGCTCTTGTGCAGGTGCATGGGGTTGGGAAGGAACAGTTTGGGCAACATGTAGTCTACCAAAAGGGCAAAAGTGCACTTTGACTTCTCTTTACTGGAACATTTCTGATGCAAACGTGGTATTTCTAAATGTGTCAGTATCGGTATCAAAATGTGCTGTATTGAATTCTCGTAAGTCCAAGCAAGACAGCTGTTCTGATCATTTTCAAATGAGAGCTTATATAGGTAACAGAAGTGGCCAGAAGACATATGCGTTTGTATCAGATATCCCCAAAGATCCTGTACCGACAACCAATGATACAAAATTCTATTGCATCACAGACACTATTTCTATTGACAATGTCACAGGAATGGAAGGAATTATCTTACAATTTCACACATCTAGTTTCTGTGGTCAACTCCAGAAAGTTGTTGTATACTATCATAGATGCCCGACTTCTGTGACTTCTGCATTAGCAAGTTTTGAAAGCAAAGCAGCACCCAATCAGGAAACTGGTAGTATCTCAATTGATGGAAAATGTGCTAATAACACTGTGATGAAATATCAGAACAGACCTGTTATGACTTGCAACTACGACGGTAGTTACACAGTCAGTGGAGAGTGCATTTGTATAGCTGGTTTCACTAAAGAAATGACTCAATGTAAAGGTAGAGACTCTCTAACGTAGAATATTATTTCCCTTGATGTTTGGCTATCGTCATCGAGTTTTTTGGAGAGCATCTTATTTGTTTTTGGGAATAAAAGATCTGAAAATAAAATTCCAAGAATAAAAAAGAAAAGATTTCATTATTATGCAAAAATTATATTTGAAACATTATGGTCATTATTTTTCAGAATGCATTGTTGTTATTATTTGTAGCTTGTGATGGTACCGAATATAAACCAACAGTTGGAAATCAACCATGCACGAAGTGTGGGGCCAACAGCGTCGCTACAGTAGACCGACTTAGTTGTGTTTGCAGAGAAAGATATTTTAGAGAGAATGGAAAGACCATGAATTCATCAACTGAATGTTACAGTAACCTCATTATCTTCTTATCACGCTCTGTTTTATCTTATTTATACTTATACAGTGTGTATGAAAACGTTGGAAACACATATTTTAACTGCATATAATTTAGCAAATTGTTTTTTCAAACTTATTTTTTCGATTTTCCCTTCTCTTTCCTTTTCATTTTTGATAAAATCTACATCATTGGAAAGATAAAGAAACGGTGTTTCTGGTAAAAAAAAAAGTTGCTTCGATAACAATTTACTGAATTATATACAGTTGAAATTTTGTGTTTCCAACGTTTTGATACACACTGTATATGTACAAATTTTATTATCTGACTGTTTATATCCATGAGTTCCAATATACTAACGATATTCTAAATCTAACAAGAAGCCGCTTGGCTTGAAGACTTCAGGACGTAACACAACGATGCATATTTAGTCTCAAAATACAACGTTGCCGAATTGCCAAATTATGTTCAAATCTAATAAAATGACTGGCAAATTCAAAATCAGCAACTTCTTATTATGAGTTGTAGAAATTTTTATGAATATTGCGGAAATTTCTAAGTTTGATCCAAATTTGGCCCGAATTACCCATTTCTGTTCAAATCTGATAAAATGACTGACAAATTCGTAATCAGCACCTTTCAAAAGTGATCGGCGCAAAATTTTTTGAAATTTGAAGAACTTTCTAAATTTGGTTCAAATTTGACCTAAATTGCCCAATTTTAGTAAAACCTGGCAAAATAATTGTCAAATTTGAAATCAGCACCTTTCAATTGTGATCTTTGCAAAATTTCATGAAAATTGAAGAACTTTCGAAATTTGGTCCAAATTTGGCCTAAATTGCCCAATTTTAGTCAAACCTGGCAAAATCATTGTCAAATTCGAAATCAGAACCTTTCAAATGTGATCCGTGCAAATTTTTGTGAAAATTGAAGAATTTACGAAATTTGGTCCAAATTTGGCCTAAATTGCCCAATTTTAGTCAAACCTGACAAAATTATTGTCAAATTTGAAATCAGCACCTTTCAATTGTGATCCTTGCAAAATTTCATGAAAATTGAAGAACTTTCGAAATTTGGTCCAAATTTGGCCTAAATTTGGCCTAAATTGGCCAATTTTAGTCAAACCTGGCAATATCATTGTCAAATTCGAAATCAGAACCTTTCAAATGTGATCCGTGCAAATTTTTGTAAAAATTGAAGAATTTACGAAATTTGGTCCAAATTTGGCCTAAATTGCCTAATTTTAGTCAAACCTGACAAAATCATTGTCAAATTTGAAATAAGCACCTTTCAATTGTGATCCGTGCAAAATTTCATGAAAATTGAAGAACTTTCGAAATTTGGTCCAAATTTGGCCTAAATTGGCCAATTTTAGTCAAACCTGGCAATATCATTGTCAAATTCCAAATCAGCACCTTTCAATTGTGATCCGTGCAAAATTTTTGTAAAAATTGAAGAATTTACGAAATTTGGTCCAAATTTGGCCTAAATTGCCCAATTTTAGTCAAACCTGACAAAATCATTGCCAAATTTGAAATCAGCACCTTTCAATTGTGATCTGTGCAAAATTTCATGAAAATTGAAGAACTTTCGAAATTTGGTCCAAATTTGGCCTAAATTGGCCAATTTTAGTCAAACCTGGCAATATCATTGTCAAATTCCAAATCAGCACCTTTCAAATGTGATCCGTGCAAAATTTCATGAAAATTGAAGAACTTTCGAAATTTGGTCCAAATTTGGCCTAAATTGGCCAATTTTAGTCAAACCTGGCAATATCATTGTCAAATTCCAAATCAGCACCTTTCAATTGTGATCCGTGCAAATTTTTGTAAAAATTGAAGAATTTACGAAATCTGACAAAATCATTGTCAAATTTGAAATCAGCACCTTTCAATTGTGCTCTGTGCAAATTTTCATGAAAATTGGTCAACTGGAAGTCCTAATTTGACCAAATTTGCGAATTCGGCAACGATGTCATGTAAACGCTGCACGAAAACGTTTATAACTTGGAGGAGTAGTAGTAGTAGTAGGAGGAGAAACCACGGGTATTTTAAATACTTTACTCCACCACGGGTGTCCTAAAGTCAATAATAGTAAAGCAGTTGAAAGGGAGAAAGAAATGATAGGTAACATTTAGGAAATTCATATGGAAACTAATATATCATTCGATCAATAGTATTTCCAGTATGTTTTAGGACCTCCTGACGCACCTAAAAATGCAAGAGTGATTGCAAATACAATTGAGTATGTGACGTTATCATGGGAAAGACCACCTAACCAAGGATCGAAACCTTTGGGAGATTATGTTATCAAATGTGTAGATTGTCCTGGGAATCATAATTTCAAAACTAACGAACTTTCCTATAATTTAACTGGACTGGGTTCTTTTGCCAATTATACATTTCTCATCTATAATGAAAATGAAATTACAAAGCAGACCAGTAAATCGCTTTCTGCTGTTGTTGATTTTCGGACTAAACCTGCAGGTTAGTGTTGATATTATTAGCTTGAAATTTCAATGTCGTGTGATTCGATGATGACAATAATGATTCACAATAAAATGTTTAGCTCCTGGACCTGTTCAAAATGTGAAAGTAAATACCAATAGTGATGGTTCAGTTTTATTAATGTGGGATGAACCATTTGAATTTGAAGGTTCGGATATTACCTATGTGTTCCGTTACGGTGAAAATGAATACAGGACGAAAAAACGGTTTTACACCATTTCAACTGGTACTCAGGAACAGTCTTACACAATTGAGGTAAATAAATTGAGGCTTAATAATCACTGTGTGAGGAAATTTAAGCGGCTGGAAAGGGAAAATGTAAATCAAGGTTATTAGAATATTGAATTACAAGCAGTAAGTTGTACCACATGGTACTTTGTTTCCAAAGATTTACGCTGAAGTGACTGTGGATGGCAAAGTCTATAAAGGCCAGTCTGTTATCAAAGAATCAATTACAGTGAAGGGAAAGAGACCTCTTGGGCCTGTCATCGGTGGCAGCGTTGGAGCATTTTTTGTCATTGTTGTCATTGTTTTGGTTGTTGCATTTCGTATTTGGTGGAAGAGGAATCCTCGATACTTACAAGTTGTTCGTATGGAAGATGGAACAAGTATGAAGAGTCAACTCTTTTGTTCACGTGTTATTTAGTTCAAACCATCAGATTCTGTATTTCATTTAGTGCAACTGCCCAGTCGATTTTACAATACTGGGAAACTGTATGTGGATCCCACAACTTACAATGACGTAGATGATGCTGTTCAAGAGTTTGCATACGAACTGGAAAGAAAAGATCTTAAGTTTGGTCCATTGTTAGGTGGTGGTGAGTTTGCTGAAGTATACAAAGGGGAACTAATGAAGAACGATAAATGTCGTGAGGTGGCAATCAAAATGTTAAAGGTAGGTTATCAATCTACATGGAATGATGGTGACTGTGGTAAACATAGTGTTGAGTCCTATTGGGTTATTTGCATATTTTTACCAGGCAGGTTCATCTAGAAAAGACAGAGATGACTTTTTGGGCGAAGCAGCTATTCTTGGCCAATTTACTGATGAGAATGTTGTTCAATTAGAAGGAGTTATATCAAAAGGTATATAATGTAATGTAATGCTCATATGCATTACTATTAATATATAAATAACATTACCTAAATCATATTCAAGTTGTCAAACAAAAATGTAACTAAAAAATCAAAGCCCTCATGAGGATAACAAGTATTTATCTTATTTGTAAGCTAACATTTTAGATCTTAGTAAATTCTATGTTTAATTATTGTCTGCTTGCGATTGAGATTTTTCGTTGCAAAACAGACTCATTGCCTAAATGCAGGGCCAATTTTTTTGGGTTCTGATGAAAAGGTTTCTTGATTTTAAAAGCTCTTTCTCAAAATTTTCATTTGCGAGCGATTTTTTCAATCGAGTCATATATGCGCACCAGAGATCCTTCGTGGTATATTCTTTGAGAGACCTAGTACTTCTTGGCCAAGAGAGAAACGTCTAAATCTAAGCTGTTTTTATACTGGAACAGGCTTAGCTTGACACCCAAGCAAGTCAATACACAAACTATTTTGGAATTTTGAAATCTAGTTGAAATATATTTGAAGTTTATTGCAATTGCTGGATTGAATCATGCCAACGTAAAATCGGGAATAATATTTATCAAAGTACTATGTTTGACATCCGTGATAATGCAACTCTTGTAACTATAACCTTACGCTTTTCGCGATGAAGGATACTTTTAGATCAGAGTTTTCTTTTTTTCCTCCCTAGATCAACCAAAACTGATAGTTTTGAAGTTTATGTTGAATGGTGCATTAGATAAATACCTACAAGTAAGTGAAACGATTTGCTCTGGAAAAAAGACTGACAATCTTAGAAACAGTTTCTCTTTACTAAACATTTTCCTTCAAATATCAAAAATTAACTTTTCAGAATTCTTTGTTGATTTTTTTCATCAAGGACAATGATAATCAGTTTACGATTTTACAACTGCTTGTTATGGCCCGTGGTGTGTCGTCTGGCATGAAATACTTATCAGAACTTGGATTTATCCATAGAGTATGTTACCATTATTATTGTTGTAGTTACTTTGTTTTTGTATTTGAAGTTGTGGAAAGAAGATTGCAAATCATAGTTGAAGATCTCTCAGTGTTTTTCATTTAGGATTTAGCTGCAAGGAATATTCTTGTCGATGAATTCAATGTGTGTAAAGTGTCAGATTTTGGCCTAAGCCGAGAACTAAAAGTTGATGAGACTTATGACACTCAGGTTTCGTTGTTGTTGCATTTTTCTGTTATTCTGTATACCTTACTCAAAGATGTCACGCGCAATGATTTTAACGCAAAAGTAAATAATGCCAGAAAAATGAACACGGCTGAGGAACTTTGGCTCCGTCTTTTCAATGAAATAACGCTGATTGAACAGACGGATTTAAAATTATATGAAAACAGTTCGTATATTGAACGGACTTTGACGTGTTTTCGGTTGACTCTCTCATATTATCGAGTTTGGTGTCTCTTTTGGGTGATTTATTCACAAGCTTGCATATTTCGTACGCGGTACTAAAAGTTTCATCAAGACTTCGAGTATTTTTGATGACATCTCTGACTGCAAGGTTTAAAGCGTGTCCATAGCAATGGGTGTACAAACACTTTCCATTCAGCGACTTAATCTGTGTTGCAACTCCAGATTTCTTTAGTCTCCTTGTTTTGAACCACAGTTTTATCGAGCAGTTCCCCGATATCCTTACATGATTCAGGGACAACAAATAGACGTTCGGTGGCTTCCTTATGGGAATCACTGCATGCATACTTCGCAGAGCCTCTTTCTTTCTCAAGCGCCTTTTTCCAGTTTCAATAGCCGGTTTCGGTGAATACTTTTTCAGATTTTGTCGAGGTTGGTCGGTTCATTGATATCAGAAATTTCGATTGAACTGGAATGAACTGGTTCTTGTGTTTCGTTTGTTGATTCAGGATCCGATTCTCTTTCATTTGATCTAAGGTTTGTCAGAAAAGGAGAATTATATGCATGGTATTTTACTTAAAATCTCCAAAATCTGAAATATAATTTCTTTTCTCGAATATACAGGTGATAAAAAATATTAAAAGGCATAGATAGATTTAATAATAATACTGCTTGATTTTTACCTTTTTTTCGTTTATTAAGCCACTAGTTATCAAGTTATTTTTCGGAGGCATCTCTAAAAACCACGATGATAGTGCTGTACCTTATGTAAAAGGACATAAAAATGCGTTTCCTTCGTCTATGAAACACTCAACACTTGCTTTCGTCTTGTTACTCTCCTCTGTGCTTATATGCAGTAAAAGAACTATAAAGTAAATAAAAGGATTGCAAACAAGTAAAGTAGAAAAATACAAATCTCGAATAAGAAATACCATAATTGAAAATATTTCTTGCGAAACAGCGGTACTTTTTTTACTCACCTGGTATAAAAAGAACATATACAATAGAATATAATTTCTCGATATATGCGTAGGAAAGGTATATATATAATTTATTTCCTACGATATTTGTTCTTGTTGAATAAATTTTCAATGAAATTATGCGTAAATTAAATGATGAGTTCATTTCTTGGAAAGATTTTTTGATTTATGGATAATGAAATATTTCAAAAACTTTTAACGGTAGAAATAAGACTAAAAAAATTAAGAATATTTAAAAAAAATGTGGAAACACCTCTGTTATTATTTTATGTTTTTTAAAAAGTTTGTCATTATTTCCCAAGGGTGGCAAAATACCTATCAGGTGGACAGCTCCAGAAGCAATTCAATATAAGAAATTCACTACCTCATCGGATGTATGGTCTTATGGTATCCTGTTATGGGAAATCGTTTCGTATGGTGAAAGACCTTATTGGAATTGGAACAATTATTACGTATGCCTTTCTTGTAATTAGTAAATCAACCATTGTATCTCATATTGTTGTGATTTTTAGCATAACATAACGAGATGATATAAAACTACCATGATGATATGAAGTCCGTGTGTTGATCTACTTTCTCTGACATTTGAAATTAAATTCAAAGAAAACCAGTTCTCGTTGCTTTCATTGGTTTTCCATTGTAATGGGTTAAATGCAAAAAGTAGCTCAACATTCTGATATATAATTTCTACGTTCTTTATAGTCTTTCTGCATATATTTCTCTGTTGTACATTTCAATTTTTAGGTGCTTGAAAGAATAAACGGTGGATATCGGCTACCACAACCGATGGTATGATTCACTTTCTTGATTGAAATGAATTTAGTTCCACTTATATCCTTTTTCTAAGCACACCAGCCTGAACAAAAAGGAACAATGCGCTGAATTGGTATCAATTGATATCGTGAATTTAATTAAAACTTTTTGAATTACATAAAAATGCTTTTGTGCAGGGATGTCCAATCGTAGTCCATGATTTAATGTTGTCCTGCTGGAACAAAGATCGCGTGAAGAGGCCGAAATTCACTGAGATAAGAGATCAACTAGAAAAGTGGATAAAAAATACTGACCTGTTGAAGGAAATAGCTTCAGTGATCACCAAAACGTAAGTCTACGCAGTCAGCGGTCTATATCAAATTCTTCGCAAACATGAAACGATTCTCTTATCAGTGTGTTGTAAGTTTACCTGGTCGTCCACGAAGATAACGCCAATATTTCAGAACTGATTCAGTTTTATTTGGACCTTCCAGCGACGAAGATTTTGACTACAAAGTTCTACGGACCACCCACGAATGGTTGGAAGCCATTGGTATGTCTCGTTATGCGGGTAACTTCATCGATCAAGGCTTCACCACACCTTGTCAGATTTTAGATATGACATTGGATGACCTTGAGGCCTTAGGTGTTGGACCAATAGGCCATAGAAAAAAAATATACAAAGCCATTCAAAATAATAAGGGTGAGTTCCTGTTCATGGATAATATTCGCCATGTTAATCAAACAAAAACAAGAAAAACAAGAAAAATTTCAGCGAAGCTACGGTCATCATCAGGCGATGTTTTAAAATGTACAAAATTCAGTAAAAACAAATTTATTACGCTAAAAGGTTAATTATTTTACAACATTATTTTACAATATAGTCGAGAAGCTTCGCTTAAATTTTTCTTGTTTTTCTTGTTTCTTTTTTGTTGTTGTTGTTGTTGTTGTTGTTGTTGTTGTTGTTTCTTTTACACTACTTGAGATTTATATTTGTGGATATTTTATGTTGTGTCATTGGAATTCTACTTAATTTCGTTTGTCAGATTTAGGCGCGTCATAACAGTGTGTGTTGGACCGCAAGAATACGGATAGTTTGTCGAAGAAGCAGAGTAACTCCAATCGCAGTAGTTTTGTATGCAACTATGACGAACTTTTTATGAGATAAACTGACGGAAAATACTTAGCGCAACAAAACGTTGAGGTTTTGTAAAATCCTTTTTCACAGTGTTAACATTAACAAAGCATGCCTTTTTAGTTTTGCAACCTTATGATAGTTTTGTCAGTCTTGTGTCGATAAGGTTACTTACACGTTTTTCCTTTCAGTTATAAATGACCAGAACTGTCTTCGCAAATTCTGACTAAACCCCATCTACGCCTTTGAAAGAGCGCATTTTCCAAGACTTTAGAAAGGTATTTTCGAGTACGATGATATCGATTTTGTTCATAGAGTATCTTTTTTATAGCATGCACTGACAATTTTTCGAGAGTCATTATGAGAACTCTACGGGAGTCATTTCAGAGTGCCTGTGGCGACTCCTTTTGCGAGTCATTTTGACTCCCTTACAAGTATCTTTTTTTACTCCCTTTAGTTCTCATTACCATGAATGACTCCCTTTCAGTTCTCAAAAATGGCGATATTTCTGACTATACAAAGGGAGTCGTTTGAATATGACTCTCTTACGATTCTCATTTCGTGACTCCCGTTTGAGTATCATTTTGAATTAATGCTCAAACAAGAGTCATTTTCTTATCACCTTAAGGGCTTCAATCCGCTATGACTCCCTTCAGAGCATCATTGCGTTGATATCAAATGACGCCTTTCTGGGCATAATGTGTTAATATTAAATGACTCCCATTCCAGTATTATAATATTCTCAACGCTTGGTCATCTTGCTGATCTTGCCCCCGGATTTCATGGTGATCTCAAGATAATTAAGAAAACAATGCCATTTACTTGAAATCATGTATTGATCTTTTCATATAAAACACTATGAATACATAGATACAAAAACATTTATGAAAACGCAAATAGCTTATATATAAACTTGGATATTTCATAACAACAAATATTTTTTGAGTGTTTTTTAATTTCTACGATATACAATATTTCTTTTTTATATAGTATAATTCGATTGTCTCCCCCACTTTTCAATAAAAGGTAGACCGAGAATGAAGAAAAACCACGAAGAAAGTTTCTCACGGCGCTAATTTGTGTTAATTAATATTTCACTCAAAATGAATACCAATTCTGTCTCGAAAATAGTGAAAATACAAACACAAAGAAAAATTGAATTTTGGATTGCAGATTAAATAAGATAAAACTTTTCAAAAATTATGTCACATCCCAGTGGGCACAGGTCGTCCATCGGACGTCCAGCGGACGTACTAATTTCGTCCTAACGTCCACGTACGCTTGAAGACGTCCAATGGACGTCTATTTTAGTCCAAGGTCATCAATAGACGCCTTTTCGACGTCTGAGTTTGTCTTCTATTTTTAATCTAAAAGTTAAAATTTAATTTTAAAACTGGATCGGCAGTTGTACTCAAATCACTTGCTACACAAACATCATCGTGTACAGTTGACTCTAATATCGAAATTTTCGTTCGAGATTTTCCATAGAAAGTTTCTTAATTTTCTCATTTTAAAAGAGTTGAAGATAATTCTCACCTAACGCTATGCAAATCATATTGGTCAGATTCTTGACACGCATTTTGTCCAGGCGAAGAAGCAAGCAAATATTAGTGATATTTTTTAAAAAATTGTAGAAAATTCTATTACTTACATTTTAATACTTCTTAGTAAAGGATTTGGAGAAATTCTTTCCGATATAATCCAATAATCCAACAGTTCAACAATTCGGACATTTGCTAATTCGGACAAAATGTTTTGGTCCCTTGGGTGTTCGAGTTAAAAGATGTGTACTGTATTGCCAAAAAATACGGGATGAATTTCTCTTGGATCAGCATAGAGCAAGGACCTGAGCTTCAGGGTGTTTTTGCCTCATTGTTTTTGGTGTTTCTTCATTTAGAGGAAGAAACCTGTTTGTTTTCAATCAGAAATTTAATTTCACCGTTAAGGGGTCTGTTCCGTCCATCGGACACGACAACGTCAAGAGGTCTGTTCCGTCCATCGGACACGACAACGTTAAGAGGTGTGTTCCGTCCATCGAACACGACAACTGCTTGTTTCAATATTTTTTGACTATCATCCTTGTAGAAATCATGTTTTGGAATTTTGAAAATTCTATTCTAGTATACTTTCGAAAAACGTTTGCTTGATATTGTATCATAAACGTGTTGTTTTTTATATAGCCCTATGTGTCGGTCCGGTATCAAACAAGTTGTAACAGACCCAAGATTGCTTTTCTTCATACATTTCGTAAATTCAAGAAACATTAATTCAGTAAATCCAAAAGTGTCATTCTTCTTTCAAGACCTCTGACATGATCTTTCGATTTAGAATTTTTGTTTGGCTTTTGCGGGAAGCTAGCTTGGTATTATCGCAACTGTTTTAAATGCTATTGCCTGCAGGTGAGAATTGTGGGTCCAGGCCTCCATTAGTCTGCTGGTTTCGTCTAGAAATTCTTTGCCAGCCTTACCAGTTAGAAGAAGAAAAATGTTTTTCTTCCAAAACGCAACTTTTTCGTACGCATAAGATACACGGCGTTCGAATTCAACACCGTTAAGATCACCCAATCTATAACGAATCCCCCTATTATTAGGAGAAAGTGGGTCGGGCTGTGAATAGATTCTGTCTACATATTATAAATACAATAAATACAATACAAAGTGTCATCAAAAATCTAAAAACTGCATCAATCAACTACTAAGAATCCATAACACAACACCAAACAATCACCTATGTGGCACTGTTTCTATCCTGGACGACCGAAGGTTGAAAAAATAAAATAAACAGCAAAACCATACGTTGAGAAAAAGACGGCATAAGAACTTTTTTTTTAAAAAAAAAAAAAATGGGTTGCTCCCTGCAAAGCCGAAGCCACTACTTGGCGGAGAGCTACAAGTTGAGAAAAGGAAGAAGAGTTATAAAGACAGAGCAAGGTGGTGGCTAACTTTGGACTTAAAAGATTGTAGATCATACTCAGCAGGAAAACAACTATGATTCTAATGAATGACTCTACCATGCAGTTTACCCATGAGTGAATGGGTTTACATCACACGTGAGGTAATTTCACTAACTTTAAGATCATTCAGAGTCTTCCAAACGAGAGTGGAAGATTTCCTAGAATGCACATGACGATCGATTTCATTAGAGCAAAGCAAATTTTTCTCCTCAACTAAGAAACGGTCTGAGAAAAACATTTTGCTTTCTCTTTTTACTAAAAGAATAGGCGGGTATAAATGATTCGACATTCGTCTATTTATTCGTCTATAGAAAACAAGTGGCGATCATTGTAATGCCTTCTCTCTCGCTAATTTAACTCATAACATTTACAAGGATTCTTGGCTACGTATCGTCATGTGATCGGGCTGGAAACCCTTACATCAAAAATTTGACCGGTAGTCCAAAAACCTCTGGTTGGAATATCTACTTTTCGTTAACTCTGAAAAGGAGACAACGCAGGTTGAACATGGGCGGTGAGTGACACCGCCTTGGCACCCAGTCTGATTTATTCGCGGTTACTTGTGCAAACTGTTCTCCAGTGAGTAGTTATAACACAGGTTCAACTTTTACGTCTTGGCAAACATCTTTTAAATATGATGCA
This sequence comes from Turritopsis dohrnii, assembly GCA_027922465.2. Taxonomy (NCBI): domain Eukaryota; kingdom Metazoa; phylum Cnidaria; class Hydrozoa; order Anthoathecata; family Oceaniidae; genus Turritopsis; species Turritopsis dohrnii. The sequence goes on from BQMF02000005.1 coordinate 1,347,623, forward strand.
GTAATAGTGTTGTGTGGAAGCGTCATGAATCCTTCTTTCTTGCAGGACAATGGGTGTTCGAAAGTGATATCTTAAACCACATTCCCAAAACTCTGGCAGTCGATTGAAGCTCCAATATATACTTTGGATGGAGGTTTCGATTCCGCATTTGGCTTTTTTGACGGTTGACGTCAATGAACGATGTTTTTTTTTAAAGTAAGGTGTTTGAAGAAGTGGTGATTGAGTTGTCTGTGGTAATGCTATACATTGCATGCTATATGAGAATTTTTAAAGAAAACCGAAAGTGACGTCACATCGTAGTAACACAAAGGTAGTGTTTACATTTCATCATAATCTAAACATTTATATTTGTCACAGTTAAAAACTTTTTTTCTTGAAAATGGTTTGTACACACAGTGTTTGAGAAATAAATAAAAAGCCGTTTATATGATGTATATAAACACATTCGATACGTTTGAACCATATTGTTTTTAAAATGCTACAATTTTTATTTAGTCGAATTTGTTTAGCTCATCTCATAGCTTTATTATCAGAAAGCTGCTACTAGACTGAAGGAATAGTAATTGTTGTTCATGAAATTGAAAGTACGAGAAAGAGAAGATTGATGGTCATTGGCTTAAAAAATTTTACTGCAGATTATTTGAAAGTAATCAACGAACTTGTATTAAATTTTTAATGTACATTTGCTTGCTCAATGAAATACTTAATCCATTGTTTCTCAACAAGTGCACACTTATGATGTCAAATAATTTATTGACTGATGGTTATATGTGTTGGCCAGAAGTTCTGTGATCTCTTGGATTAAAAATCAGGTAGCAATGAAAATCAGGTAGCAATGAAAATCTGGTAGTAATGAAAATCAAGTACCAATGAAAATCCGGTAGCAATGAAAATCAGGTACCAATGAAAATCAGGTAGCAACGAAAACAAAGCAGAATTTCATAAATGAAGTGAACTCTTGTTACTTCTATTATACATATATTTTTATTATAGATGCTAAACTGAAATCATCTGGCCAACAATGACCACGTTTGAACATTATTGTTTGTCTTTAAAGAATTCATATATGGACGTCACACGATGAGCATCATGTTCATGTTAGTTATTTATTTGGTAATGGTTAATGGCTATCACTTCACTGAAGTAATATTGAAACAGAACAATGGAAACTCTGACATAGATAACGATTGGAAGAGTGATGGGTCTTGTACAGGTGCATGGGATTGGGAAACAAAGATTTGGGCGACATGTAGTCTATCAAAAGGGCAAAAGTGCACTTTGACTTCTCTTTACTGGAAGATTTTTGATGCAAACGTGATATTTCTAAATGTATCAGTATCGGTATCAAAATGTGCAGTATTGAATTCTCGTAGTCCTAAACCAGACAGCTGTTCCGATTATTTTCAAATGAAAGCTTACATAGGTAATGAAACTGGTCAGAAAACATATACAATTGTATCAAATATTCCCAAAGATCCTGTACCTACAAACACCGATTCAGAATTCTATCGCAAAACAGACACGATTTCTATTGACAATGTCACTGGAAAAAAAGGAATTATCCTACAATTTCACACATCTGATTTCTGTGGACAACTACAGAAAATTGTTGTATACTATCATAAATGCCCATCAGCGACTTCTGCATTAGCAAGTTTTGAAAGCAAAGCAGCACCCAATCAGGAAAGTGGTAGTATCTTAATAGATGGACAATGTGCTCCTAATACTGTGCTGAAATCTCAGAACAGACCTGTTATGACTTGCAACTATGATGGTAGTTACTCAGTCAGTGGAGAGTGCATTTTTATAGCAGGTTTCACAAAAGAAATTACTCAATGCAAAGGTATAATTTTCTCTAAATTTTAATATCATTTCATTTGCATGTAAAATAAAGTCATTGACTTCTTTTTGGAAAGTATCCTTATCTTTTGAGGAAAGAGAAATCTGCAAATAAAAATCAAAACAACAACCAAACGAAAGATTTCATGCTTGTGCAAAAATATTAGTATTACTCATCGGAAAGTTATCTTGATAGTATTATCTTGTTACTTGTTACACATTTTTGTGTAACGCCATTAATTTAAACAATGACATTGTTCTTATTCCTTCTGGCTTGTGACCGATTTTTGTGTACTTTCATTTTAAAAAATGCATTATTCTTATTTCTTGTAGCTTGTGATCGAGATGCATATAAACCATCAGTTGGAAATCAACCATGCTTGAAGTGTGGGAGCAACAGTTTTGCTACAGTAGATCGACTTGCATGTGACTGCAGAGAAAAATATTTCAGAGGAAATGGAAATACTACAGATTCAGCAGCTGAATGTTACAGTAATCAATTTTCTCACCGTGTTTCCTTTTATCTCATTTTATCCTTGGGTATATAAGATTCATTATCTGAATGTTTACATCTGTGTGTTCCAAAACACCAAGGAAATTATTGATGTAATAATGCAATGATAAATACAATAACGTTGTTAATTTTGATACAGTAGTGAAATAGTTATAGGTAATTATTAGAAACATAATGTTTTAGGACCTCCCGATGCACCTGAAAATGCGAGAGTGACTGTAAATACAATCGAGTATGTGACATTAACATGGGAAAGACCATCTAACCAAGGATCGAAACCTCTTCGAGACTATGTTATTAAATGTGTGGATTGTCCTGAGAAATTTATTTTCAAAACTAACAAACGTTCTTATAATTTGACTGGACTGGGTTTTTTTGCTAAATACACATTTCTCATTTATAATGAAAATGAAATTACAATGAAGACCAACAGAATGTTTTCTGCTGTTGTCAATTTTCGGACTCCACCTGGAGGTTAGTGTTGATATGGTGATCTTCAAATTCCAATGACATTTAATTCAATCATGATAATAATGGTGTCATTATATAATGTTTAGCTCCTGGACCTGTTCAAAATGTGAAATTTGTTATCAATAGTGATGGTTCAGTTTTATTCAAATGGGATGAACCGTTTGCATTAGGGGGTTCGGATATTACCTATGTGTTCAGTTACGGTGGAAATGAACATAGGACAAAAAAACAAACTTACACCATTTCAACTGATACCCAGGACCAGTCTTACACTGTTCAGGTAAATATAATTCTTGATAAATCTCATCTTGGGAAAAAATTACAGGAAATACTATAGTAAAAGTTTAAATCAAGGGTATTATAAAATTGAGATTCTGAGATAAGTTGTACCACCTATTTTTTTGTTTTTCTAAGATTTATGCTGAAGTCACTGTTAATGGCAAAGTTTATAAAGGGCAATCTGTTACCAAGGAATCAATTTCAGTGAAGGGTGGGATACCTCTTGGACCTGCCATTGGTGCTGCAGTAGGAGCCATAGTGTTTGTTGTCATTGTTTTGGTTGTTGCATTTTGTATTTGGAGGAAGAGGAATCCTCCATACTCAAAAATTGTTCGTATGGAAGACGGAACAGGTATGATGATTCTATTTTTTCGTTTTCCTATCAGTTTGTTTTTAGTTCAAACGATCTGTTTCTGTATTGCACTTTAGTGAAACTCCCTGGTCGATTTTACAATGCTGGGAATCTGTATGTGGATCCTAGAAATTACGATGACGTAGATCATGCCGTTCAAGAGTTTGCTAATGAACTAGACAGAAAAGATCTTAAGTTTGGTCCATTGTTAGGTGGCGGTGAGTTTGCTGTAGTATACAAAGGGGAACTAATAAAGAATGGTAAACGTCGTGAGGTGGCAATCAAAATATTGAAGGTAGGTCATTGATCTACATGAAATGATAGAGATACACTAACGTTTGATTGGCAACTAAAGATGAGATATTGGATTGAGGACGGAATCACATTACCATAAGGTTGTGTTCTATTTTTGTATCTTTATTATTTTAGTACAGAAGGGAGCAGCTAAAAGAGACAGAGATGACTTTTTGGGTGAAGCAGCTATTCTTGGCCAATTTACTGATGAGAATGTTGTCTCATTAGAAGGAGTTATATTTAAAGGTATATAATGTATCAAAGTATAGTTTTTGTTGTGATAATGCAGTTCTTATGACTGTGTTCTTTCACGTAAGAACAAAATAATCCTGAAAAGATTGAAAACAAATGGGGCTCGTTTTTTCCAAAAATGGAGATAGAACAAAATAATTCTGACTTTACTATATTTCACGATGAACGTTACTTTTGAATCGTATCAGAGTGTTCATGTGTTTGTATTTGTTCAGATCAACCAAACCTGATAGTTTTGGAATTTATGTCAAATGGTGCATTGGATAGATACTTACAGGTAAGTGAAATGATTTGCTCTGGAAAAATGACTGACAGTTTGTCTTCTCTAAACATTATCCCTCAAATATTAAAATATCTTCCAGGGAAATGATAATCAGTTTACGATTTCACAACTGCTTGGTATGGCCCGTGGTGTGTCGTCTGGCATGAAATACTTATCAGAACTTGGATTTATCCATAGAGTACGTTACCATTTTATTATTGGCAAAGTTGTGCTTGTTTTTTTTCACCTGTAAAAGAGTGATTGGCAAAACACTGTTGAATGTTTCCCAACTTTTCTACTTAGGATTTAGCTGCAAGAAATGTTCTGGTCAATGAATTCAATGTGTGTAAAGTGTCAGATTTTGGCTTAAGCCGAGAACTAAAAGTTGATGAGACTTATGATACTCAGGTTTTGTTGTTGTTATTTTTTTCTATAGGAGGTTGATTATAGGAAAGCTTTTCAATATTATATTATGGCAAAACTTTCTCTATGTATGTTATTAATGTAGGATTTTGTTATTTCACAAAGGGTGGCAAAATTCCTATCAGGTGGACAGCTCCAGAAGCAATTCAATATAAGAAATTCACTACCTCATCGGATGTATGGTCTTATGGTATCCTGTTATGGGAAATCGTTTCATATGGTGAAAGACCATATTGGAATTGGACCAATTATGATGTATGCATTTATGTGGTTTTTAGTATGTCATCTCTTGTAAAATAATATTTGTTTATATTTTTATCATTTCTAACAAAAACCAACGAGATCAAATAAAACTACAATGATGATAATGAAGTCCTTTTGTTGATATACTTTCTCTGTGATTTACAGTTTTCACTTATAATTCTTAGAGTTCTCACTGCTTTCTTTGCTGCTTAGCATTGAATGGAACCTACACACTAGTTCCTATACACTAGTTCAACACCTGGATTACAATATTTTGTACCTTCGTTATATCCTGTGTACCTTAAATTTTATTTCAATTTTTAGGTGCGTGACAGAATAAATAGTGGTTTTCGTCTGCCACCACCAGAGGTATGATGCACAAATATTTGTATACAATATTTGATATACAAAATTCAAATCTTTTTCTCAATTGTTTTGATCAAACATAAACATTGAATATTCACCGTAACATGATAACTCAGGACTGGAATTGTTATTCCTAATCTGTAAAATATGCTAAATTCGCATTAATTTTGGCCACTACTTCGTGTATCACTACATCAGAGGTATCCAGGCTACTATTTGGGTAGTAGATCTAATAGGCAGTTGCTACGTTCTTTAAAATAGTTATACACGAAGTCGTTGCCAATTGCCTTAGCGATTTTCAGTAAATAAATTTGATTCAATTTTACATGCTTATGTTTTTGTGAAGGGATGTCCAAAAGTGGTCCATGATCTAATGCTGTCCTGCTGGAATAAAGATCGCGTGAAGAGGCCGAAATTCACCGAGATAAGAGATCAACTAGAAAAGTGGATAAGAAATCCTGATCTGTTGAAGGAAATAGCTTCAGTGATCACCAAAACGTAAGTTTCCGCATTCAGTGTTTTATATCGACTTTGTGAAACGCTGTTTTATCGTGCTAATCGCGTTGGAGTCTACTGCAACTTGTTACTAGATCATCAGATGTAGTGGTTTGTAATGCCCTTCTTTCTTTTTATTCCAATCCTTTTCGGTTGTCTTGTTGTTCATAAAGAAAGTGCTCAACCAATGTTTTATTTTGACATTTCAGCGATGAAAATCTTGACTACACAGTACTAAATACCACCCACAAATGGCTGGAAGCCATTGGCATGTCTCGATATACGGGTAACTTCGTCGATCAAGGCTTCACAACACCTAACGAGATACTCGATTTGACTTTAGAGGATCTCCAAGCTTTAGGCATTGGACCGATTGGCCATAGAAAGAAAATATACAAAGCCATTCAAAATACTAAAGCCCAGGTGAGTTGCTATTCTTTTCATACTACTTGAGATTATTTGCGGATACTTTGTGTTGTGTCATTGAGAAATTCTACTTAGTTTCATTTTTCAGATTTAGGCGTGTTGGGCCGCAAGAAAAACGTTACTTTGTCAAAGAGGCCGACTAAATTCAATTGCAGTAGTTTCGTAAGCAAAAACGAAAAATATTTCATGCGATAAGCGATAAGCCATATTTTCACAGTGTCAGTCTTAACAAAACATTCCTCTTTAGCTTTATGCATCGTAAAACAGCGCACAATTTCCAAGACACGTGAAAAGTATTTTCCAGAACGATCATATCGATTTTGCCCGGCCTTTTTGCTTTAAGGATTCCTAAAATATTTTGACTTGATAAAACTTTATTGAAGTGTGTATTTATCGAATGTTTTGTCCCTACCATGTTTCTAGAATCCGAAATCTTTTCATTTGCAGTGATTTGTATAAGACGAAAGGTGTATTTAGAAAAAACTCAGAATCACAATGCACAGTGCACCAGATGAGAAACGAACCGACCTTGTGTCGCCATTACAAAGACATTACAGAACTATTCAAAGAGTAATTGAAACTTTTTTTAAACGTTCTTTCCCATTATTTGAGACTACCCATCTCAAGATCGGCTTGATGAGATCAATAATCAGTCTTTCGATTATATTATTATACGATATAGTGTACTTCACAGTTTATATCTACTTATACTAATCCGCGTGCGTGTGCAACACATTTAACTTAGAGAGTGTTTGTTTTTTTGTTTTTTAATGGTCAAAATCTTCTTAATCGTGGTCATATAGCGGCAGTTCGCCCACGAAAGACACATTCACGATTACAGTGAACTCTCTATAACTCGAATCCCTTTAACTCGAATCTCCCTTTAACTCGAACGATTTCGTTGGCACGGTGGGAATTTCCTAATAAACTCTCATAAAAAACTCCCTATTACTCGAATCTCTATAACTCGAAACTCTCTTTAACTCGAACAAATTCTGTGGTCCCTTGATGTATTTCCTCTCTATAACTCGAATGTCGCAGCATGTATCTAGAAGTTTTTATGATACAAGTAGGATTTTTTTCGATTGTTTTGACTCCGTAAATGTAAATGGAGTCTTAACTAATTCGAATGTTTCAAATTTACATGGTGGGGGTCTTAAATGATTCGAATGTCATTCGAACAAACATTCAAACAAAACGTAAACACGATTCTTTGGTATTGAACAGTTGGAGTTTTACAATCATGGCGTCTGTTGCTGGGACAAAACAGTAACTAAACCAACGAATACAGAAGTGCGGAGAGCTATCAGTGTTCTTGAAGATTTCAGCCTCTTTTCAAATTTCGGGGAGGCAATGATGAAATCACTTAAGGACTTGAATCAAATTGTCGAGAAAGATGTCCTTAATGCACAAAAGCAAACTGTAATTTCTGATTTCTTTTCCCAAGGATAAATTGTCGAGATATAATATTTGGTATTTATTTTTTAATTCTTTCCTCCCCAATCCATATAAGGAAAAAATCAAGCTTAATTGGCCATTTGTATAAAAGTTTCAACAAAAACTTGGAAAAACTCCCAACTCTCTATTACTCGAAACTCTCTATAACTCGAACGGTTTCCAATTCCCCGTGGGTATTCGAGTTATAGAGAGTTCACTGTAGTATAATAGCACGTGGCATTTGACGTCAGATGTTTTTATGATCACGAGGAACCATTGCATTGCATCCCCAATCGAACGCGACGTTTTTGGGGAAATATCTCGAGAACCAATAGGAATAACTGACGTTTTTTGGGGTGCGCGATACGGGTGACGGGGTGGCGCAACAATTGGGCCTAAATTTTATTTGGTACTGCAGATATGACGTCATTAAAATCTTTGATCGACGATATCTCTGGAAAGGTTGATCGTAGAGAAACGATCCCATACACTTTTTTGATCAGCTTTTAGAGCTCTACAGCATGGGAACACTTTCCAGTCACGATTTTGTGATTTAATTTTTCGTCACCTATTTTCGACACATCCTTTTCGAAATTATAGCCGTAAAAAACTTTTACACGAGATACTAGTCTTATTATAATAATCCGCGTTGTGCATCCCACTTTTATTTTAGAGAGTGATATATTTGTTTAATTTTTACGGTCATCGTCCTCTTATGTGCGCGTAAAACCACGTAGATGCGAGACACTTTTTTTCACGATCATTCCAAAAGCACGTGGCATCATTTGACGTCAGTTTTTTATGATCACGGGGAATCATTGCATTGCATCCCCAATCGAACGCGACGTTTTTGGGGAAATATCTCAAGAACCAATAGGAATAACTGACGTTTTTTGGGGTCAGCGATACGGGTGATGGGGTGACGCATCATTTGGGCCTAAATTTTATTTGGTACTGCGGATATGACGTCATCGAAATCTTTGATCAGTGATATCTCCGCAACGGTTGGTCGTAGCGAAACGATCCCACACATTTTTTTGATCAGTTTTTCGAGCTCTACAACATGGTTACATTTTCGGTTTCCAATTCCTAAATTAAAATTTTCATCACGGGGATTGTTCACGGGAAAGGCGATTTTGACCCATCCTTTTCGAAGTTAAGTTCGGTAAAAAGTTTTTACCCGGGATACTAGTCTTATATATAATAGCGAGTGTGTGTCACACTTTTATTTTAGAGAGTGATAAATTTTGTTGAATTTTAAGGTCAAAATCTTCTTAATCGTGGTCATATTTTTCGTTAGGCCATGCGTTTTTTTACGATTATTATATAGTAGCAAGTGCCGTGACGTCAGTTTTTTAATCTATCACGGGGAATCATTGCATTGCATCCCTAATCGAACGCGACGTTTTTGGGGAAATATCTCAAGAACCAATAGGGAAAACTGACGTTTTTCAGGGTACGCGATACGGGTGATGGGGTGACACAAAATTTGGGCCTAAATTATTTTTGGTATTGCGGCTATGACGTCATCAAAATCTTTAACCGACGATATCTCTGCAACGGTTGGTCGTAGCGAAACGATCACATACACTTTTTTGATCAGTTTTTCGAGCTCTACAACATGGATACACTCTTAAGTAGCGAATCTGTAATTAAAATTATCGTCACGGGGGGAACGCGATATTTCACACATCGTTTTCCAAGTTAAAGTTGGTAAAAATTTTTACCCGGGTTACTAGTTAGTATCATAAAACTTGTAGTTGCTTCCAATCCCTTTTTTTGTACAACATTATGAGAAAGAATTACTAGCTACTACTGATCACAGGGTGTATGCAGTCTGCATCCAGTTATATAAACGTGTCATTAAGAACCAACCTCGGACCAATGCACTTTATAATTATGTAGATGTTTCTCGACAGGGCAAGAAACCCAGTTTACGGGGTCGTACAAAGAACGTCATTATCATACGAATTTGATTTATTTATTTATTTATTTATTTATTTTATTTTTTTATTTATTCTTTATTTATGGTTGGAGTGTAAAATAGTACAAAAGACTAATAAATTCCAACATCATTGATAAAATATATATATATAAAAAAAAGTGTATATATAAATTAAACAAACAAACAGGTATTAGTTGCAATATTTGCATTTGCAATAAATTGCAAATGATTTAAGTTGACATTTAAATTTAGACAAGGACTTCTCTTGCTTTAAATCTGAAGGAAGATGATTCCAGGCTAGTGCAGCACGAAAATCAAAGGAATTTGTTGCACGATTTGTTCCAGCTCGTGGAATAACCAGAGAGAGTCCTTGTCTAAGACAATAAGCTTCAGGCTTGAGAACAAAAGAATTCCACATAAACTCTGGATTTAAACGATTCAAGGATTTAAAGATTTCAATAACCAGAAGTTGGAGGTTTTTAGCATGTACTGTGATGGAGTTAGATGACGATAAAAGCTCCTCAAAGGTTGCTTCGAACTTGTTGAATCTTGCACAAAGAGCTTTATGATGAGTTCTATCAATCAAGTTATGCGCCATCTTACTACAAAACATCCACACCAGTAAGATGGCGCATAACTTGATTGATAGAACTGAGAAAAAAAAAATTCACAAAAACTAGGAGACGAGTCTCCCACTCCTCCAACTTTTATTTTTATTATCATATTTTGTCGGTTTGTGTGCGTTGATAATATAATCTTCTTTAGAGATTCTGTTTGGGAGTTTTTTAAGATGAGGACAGGACTTAGGAGTGAGTAATGTTACACATTAGGACAGCTTTATACAGCCGCATAATCGCCGTGTCGAATTAAATTACTTTAATTCGGGTAAAATTCGACAAAAATGCGACAGTCAATTTATACAGGTTTTGTTGCCGCATATCAAATTCGACATGACTTTAGACAGCCGCATAAATGTCGAATAAATTTATCATCGTGTGTTTCTTACACGCTGTCCACTACTTTCATGCACTTTTTGTCACGAAGTTCACTCAAGCTGTTATTAAATTCGACGATTATGCGGCTGTATAAAGTGATGCCGAATTTATGTCGAAGATTGCCGTTTTATTCGACAAACTCTGCTGAACTTAATTCATTATGTCGCACTTAATTAATGTTTCACTTTATACAGTCGCATTTACGTCGCATTTAATAAAGAGTTTAATTCGACGCGGCGATTATGCGGCTGTATAAAGCTGTCCTTACATACTGTTTCAGAAATTTTTTAAAAGAAACAAAACGTCACATTGTATCAACATGACCTCAGAAGCTAGTGTTTCCCATCCAAAATATTTTTATGCTTCCAAAAGTCAGTGCTATCATTACCTTCCGTATTTTACACATAATTTTCAGGTTGTGATATGGTTAGGAAACAACCTCGATCACAGAGTGTTTTATCTCTTTCGGAAATGTCATCCACATGTCCAAACAAAAGGCATTGGGTACGAGTTTCGGTTATCATAACAGGTTTATATCTTGGGTTGGTTAGGTGAGGTTGCAAAGTATCGCTTCTAGTATTGTGTACTGTAGATCGATTGACTTATTTATTGAAATGGTTAATCAATTTGCTGCCACGCGGCCTTTTTGCATTGGCCATTCGCCGTTCCAGGAATGCTATTATCTCAAAATGTCATTAGACATAACACAACCACCACAATATGATAAAAAAATTCATTAAGATACTCGTAGTAAAAGAATTTCACAAACAAAAATTGATATTCTCACTATTTTATACACAGAGCTTAACGTAATCCCAAAACAAGTAATAAAAAAATTGATTTTTTTATAACTACACGTAGCAATTTTGTTTTTAAATTAACTGATAATTTTCCTTCATCATTAGGTTGTTCGACCAGATGAAATATCGAAGAGTTAGGATTTTAGGATAATAAAACTTTTGTTCCGCACCCACCTAAATTTCATGACACTCAGCATTCGTCCACATGGTTTATTTGGTTGAGTCTCTTCTAGATTATTCAATGTGCGGAAGTACACCTTTTGATGAATACATTTAATGTAAAATAACCTTTTTTTCCTTGTAAAGAGAAAAAAATATGTAAAAAGTGTTATTTTAAACCGTATGTGGCCGTTTAATATAGGTTAAATTGTCCATCGGTTTGGAGGTGGTTGTTGAATAGAGGGTCTCGTATGAGAGTTTGACTAGGAAAACGGCAAGGACTTATTTTACTGACCGTTGAATAGAGGTGGCCACAGGTTTTACTGTATGAAATTTATCTATGCGACAAGATGTCTTTAAGTACCACTTTAATTCTGCATAACATGTTCTTCGAGCTCGCATTTTCAATTTCAGAATTTCCAATTCGCCGATGGAAAATTTACGCATTCTCATTTGTCATTTTGCCCAAAAAACAAAAGACCATCACTAATGCTTGGGTTCCACTATCAGTATATCAAAAAGCAAGAGACATGGGGTTCAAATTTGTGGTGTGGTGTTTTCGGTGGGAGGAAAGGAGGGTGGTGTTTATTTTATGAGAGAGGCGCTTTCTTTGTGTGAGGAAGTACAAGAATTATGCTTTGTGGAGGGAAACTTTCTTTAATGTTGCCACAAATTTAGTCAGTGGTTTTCATCATAATCAAAACATTTATATTTTGTCGCAGTTAATAACATTTTTTATTGAAAATGGTTTATACACAGTGTCAGAGAGAAAGAAATATAAAAATGTCGGCGAATTTGAAGTTTTAGTTTAGGGATATGAAAAGTTTTAGTGCAAAACTTCAATCGATAATTAAATTATTTTATGTAATTGTCGATTCGCTGTGAGCTAACAAAACACGTTCTCAGTTTCATCAAAGAAGATCTTGCCTTCATAAATTCTTTGAGTACATCTATCGGGAGGTGGAATTTATTCCGCACTCGGTATTAAAATGCGTTTACGCCAGTATAAATTATCTCGTAGCGGATAGGAGTCAATCTTCAACCTCTTCAAAATTGAGTAGAATAATCTTCGGTTCCTGGAGGTTTATTTTGTTATTTGTGAGTATGTTGACTAGTTGTATTTAGCTGAAGAAATGGATTTTTGAATCTATGCCTAGTTATATTTTTGCTTTGCTAAGTTATGTGTTAGTATTTGGATGATGAGTGGTGGTGGACAAACTACTACTCTACTTGTGTTAAATATTTTATCCTAACAAACAATCATACTGTAATTCATATCTCACAAGGATGATAGATAGTGGCGAGATTCCTAGTTAAATGTAGTAGGTGAAAAAATCTTATAGGAAGAAGTAGTGTACATAAAATCATGTTAATTCTTTATAAAATGTATATATATAATTTGAACATGCTAAAATAAAAGTCCCAAACTAAAAAATTCCTTACTACATCCTTCAAGTAGTGTTTGAAATAAATTCTTAAAGTTGGTGCTCATCAGCTATCTATTCCGCTATGGTAAGTTACTTTATGATGAATGACAAATACATATGAATGATTATATATGATGTCTGCTAGCAAAGGTATAAGCCTTTTGTTATAATTCCTTATAATTCAGGATTATACGTGAAAATGTAACAATACATATTATGAAAATTAATAGCTTTTAACCAAAACATCGTTTTTATTGGATTACTTTTTTATTTAACTTTTAACATTTTTTGTTGTGACTTGATAAGGAAGGTTTTTAACAGTAATTATGAAAAGGCAGTGAAGACAAATTGACAGCCAATTTTGACTGTTGTTTGTATACTTTTAACTAATTCTAAGGTTTCCCTGAGTTGCAACCGCGGTTTGCCACAAGTGAAAAGATTTCAATGCCTCAGATTGCCTGAAACGGTCTTTCCCATGGACATTTTGTAACAGTATATCATTGTTTAATAATTACGCAAGTTAAACACTCAGATAAATTAGGTTTCTGTATGGGGTTTGTGTAAAGAGTTTGTTTTTATATTAATGAAAAAATGTTTCTTCATTAACCAGATAAAATCCGAAAAATGGTGGACCTTTAATTTTAAAAGAAGATCAAGGGAAAGACCCTGAATTCTTCCCCAAGTTGGAAAAATAAGAAATGGTAAAATTGTAGTGAAGAAAAGATGATTCACATAATAAATTTAGTATTTTTCTTCAATAAACCATTTTTAATAACAATTTCATAGAAAGTTATTTGGAATCCGGGACACTTTTATCAGAATCCTTGAGATGGGATGCTATGACCGAATCCTGGACATTTAAAAATCGGGGTAATCCCAGGATGGTTGGAATACAAGTATAAATAACATAATGCTGCTATCGCCTGAGGGAATTTATAGTAATTATACAGTTGAATTGAAATTGTATATACAAGAATTAATGATCATGGGTTCAAAATAATCTTAATGCAATTCATTTGAAAGCATTAATTGAACTTGCATGTGACATATATTGATTTTAAACAGTTTTTGTTCATTTTTTTTCTATCTGTGTGCTAGAAGTTCCAAATGTACAATCGCTTGATCATTGAAATAATCAAGCCATTGCTTACGAACAAGTGCTTATGATGTTTTTATTATAGAAATATTATTGGCCAAGACTTCTATGATTCCTATGAATGAATTAGATTTGAGAAGTTATATCAAATGAGTGTTGGTAACAAGTCATCATTCAATAAATGAACTGCACTGAAACTGTCTTATCCTTGATCCCATGCTTCTATTCTGCATGGAATTTTATTCTTCATGATAAACTGAACTCATCTTTTATTGTTCGACCATTGCTATTTGAATGTAACTTTTATCTTTAAAGAATTCATATATGGATGTCACATGATGAGGGCCATGTTCATGTTACTTATCTATTTGGCATTGGTAAATGGTTATCACTTCACCGAAGTAATATTGAAACAGGACAATGGAAACTCTGACATAGATATCTACTGGTCGGTAAGTGGCCTTTGTACAGGTGCATGGGCATGGGAAACTAATGTTTGGACAACATGTAGTCTATCAAAAGGGAAAATGTGTACCTTAACTTCCCTTTACTGGAACATTTTTGATGCAAACATGATATTTCTTAATGTGTCAGTATCAGTGACAAAATGTGCTGTATTGAATTCTAAAGATCCTAAGCCAGACAGCTGTTCCGATCATTTTCAAATGAGAACTTATATTGGTAATAAGAATGGTCAGAAAACATACTCACCTGTATCAAAAATTCCCAAGGATCCTGTACCGACAAACACCGATTCAGAATTCTATCGCAAAACAGACACTATTTCTATTGACAATGTCACTGGAAAACAAGGAATTATCTTACAATTTTACACATCTGATTTCTGTGGTCAACTTCAGAAACTTGTTGTATACTATTATAAATGTCCGTCAGCAACTTCTGCATTAGCAAATTTTGAAAGCAAAGCAGCACCCAATCAGCAAACTGGTTTTATCACAATAGATGGACAATGTGCTCCTAACACCATGATGAAATCTCAGAACAAACCTGTTATGACTTGCAACTATGATGGTAGTTACTCAGTCAGTGGAGAGTGCATTTGTATAGCTGGTTTTACTAAAGAAATGACTCAATGTAAAGGTATATCTTTCTCTAATATTGAATATTATTTTATTTAAATTTCTACTAAAGTCATTGAATTCTTTTTGGAAAGTATCCATATCTTTTGGGAAAGAGAAATCTCGAAATAGAAATCAAAACAACAACAAAACGAAAGATTTCATGCCTATGCCCAAATATTAAAATTTTTTATAAGAAAGTTATCTTGTTAAGCCTGGTTCAGACCTGGAGATTACGAGATTACAAAATTACGATGATTACGTAATCGTCATAGCTGTCTTGATTGTCTGACGTGAACACTTTTGCAATTTTCAGAATCGTAGTAAATGCCTGCTGATTATGCCAATGAAATATCAAAAGTTACTAATTGCTTACTAATTACTAATGAAACACTTGAGAGTGTTCACACCTGGTGATTCGTGATTGCCACGATTTATTTATTTTTTAATCTTTGTAATCACCAGGTCTGAACCAGGCTTTAGTGTGTATATCAAAAACGCATTTTTGTGTACTTTAATTTTAAAAAATGCATTATTCTTATTTCTTGTAGCTTGTGACCGAGATGCATATAAACCATCAGTTGGAAATCAACCATGCTTGAAGTGTGGGAGCAACAGTTTTGCTACAGTAGATCGACTTGCATGTGATTGCAGAGAAAAACATTTCAGAGAGATCGGAAAGACTATGGATTCAGCAATTGAATGTTACAGTAATCTTGTTTTTTCACCATATTTTCTTTTATCTCATTTTATTCTTGGGTATATAAGATTCATTATCTGAATGTTTACATCTGTGAGTTCCAAGATACAAAGGGGAATTTTGATGCAATAACACAGTAATAAATAGAACTAGTAACCCGGGTAAAAATTTTTACAGAGCTTAACTTCGAAAAGGATGTGTCAAATTCGCCTTTCCCGTGTGAGAACCCTGTGACGAAAATTTTAATTTGGGAATTGGAAACAGAAAATGTGCCTAAGTTGTAGAGCTCAATCAAAAAAATGTATGGGATCGTTTCCCTACGACCGATCAAAGCTTTTGATGATGTCATAGCCGCAGTACCAAATAAAATTTTGGCCCAAATGTTGCGTCACCTCATCACCCGTACCCCGGACCCCAAAAAACGTCAGTTATCCCTATTGTTTCTCTAACTATTTACCCAAAAACACCGAGTTTGATTGGGAATGCAATGCAATGATTCCCTGTGATCATAAGAAAACTGGTACGTCAAATGCCACATGCTTTTGGAATAATCGTGAAAAATCGCCTCTATGTGGTTTTATGCGCACATAAGAAGAACTTGACCGCAAAATTTACTTAAATATATCACTCTTTAAAGTAAAAGTATGACACACGTCCGCGTATTAGGATATAGATAATGTTGTTAATTTTCATACAATAATGGAATAGTTTCAGGTAATAACTAGATGCATAATGTTTTAGGACCTCCCGATGCACCTGCAAATGCAAGAGTGACTGCAAATACAATTGATTATGTGACATTATCATGGAAAAGGCCAAATAACCAAGGATCGAAACCTTTGGGAGACTATGTTATCAAATGTGTAGATTGTCCTGAGAAATTTAATTTCAAAACTAACAAACTTTCCTATAATTTAACTGGACTGGGTTCTTTTGGGAATTACACAATTTTGATTTATAATGAAAATGAAATTACGAAGAAGACCAATGAAATGTTTTCTGCTGTTGTTAATTTTCGGACTCCACCTGGAGGTTAGTGTTGATATTGAGATCTTCAAATTTCATTGTAATTTGATTCAATAATGATAATAAAGATGTAATAACATATTGTTTAGCTCCTGGACCTGTTGAAAATTTGCAAATTGTTACCAATAGTGATGGTTCAGTTTTATTCAAATGGGATGAACCGTTTGCGTTAGGAGGTTCTGATATTACCTATGTGTTCAGTTATGGTGGAAATGAATACAGGACGAAAAAACAAACTTACACCATTTCAACTGGTACCGAGGACCAGTCTTACACTGTTCAGGTAAATATCTTGGGAAGAAATTACAGGAATTACAATAGTAAAAATTTAAATGAAGGGTGTTATAAAATTGAGATTCTGAAATAAGTTGTACCACTTGGTTTTTTGTTTTTCTAAGATTTATGCTGAAGTCACTGTTAATGGCAAAGTTTATAAAGGGCAGTCTGTTACCAAGAAATCAATTTCAGTGAAAGGTGGGATACCTCTTGGACCTGCCATTGGTGCCGCAGTGGGAGCCGTAGTATTTGTTGTCTTTGTTTTGGTTGTTGCATTTTGTGTTTGGAGGAAGAGGAATCCTCCATACTTACAAGTTGTCCGTATGGAAGATGGAACAGGTATAAGAGTCAATACTTTTGTTTGCCTACTTTGTTTGTCTATTTCGTTCAAATTTTATTTATCTATTTGTCTTAGTGAAACTCCCTGGTCGATTTTACAATGCTGGGAAACTGTATGTGGATCCTACAACTTACAATGATGTAGACGATGCTGTTCAAGAGTTTGCATACGAATTGGAAAGAAAAGATCTTAAGTTTGGTCCATTGTTAGGTGGCGGTGAGTTTGCCGAAGTATACAAAGGGGAACTAATAAAGAATAGTAAACGTCGTGAGGTGGCAATCAAAATATTGAAGGTAGGTGGGAGTAACTGAAATTGCATCGAATTGCCCTGTCATAATTACATGTTCTATTTTTTTGATTTGTTGTTTTGCTGAAGCAAGGGGCAGCTAAAAGAGACAGAGATGACTTTTTGGGCGAAGCAGCTATTCTTGGCCAATTTACTGATGAAAATGTTGTCTCATTAGAAGGAGTTATATTAAAAGGTATGTAATGTACTGTATCAAAGTTAGTGTTTGCTGTGTTAATGCAGTTCTTATGACTATAATCTTACCTATCTCATGATTAGGGGTAGTTTTGATTGTATTCGAGAGTATTCATTTTTTGTCACTAGATCGACCAAACCTGATAGTTTTGGAATTTATGTCAAACGGTGCTTTGGATAAATACTTACAGGTAGTTGGAATGATTTTGTTTTTAAAAATGGAAAATAGTCTTAAAAAAATTTGTTTCAAATATGAAAAATTACTTTTCTGAATTCTTTGTTAATGTTTTTCATCAAGGACAATGATAATCAGTTTACGATTTTACAACTGCTTGGTATGGCCCGTGGTGTGTCGTCTGGCATGAAATACTTATCAGAACTTGGATTTATCCATAGAGTATGTTACCATTATTATCGTTGTAGTTACTTTGTTTTTGTATTTGAAGTTGTGGAAAGAAGATTGCAAATCATAGTTGAAGATCCCTCAGTGTTTTTCATTTAGGATTTAGCTGCAAGGAATATTCTTGTCAATGAATTCAAAGTGTGTAAAGTGTCAGATTTTGGCATGAGTCGAGAAATAAAAGTTGATGAGACTTATGATACTCAGGTTTTGTTGTTGTTGTTTTTTCCTATGAAAAGTTATTCTGGAAGCATTAAGATTAACTAAAAAACGCAAGTTTCTTTTTTATTATTTATTCTGTAAAAAATAAAAGAAGCAAAAGAAAGCATTTCGATATCCATTATCAAAGGCTCTTGCAGGAATAAGGATTCAAATAATGTATGTTTTTGAAATAATTTTTGTCATTATTTCTGATAGGGTGGCAAAATTCCTGTCAGGTGGACAGCACCTGAAGCAATTCAGTACAAGAAATTCACTACCTCATCGGATGTATGGTCTTATGGTATCCTGTTATGGGAAATCGTTTCATATGGTGAAAGACCATATTGGGATTGGGGCAATTATGATGTATGCCTTTTATATATTAATTAGTGTAACAATCCTTTGTATATTTGATATTGTTATCATTTCTAACGAAACACGAGAATATATAACGAGATTATATAAAACTACAAAGATGATATGAAGTTCATTGATCTACTTTCTCTGTCGTTTGAAGTTATATTGTAAGGAAACTAGTTCTTGTCGTTTTCTCTATTGTTTCATCCTGAGACATGGTAATGGGCGGAACACAAATACTAGCTCAACGCCAGGATTACATACTTAGTACATTCCTTATATTCTCCTCTGAATTCCTATGTAATATAATCTTTTCAATTTTTAGGTGCTTGAAAGAATAAATGGTGGATATCGGCTGCCACCACCAATGGTATGATACCTAATAATTCGTGTTCTTTATTGAAATGAAGTTAGTTGAGTTTGTTATCCTTTTTCTGACCAGAAAAGCAGAGATTTTTCGCCATCCGAACTTAAAAACGACGATGTTGTTTCTAAATCTTTTCTTCGTTATTTTGATCTTCATAAATAATTTTATGTGCAGCCCTTGTAAAAACGTCAATAGCCTTTAGGATCCAAGCGTAGAAGTATTATTCCTGATCTAAGTGACGAAAATGCAATACATATGAAAATCAGTAAAATATGCAGAATTGGTATCAATTGCCTTCAAAATTTCCAGTAAATATTTCATGATTATATTACATGCTTATGTTTTTGTGAAGGGATGTCCAAAAGTGGTCCATGATCTAATGTTGTCTTGCTGGAATAAAGATCGCGTGAAGAGGCCGAAATTCACTGAGATAAGAGATCAACTAGAAAAGTGGATAAGAAATCCTGATCTGTTGAAGGAAATAGCTTCAGTGATCACCAAAACGTAAGTTTCCGCATTCAGTGTTTTATATCGACATCCTTGCGGCTCTGTAAACCTTCAGGATATCTTGTTATATCGTGCTATTAGAATCGCGTTGGAGTCTACTGTAACTTGTTACCATATCACAATTTGTTATGCCTGCTTTCTTTTTATGCCAATCCTTTTCGGCTTGTGTGCGATCAACGTTTTATTTTGACATTCCAGCGATGAAAATCTTGACTACACAGTACTACAGACCACCCACAAATGGTTGGAAGCCATTGGTATGTCTCGTTATACGGGTAACTTCATCGATCAAGGCTTTGCCACACCTCGCCAGATTTTAGATTTGACATTGGAGGACCTCGAGGCTTTAGGCATTGGACCGATTGGCCATAGAAAGAAAATATACAAAGCCATTCAAAATACTAAAGCCCAGGTGAGTTGCTATTCTTTTCAAGCTACTCATAAAATTTCTACTTTTGGATATTTTAAGTTAGCTTACTGGAATTCTACTTATTTATTTGTCACTCAACTATCAAAGCATATCGTGAGCGCTTAAATTTCATTTTTCAGGTTCAGGCACGTCATAACAGTGTATCAGGGCGCAAGAAAGCCGCTAGTTTGTCGAAGAAGCCGACTAGCTCTTAGCATAATAGCTGCACTCGATCTTTTATGTGTATATAATGATGTCTTTCTGTCTATATAGAAGCGTTTATGTTGATTGATGTTACTGTTTACATGGAGATATGTTTTGCACTTTTCACATGAGTGGCGTGTAACAAAAACAGGGCGCCTTTCTCGGACTTTGCGTTTTGGGAATAAGGAACCGTGAGCGTCTTCCATCGAGGGGTTTTGTATGCAATAAAAAGAGATTTTATGAGACAAATTGAACGAAACATATTTTTTGTGCTGTAAAGTTATTGCGCTGTGAAATCCTTTTTCACATTTTACACCGCGAAGGAGCGCTCATTTTCCGAGACACGAGGAAGGTGTTTTCAAGTACGATGATTTCGATTTTGCTAAGAGGGAATTGTTTATTGTTGTTTTTATGACGGGTTGCTTGAAGCATTCTAAACAAAACCAAGCTGTTTTTTTTTATTATAGAGCATTTTGATAAACATTATTTTTGTGTGTGTGTTTTCCAATTTTTTATTAAAAACGAATATCTAGCCCCGATCAAATTTCTAAAGTTCGAAATCTTTGGATTTCCCTTGATTTGTGTAACGTTTTGACGGGAACTTTTTTGGAAAAAATGTTTTGATATTTTACATCTGCCGTTTTCTGACCAGATAAACCTCTTTAGTTCAATTGAAATCACTTAAAATCGTCTGAACGAGACACTAAACCTTACTTACCCAAAACAAATTCAACAGGGTTTGTATCATATAGTAAACTGGTTAGAAATTTGCTGATATACTTTTTTGAAATTTGAACACTTTTTTAAAGAAATGACTTTTGCGATAATAATATTTTGTCTATACAATAGTTTGGCAAATATGACTTTTTTTGCATAATTGAAGATTGCCATGAATTTTCTTTTTTCTTTTTAACTAATTGCTATTTACAAAGCTATGGAATGTTACTATCGTGTATTGTTGATTAGTGGTATGACGAGACGAGCCTAAGCAAGGTAGACGACATAAAAAGTCATGAAAATCATTTAAAAAGTATCGTTTTGCAACAATTATTAATTCCAATGTTATTTTTTTGCTATATTTGGCGCTCCATATAGCACCAAAATGATGGTCTTTTTCAAATCGAGGCATTATTTTTTCCTGTTGGCAACGAATTTTTGTTATCAGAATTCTTTTTTTTTTCATCCGATATTACCCGATATTTTGATAAAATATTTTTATAGTGAGTTTTATCTGTTTTATTTTCTTGACTTCTTCATAATTTATAACCATATTTTTCCACGTTTTTGATTCCAACCTCTGAATTTGTTTTTATTTTTATGTATCTTTTTGTAATTTGTGTTCTGGCAATCTCGTTCAACGAAATCATTACACTTCAAAGTCGTCATTTTTATCCGATAATCTCTCTAACAACGAGAGTTGCAATCTCGTACACCGAGGGTGTCATACCGTCGGTATATCTTGAAACACTTCTTCTAATCAATGGACATTTTCGAGAATTACTCGCCAACTTAATAATTTTACAGACAAAGTTGAAAGCTCCCAATTAAAACGTCAGTCAAAGTTCAAGCTGTGTATATGACTTTTTTCTAGATGTTCCACGAAAGCATCATGTTATGCCCATACAACAGTTACTCAATAACCATTTCCCGAGTCTCAGACTAAACGACAATATCTTGACGAACTACAGTGTGTCTCATCAAACTTTGAATGTAAATAATTCTTTATTTGCTGTTGTTATTAACTTGATTTTTATATCATTGGATAGGAAATTTTCTGCATTTCTCACAAAGTAAACTTTATTTATTTATTTGGTATTGTTTTACGTAGCCTCACTCAGTTGCTACTGCATCTGCTTTCCAGGAGGGGCCACGGCTTAGGTTTGAGGCTCCGAAGTATTTGACACTCTCATGAGTGACACAAACCCAATCAAGGGCCTGTGCTCTTCTGGATGACCTCCTACAACACCCGATGTATCATCTACCCAATTTCCCTCACATGGCATGGGTCGACCCGGCGCTATGGTACACATTCACTCACTAGTGAATCGCGCCGCCAAGGGGAATTGAACCCCGATCTCCCGCATGAAATACGAGAGTGATAACCAATATACTACGGCGCCATGGGAATGGGAATGCGGAAAAAAAAACCAGTTTATCAGAGATTTGGACTATTTACTTTGTTAAAGTTGTTTTAACCCTGACAAAGTTTAATTACATCGTGCTTATTGTTTCAAAGCGCGAAATCTATGCAGATGTTTTTAGCCTGGTTCAGACCTAGCGATTACGACGATTAAAATTTTAGTGCAATCGTCGTAATCGCTGTAACCATCTAATGTGAACACTTTTGCAGTCGTCGTAATCGTCATAAACGCCTGGCGTTTACGACATTATCGTCGTAGTAGTCGCTTTATTGTATTTAAAAATCCATTGAATTTTACATCAGTTTCATTGTTTTAAGATCGTGAGGGCATGGGCTTCAAATTTTACAAAGAAGTTCGAACCTAACAAGGGAAAGAGGTATCGTGTGTTTGAAACAATTTTGAAATTAGTATTTTGACATACTTGAGAAGTGTTCAGACCTGGCGATTGGCGAACACGACGATTGGTATTTTTTCAATCGTCGTAATCGTCTGAGCCAGGCTTTAGTAAGCAATCAGTAATTTTTGATGTTTCATTATTTGTATTATTATTGTATTGAAAACGAGGCGGGGATATGATGAGTTTGTCATGTAAGCACTTTTAAACTGAAACTCGAGAAATGTCTATTGAAGCGCTTCAAGTTAACGAAGCACTGTCTGAATTATGTCTTGTTATAATATCCATAATCCAAATAAAATCTAATGAAACTATTAAAGATGGTTACAAATGGTTACAAATGATTCTTTTTTGGGTTAAAGTTTACGATTTTTAGTAATTATCTCTGTTCAGCTTTTCGGATTTTCTTCTAAATACACTGATCAAGGATAATTTATTATCAAGTGTCAAGCGCTACCGGAAAACCATTAAAATGAACCATGAACATAAGGAATTTGACCTTGACCTTCCTGGAATAGGAAGGTCATTTTCATTGAGCAATAGACCTTCCCGAATTCCTGTTTAAACATTAGGACAACAAGTGTATGGCCTCGTTTTAAAGATTTTGATTAACCCAAAATGGAAATAAGAAGTAAATATTACTAAGTAATAAAGAAATGTAATTAGTGAAACAATATAATGTAAAGAATCGAGGCGAAACTTGATCAACCTCGAACCCAGGGTCTCTTGCCTTTTCGATATACGGACTGCCGCTATCCGGGTTCGAGGTTGGAAACTTGATCACCAGGCATTGACAGGTGTTTAAACAGAAATTCTGGAAAGGTGCATTAATTTGCCCAAAACACGATATTGAAAATAAGGATGTAGTAACAGCCAAGATCTTTGCATTAGACTCAAGATTATCAGAGAGGTCGTTAATGAAAATTAAAAACAACAGGGTTTCCAATAGAGAGGCTTGAGTAACGCAAGCTAAAATTTCAGAAATTTCAGGAACTACTCTTTCATGTCTTACAATTTATTTTGGAGAGTAGTATTTTACAGAACTACAGTACGTGAAGGCTTAAAGATAATGAACTGGTCGAGAAACGATCGTGTCAGCAGTTTTCTTGTGAGATAATTCTCAGAGTTATGTACTTTGCTTTTAACTTTTAGTTTTGAAATATATTCATATTACGTAGCTCTATTCACCAATATTGAGCACTCTCGTCATCGTTGTTCATGAATTTTGATATTGATATTGATATTACGCTCCTGACAACTTGTTAAGCACTCTGGAACATACTTTGCTGTTTTCAAACCTAAACTGTTATGGAGAAGTTCACCATCAACTACTCAACCAAAAATATTCCCCGTCAAGAAAGAAAACTGTCCCATGCACAACCAATGCCTAACCACTAACATTGTTTACGAAGCAACACTCACATCGAATGACCCAACCTACGTCCCGAAAACATACATCGGAATAACTGAACCCACTTTCAAAGTACGATTTGCAAACCACAAAAAATCTTTTAACCATCAAAAGTACGAAAAAGAAACCCAACTTTCGAAAGAAGTCTGGAAAATCAAACGTAACAACGAAACACCGAGAATCACATGGAAAATCAAAATAAAATGCCGTCCCTTTAATCCGACATCGGACAAATGCGACCTATGCCTCAACGAAAAGCTAATACTTCTGGAATTGTTTGACGATCCTGACGCAAATCTAATGAATTCGCGCGACGAGCTTATATCAAAATGCCGCCACCAAAACAAGTACAAAATGAACTCTGACGTCAAAATTTGACGAAACCACTACATGGTATGGTATAATAATAATAATGGTATACAGTCGACTCTCCCTAAAGCGGACACTCTATAAAGCGGACACCTCCATAAAGCGGACACATTTTCTCGGAACGAATTGAAGTTTTCCTTTAAAAATACTTTCTATAAAGCGGACACTTCCATAAAGCGGACACTTTTTGCTGGAACGAATGGTGTCCGCTTTAGAGAGAGTTGACTGTATTTCAATCTCCAAAATTTACATTTGGCTCTTCAGCTGAAAACATTATATAGTATATATGTGCAAAGTCTAGAAAAATATTTATATTTATAAAAATATTATGTATACTAGTGAGATGCTCTGACCGGCTACGCTAGCAAAGTAGAATTGTTATTTTGATATCAATATTGTTAATGTTACTTTAACAATATTTATTGTTATTTCTTTTGTTATTTTTAAGTTACAATTATTTTATATTACAAGCTTCATTATCCAACTTACTGCGACACCCACTCAACCCTTCTACCTTGTTAGCCTATTTCTTAATTTAATCTAATTTAGTATAAGTTATGTCCGTAATATTTATTATTATACGCTTTTATACATTATACGTAACATCATGCATATATATTTTATCCTATACGCTTTCTCTGTAAGAAGAACCATATTGATGGATGCAGGAAATATATCGATAAAAAAAAAAAAAAAAAAGTAGAGTGTTAGTAATTAGATATCTAGAAGATTGACTCAGAATTGGGACGATAACTAGTCCCTGCGACTAGAAGTAATAAAAAAGGAAAACAACTGCAAACAACTGCAATAGTCATATGAGGATAGATACTAAATGCGAGTACGCAGGGGTCTGTACCAGTGCCTATGAACATATACTATATAATAGAAGTTTCAAGTAACATATTTGGTTTAAAATTTTTAATAAAACTAAAAAACATTGAAAAAAATATTGCTTACTGACGTAGTGGTATGGCTTGTGCTAGAGAAGAGATTGTGATGTTCTAGAATTAGTACTTAATAACAAACTAATATGGATATTGCAATATAACAAAGTAGAAAAATAAGTAGTTCATCATTAAATGATTAGTGGGAGATGAGTGCATACGAGAAACTAGAGATTAAGTGTCAGTATACATAAAACAAAACTTTATAATAAGGCTTGTACTACTGCAGGCTTCTAGCAAGTGCTTTATCTAGGAAATAATTTTTCGTCTCTTTGAAAAAAACTTTATATGCTAGTGAGTTACGACATGTAACAGGAAGCTCATTAAAAATTCTTGGAGCTTCAAATTCAAACGAGCCATTAATATTCAAGGTTTCACGCAATTTTGTACCACCGATACGGTCGTTCCTAGTTATAGGTTGCTCATATT
The DNA here is from genome assembly GCA_027922465.2 of Turritopsis dohrnii. Classification (NCBI taxonomy): domain Eukaryota; kingdom Metazoa; phylum Cnidaria; class Hydrozoa; order Anthoathecata; family Oceaniidae; genus Turritopsis; species Turritopsis dohrnii. The sequence goes on from BQMF02000005.1 coordinate 1,373,733, forward strand.
TTTCCATTGGTAAGAACTTTGGCCAAACACTCATATTAATGGATTTCCATGCGAGTCTAGCCATACTGTAGTCCGATCGTTCCTTTACCGGAAGCCATTTCATAGCGATGACATCAGCTTTTCGCGAATAGCTCTTCCTTACGAAGCTAGCAGCGGCATTTTGTACTTTTTGTAGTTGTTTGAAAAGGTAGTCTGGCGCATTGTTGAAGACAGCATTACCATAGTCCAGTTTACTAAGGACGAGGGTCTCGGCAAGCTGGCAACGAATTCGGTATGGTAAATAACGTTTGATCTGCGCAAGTGTTCCGGAACTCGCTCGATTATTATTTCGTTGTTTGATTTTATCTCAAAAGCAAAGTCGTGTCTTCTTGCCATTTGACTGGTGGCAAAGAGCATCGATTTTGTCTGTTTTGCGTTGAAGATTAGGTTTGAGTCGCGTGACCACTCCTCGATAACATTGACATCGTTGTTGACTTCTTGACTACATTGTTCAAGGTTGGCAGGTTTGGTGTGACGATAGATGCTGGTGTCGTCGGCATACTGAACACATTTGGCGTCGGTCTTAGATGCCATGTCGTGAACATAGATGTTAAAGAGGACGGGACCCAGTATGCTCCCTTGCGGCACGCCATTAGTGACAGTTAAGACAGATGATCTCTTATCATCAATTTGTACGTATTGTTGTCGATTGCTGAGGTAGTTTGCAAGAATAAGTGAGGACTTCTTCGAGAAGTGGAGTGAGTGAAGCTTTTTTATCAGAGTTTCAAAGTCAACGGTGTCGAAAGCTTTCGAGAAATCGGCAAGAACTGCAAGTGTGATCTCGCCGTGGTGCATAGCTTTCAGAATGTCATTTTTGATTTTAATACATGTGGTTACAGTGCAATGGCCCTTACGAAAGCCGGATTGGTATTGCGACAAGAGTTCCTGGTTTTCAAGAAAGTTTGTCATTTGTATCATAATGAGTTTCTCGTAGACTTTTGATAGGATGGGTAGAATCGATATTGGTCGCTAATCACTTGGCTCGTTCGGTGAATCAATTTTAGGAATGCGTCTATGCGTCTATGTTCAACTTAGTGAAGACTAAAACGCTCGAGAAATCTGTGAACACCTGGTTGGAGTGCTGGTCTGGCTGATCATCAACCCTGCTATAAAGATATTCGGCCGTCTCTGCCAACGCTGTTATCAAATCGGGTTAGCCCCGAACTCCACAGGTATAAGATTACTTACTTTTCTTGTTTTCTGGGTTTCTTAACGTTGCTACAAGCACCAGATCATCATTGGTCCCTTCCTCAACCCTGAGAAGACCAAACTCGTTGAAGAACAATTGGCATCTTTGCCCACGCTTTAACAAATCGGGTTAGCCCCGCATACCACAGGTACAAGAGTATTTTTATAATCACTTTGCATCAATCCAACTAGCGCACTAATCATGGTTTGGGTGCAGTGTCCCTATCCTGGTTGTGACTTTGAAACGGTGGATGCTTCAGAAACACTAGCTGTCACCTTGCTTCAGATCCATGCTGGTGGTGCTCATGCTACGGGGCAACAACAACAACACGCTTCCCCGTCCACCCACCCACAAGTACAGAAAGTTCGCCGTCCAACCATTTCTATCGGTGGAACGACTGAAGAATGGACCTACTTCACAATTCGATGGAGAGACTATGTGACTGCCACAAAAATATCTGGCAGAGACCTCGTCATGCAGCTTCTAGAGTGTTGCGACGATGATCTACGCAAAGATTTAACGAGAGCTGCCGGAAGGAGCTTATCAGACCAAACCGAGGATGACGTTCTCGCTGCCATCAAAGTCTTGGCCGTTCGGGAGGAAAACCCAATGGTTGCAAGAGTAGCACTGCATGAAATGCGGCAAGATCGAGATGAACCAATAAGGTCATTTGGTGCCAGGATTCGTGGTCAGGCTGCTGTATGCAAGTATATCCTTCCATGTACAAGCTGTGGTGATGAAATTAGTTACAGCGAACAGATCTTGCGAGACGTTGTGGTCAGAGGTCTCGTAGACTCTGAAATTCAATTGGACCTACTGAGTGACTCCAATCAAAACATGACATTGGAGGAAGTCTTCCAATTCGTCGAGAAGAAGGAAGCTGGTAGACGATCGGCAAACCGCCTTCTCGAGACCCAGGGTATTGAAAGCATCCGAACTCAGTACAAGAAAAATCAACGTCAGGACGTAAAGGACAAGTCACCCCGTACCAATGCTCCATGCAGTTTCTGTGGAAAGAAGGGTCATGGTAGAGCCTCATCTGCCCACATCAGAAAGCTACAGTGTCCAGCATTCAATACCACGTGTGCATTCTGCAACAAGTTACATCACTGTGAGTCAGTATGTCGTCGAAAGCTTAATAAGAAGAATGATGCAAACCCACCAATCGAAGTGGGAGCCTTCAACAGTCTCTGCACACTGATTACTGAGTCAAACGGAGTTGTCGTAAACGAATGTAACGGCACCATTTCATCAATCACTTTGGATCACCACATCTATGACAATCTTTGCGAGCGGTGGTTCAGAAAGTCATCACAGCCGCAGCCATTTATCCCCCTCGACGTTACAGTCGCCCATGAGGAATACCCGAAACTCGGTTTGCAACCCATGAAACCGCGCCGAACCGTACAAATCTCTGTTATGGCTGACACTGGCGCCCAGAGCTGCCTTATGGGGTCCAACTTGCTGCCGCAGCTGACCCTAGCACGTCAGGATCTCATACCGGTCAACATCAAGATGCGCGCTGCTAATAACAACAGGATAAGCATCCTTGGTGCAGTCATCCTGTCCATCAGCGGTGACTCTACATCTGGTATGAGACATTCCACTAAACAGATTGTATATATTACAGGCGACTCCGACAAGTTCTTCCTATGCCGACAAGCTTGCATCCATCTCGGCATTATATCTGATCAATTTCCAGCTGTAGGAGAGGTTGCTTACCACGCAGCAACATCATGTGCTGACCTCATAACCAACACCTCACCGAGCGATAACGACATACAGGAAGACAATGTCCTTGTGATTACACACCCTGATAAACAAACCCCTGACAGTGCCACCACACCACCTTGCTCCTGCCCACGTCGCACGCTCCCACCACCTAAGCCAACAAATCTTCCTTATCCAGCCACAGAGGAGAATCGTGAGAAACTGGAACATTGGCTCAAAGACTACTACACCTCTAGTTCCTTTAACACATGTGACCACCAACCATTACCCATGATGGATACCCCACCACTTCGTCTTCTTGTCGACCCAGACGCTTCACCAGTCGCTCACCACACACCAGTACCCGTACCGATTCATTGGCAGGAAGACGTCAAGGCTGGCCTTGAACGGGATGTCCGACTTGGTGTCATCGAACCGGTGCCTGTCGGGGAACCAGTAACTTGGTGCCATCGCATGGTGATATGTGCCAAGAAGGATGGAACACCACGTCGTACTGTAGATCTACAGGCGCTCAACACCCACGCAACTAGAGAGACACATCATACTCAATCTCCCTTCCATCAGGCGCGTGCAGTACCTAAGAACGTGAAAAAGACAGTGTTCGACTGCTGGAACGGTTATCACAGTGTTCCCCTTCACCCCGATGATCGTCACTTCACAACATTCATCACCACCTGGGGCCGTTACCGCTACAAAACGGCACCGCAAGGCTACATCGCCTCAGGTGATGGTTACACTCGCAGATTCAATGAAATTGTGTCCCACGTGCCAAATAAGAAGAAGTGCGTAGATGATTCCATTCTATGGGACAAGGACATAGAACAGAGCTTCTTCCGTGCAGCAGACTGGCTAGACCTATGCGGAAGAAACGGCATCACCCTCAACCCTACGAAGTTCCAGTTTGCTCGCGATATCGTGACGTTTGCTGGCTTCGAAATTACGAACGATAGCGTGAGACCATGCAAGAAATTTCTTGACGCTGTAGAAAAATTCCCGACCCCAAAAAACATCCATGACATTAGATCGTGGTTTGGGTTAATCAACCAAGTTTCCTACACTTTCGCATCATCTGAAGCCCTGCAGCCCTTTCGCCATTTGTTGAAACCCAACACGCCATTCGTTTGGACAAATGAGCTGGACGAGATATTCAACCACTCTAAGGATGTTATCCTTCAGGAGATATCTCACGGCATCACGATCTTCGACAAGGATAACCCTACCGGTCTCGCTACGGATTGGTCTAAATCCGGACTGGGTTTCTGGCTGTTACAAAAGCATTGTTCTTGCCCGTCGGATAAACCGTTTTGCTGCAAAACCGGATGGAAAACAGCTCTTGTCAACAGTCGATTCACCAAACCTGCTGAATCACACTACGCGCCGATTGAAGGTGAAGCACTAGCAGTTGCTGATGCCCTACTGAAAGCACGATACTTTGTCCTTGGATGCAAAAATCTTATTGTCGCTGTCGACCACAAGCCGCTCCTGAAAATATTTTCTGACAGATCCCTTAATGACATTGACAACCCCCGCTTGCGTAACCTAAAGGAGAAGACACTTCGATACCGCTTCACGATGATGCATGTCCCCGGGATCAAGCACAAAGTACCCGACACCTTCTCCCGCTACCCCGTCAACAGTGAAGAAGATGACGAACCGCCCCTATCGGAAGACGCCAACTCAGAAGCTTCATTGACAGCAGCAAGCATCACCGATTCGATCCAAGCAGTTACGTGGATGAAAGTCAAAACAGCAACCCAGAGTGATGAAACCATCGTCTGTCATCTGTGGCGTTTCCCCATTCGAACTGCAGAGCTGAAGTTGCGGTCAAGACCGCGAAACGTCTCATCACCTCCAACACCGGTCCGAATGGTCACCTCAACACCGACCAACTACAGCGTGCAATTCTCCAATTTCGTAACACGCCCGACCCTTCTACTGGTCTCTCCCCATCAATGTGTGTATTTGGACGACCAATACGCGACTTTATACCCGTCTTACCTGGCAGACATGAGCCTCATCCAACCTGGAGCGATACATTGGACAGACGGGAAGAGGCTCTTCGTAACCGACACATGCTCGCTGCTGAGAGATGGAGTGAACACACGCGTCGCCTCCCACCACTGAAAGTCAGTGACCATGTACGAATCCAAAACCAAACCGGTCCACACCCGACCAAGTGGGACCGCACTGGTGTCGTCGTTGAAGTTCGTCAGTTCGACCAGTACATCGTTCGTATGGACGGCTCTGGTCGATGCTCCCTCCGCAACAGAAAATTCCTACGTAAATTCACACCAGTTCAACCATCCTTACCACGTCGCTCAATCGCTGAGGATCTGCTCTTTATAAAACCAGCTACACCAGCCTTGCCTCCTGCAACACCTGCCTCCGTCAACCCAGCTGACGCACCTCCACGTTCACCTGCGGCATCACAACCTCAACCTCCACAGATAACAACACCAACAGCTTCACCATGCTCCTCGACAGACGATGTTGTTAAGGAGCCTAAAGTACCGCTAGCACTACGCCGCCTCCGCGATTACAATTCGAAGGGACTAAAGGAATAGCGTTATACATACATTTGTCACCTCGGCGTTATGTTATTCACACTCCCATATCAGTTTCGTGGCATTTTGTTTGGAATGACATTTACATGTGACATTTGGCATGACAGTGATATTTACACAGCTACTTGAGCTGAAGTTGAAAATGCCCCTCAACTTAGGGGGGGGGGATAGAGAGTAATACCTACTTTAAGGACTTTGACTGATACTCTGGACCTTTTCTTTTGTACCTTTTAGTTGAACATTCATATGTATATAAGTAAAAACTGAATGGTTATTGTCTAGAATTGGGCTGATTGTTGATATTTTCCATTGACTTGAGAAGATCGATTGTTGAATAGAGGTGTTAATGATGTGACATATCGGACTGCAGATTTCATCTGCAGACAGTTTTATGTATTTTGATGGCATTTGGTCGTGACCGGTTGAGCAATCGTCCCGAAGATTTCCAATGGCTTTACGAACATCAGCGTAGGAGACTTGAGCAATGGTGAACGCGTCATCAGATTCAGGTAGACCGTCAATGAGTTGATGAAGGAGTTGCTCTGGTTTCGGTTGTGAGTTAAGTAGTCTCCCAGCAGTTGTGTTGAAGTGTTGGTTGAGGGTGTCGGGCTCAGCGTGGATCTTTTGAGGACTCGGCTTGAGGATACGATGGATGGTCGACCACACCTCTTTCGGTCGTTTAGAGGATAGGACACGACGGAAGAAAGAAGATTTGGTTACACGAATGAGAGTCTTTAGTTCGTTACGAGCTTTACGGTAGAGGTTCCAGTCTCCCTCTTCGGCATCGGGGGAATGGCACTTAGCGCGGAGGTAATCTCTTTCTCTTTGTTTCTCGCCGATATTGAGTTCTTTCAACCATGGAGCTGGTGGACGTGTGATTTTCTGTTTTACAAGTGGCGCATGTCGGTTAAGGCAGCTAGTGAACAGTTCATTGAATATGTCAAGCTGTGCTTCGGCGGTGTCGAAAGCGTAAACTAGGTTGAATGGTACTTGTGCGATATCGTTTTTAAACGCATGAAGCTCGAAGTTTTTTTCATTGCGTATGTATTTAAACCTCGGTTCGAATCTTGGTTTCCTTACGTTGCAGATGACGAAAGGTGCATCATGATCACTCATTTCGCAACAGGGTATCACGTGTTCGTCGATGACTTTCGGAAACGAGGTAATAATATGGTCAATGCAGGTTTTTCCTTTCCGGGTTGGTTTCTTCACTTGTTGACGTAAGCCGAGACGATCTAGGGTGTCTTTATATTCGTTTGCAACGTTGTAGTTCTCTTTCAGGAGATCGATATTTGTATCACCAGTGATCACGATTGGATCAGGCCAGATGGTGTGAACGTACGATATCAATGTTTCGAATTTTTGAAGCCAGGCGCGTTTGTCGACATCTTCGGAACTTGGTTGATAGAAGACGGCTATAAGAAAGGGGCTTTTCTTTCCCTTCACTTCAAACCACTGGTGTTCGATCGTTGTGTCTTTCTTATCAATGTCAGTTCTTGGGCGATGTTTGATGCCGTCTTTGAAGTTGCGAAACTTGTAACGTTTTTTCAGTTAGCTGATGAATCCGTAAAGGCCGAGCTCCACTTGTGCGATTTTGCCCGTACGTACGTACGCGGCCAGTTTTGCGCATGCTCAGTGACAACTAATGCTCAACTATGTTAGCCGTCAACGGTCAGATTTTGTGCGCTTGGAAGTAGGATTCGATTCTACTTTTTCAGGCGGCCGCGCGGCCATCTAGCGAGTGAGTCAATCAAATTTCAAGAATAATGCAAGCATTGCAAAAAATTGTAAACATTGCAAAATAAAGAAACACTCAACACCTGCTGTTTCTTTATAAACTGGAGATTCAAATTAATTGGCCGCGCGGCGCCGAGCGGACGTTCGTACGTGCGTACGTACAAGTGGAGGTCGGCCTTAAAGGAAGAAACTTAAAGTTCTAACAAAAAAAAGTTTTCTTCTTTTCATCCTTTTACAAGTAAAATTGCTCCTGACTATCGAGCACTTTTAGAGAAGAGATAATAACCTGTATGCTATATATATATATATATATATATATTTTTAAATGTCTTCTTGTCATAATGTTTTGGAAATGTGCCCAAAATTTTGTTCAGTTTTTGATGTTCTTATTAACTGCTTATTAGGTGATGGCTTCAGAGAACTTATTGTTATAACTGATGGAAATAGTATCGTCCATTGCCAAAGATTTTCTATTCTAAATTAAAACAATGTTATAGGGAAGAAAAACCGCATTTCCAATTAATCTTCTAAGTCCGATAATTTTAACAACAGTTTATTAAAATGTGGCATCTCAAACTCTAGGACAATGTCTCAACCTCTTAGTGTAGCACATAACTAGCTACAACGCTAAATTTCCATCTTTCATAACTTTGTTTTTCTCAGATTAAATTTTCCTTTATCATGGAGATAGCTCCAATTTCAATACTTTCAATTTTCAGATTTGAGACCAGTTCAAAAGGTCAAGAGCTACACTAAGATGGCCCAAGTCCCGTTTCTCTGGTTGAAATGAAAACCAACAAAACGTTCTGAGCTGGCATAATGGGATGAATTTCACTTTACTGAATACATCCTTAGTCGATTTTTTGTTGCTTCTTTTCTTAACATTTCTTGAATATTATACGAAAATAGCATATCATGCTCAAGCTTAACATGATGTTGATTCTTATGTCTCACCAAAGACATCAGAACAACTACGACTCTTCTGGTCCCACCAGGCTTGAACATTTTATACGCTATCATAGTAATTTATATTTTCTAATTACTATTTTCGAATCCCGGACAAAGCAAGAAGTTGTATGAGGCCTAACATACGATGGCGCTTCGCACCCTAACGCCCAAAAGAAGAAATCATATGTTCTGCAATGAAAAATTTTCGCCTCAAAGCCCTCTAGAGGCCCTAAAACAGCCACTATTTTTCTTGCTTTTCTAAAATCCCTGCTTCAACAGAGAAACAAAAAAGAAATGTTTTTAAGATGAAAGTACTTTAAGGGCAGAAACTTTCGCGGGCAGAAACTTTCGCGTTTTTCGCGTTTTTTGGTCATTTTCGCGAAAGTTTCTGCCATTTTAAATATTTTAGGCCAAAAACGCGAAAGTTTTTTCCGCGAAATTTGTACATTTTTTAAAAAACGCGAAAGTTTTTTCAAGGTAAAAAAAATCATTTTTTGAACCGAAAAACATCTGCAAGTAAAAAAAAAATTGTTTTTAAACCACCAACAACTGAAAAAAAATCTATATAAGATATAAGATAATATATAATATATAGATTATATAAGATATAAGATATAATAAGATGTACAAGTCGGTCTGCAGTTAACAAAGTTGAAGCTCATTCATGCTGGCTGGTTGGAAGATTTCTATAATCATATGAGTACATCCAAAGGAAAAGAAGTTAACGAGAGCGGATGGAAGGCGGCGGGCATTTATGATGCGATTAAGGTTGGTTCAGAAAAAATGCCACCCATTGACCCCTTCAAAGATATCGACCCTTTATTAAATGAACACTCCGAACCCTACGACAACCAGCATCTACTACCTGTATGCGATATCACTGTGGAAGAGTTCGAACTGTTATGCGGTTATAAAATTCAACGAGATGACTTAGAAAGCGACGAAGACTCAGATTCAGAATGGGAAGAGGAAGAAAATGTTTAAATCTTTTTGTAAATAATAAAAAAAGAAAGCAAAAAAAATAACTTTAAACACGATTCGCAAAAATTTTTTCCCTGTTTGAAAAACTTTTTTTGCTTTTCGCGAAAGTTTTTTCCGCGAAATTTGTTCAAAAAACCCAAAAACGCGAAAGTTAATGTCAAAAATTTCGCGTTTTTTCCTACACGCGAAAGTTTCTGCCCGCGAAAGTTTCTGCCCTTAAAGTAACTAATAAATAACAAAACCTTATAAACATAAGATTATGAACTAAATAAAAAGATCACTAAATCTAAAGATCTTTTGCCGTAAAACTACCAAAAGTGTTTTTTCGATCTGGATGAAGAGCGACAAATTCATTTGCTACCTCAATTAGTGATATTTCATCAAGAATGGTCTTGTTTTCATAAAGAATAGATAAGGAATTGAGACGTTTCTGTGTCATTCTTGATCGAAGCCACGTTTTAATCCTTCTCAACATTGAAAAGGACCTTTCAGGTGTTGCTGATGTAGCACCGGCAGTCAGGATGATTCTTACGATGGTAACGCAATTCGTGAACATCATGCGTTTTTCTCGTGACAACGACTTTAGCACCATGATTTACTTCTTCCAAGTTGATGGGCTCACATTCAAAGATTGTTGGAAATATCAGAAGCTCTGCAGTCAATGAATTGGCGTCATAGTCACCTTCACAATGCATCTGCAATACTTCCAATTCATCATCGACACACTGTTTGCTCGCTGCTTTCAAAATTAACTGCTCCACATGAGAAAATAGTTTAAATGTTTGTTGGTCAAATCTATCTTTAATGGCGTTGATAATTGAATCAAGTGCTTCGTAGTAGATTAGTTTGTAATCTTCATACGGATTATCTGGATAATACGCTGCTGCTGTTGCTTTTGGGTTTCCTGCGACATAACTTAGAATCGAATAGTTGGGTTTTCTTCGTTTTCTTGGAAGTGTTGGGAAGGAAATTGCCTCAATTTTGCTAGCTGAAAATTTGATCTTCTCATAAAGCATGCTGAAATCGCGCTCGTTTCTCACGTTCTCCAATGTTTGAACTGTTCAGCGAGATCAGCGAGCTCTTTTCCTCTAAGGGCAGACATCTTTTCATGCTGTAATGTTTTGGAGAGGTTGTCCGTGATTGCATACAGACGTTGGCTTAAATTCAGACCAAAATAAAAATGAAACGATTTCATTTGGTAGTTACAGCCCCCAATCCTTGATCTTGTATCAAAATCCGAATTTTCAGCTAATGATTGCTCACATAACTCTATCAAGGCTTCGTAGTTGTCCAGAATCTTTTTGAAACACTTTGCCCTAATGGTCCATCTCGTTATGCAAAGTTTATCCAGCTTTTGGTTGTCCGAACAGGGTGCTTCTCCAAATTCTCCTTCTATATTCTCCATTATGTGTCCAAGCATCTTTTCTCGTTTGGGTGAATATTTAACCAAAACGCACATTTCCCCAACAGTTCCCATAACATCACGAAGAATTGTACAATCATAAATATACAATATACATATATAGAACGCAGTGTCAAGCATTGATGTGGACCTACTATGAAAAAAAAAAAACAACAAAAAAGTAAAAACAGTTGAGAGTTTGAAACTGAGAGTTGAAAATTGTAAAGTCAAAAGGAAAATTACTCCAAAGAATTGAAAGTACAACGTGTGCGCAGTTGGAATTAGGGCAATGTAAGCTGGTAGGATTAATCCTGGCTGAGAATCGGATATACTTGAAAACATGAAAAATTTGATAAAAATAAAATCTAATCAATATAATACAATATAATATAATATGGTTAAAATAATTAAGAAAACAATAAAAAAACAAAAAGAAGCAACTAATAATATATATAGTCTTGATACCTAATGGCTTTTCCTGCGTTATTCTTTGCAAAAAATATTTTCTTCATGGCATCAGATTTCTTTAACGCACATTTAAACGTCATATATGACTTTTTCTCTCGGATCTCAGTAGGAGTATTGTTCCAAATATGGGCAGCCCTGTATCTAAATGATCGTTTGTAGTCAACATAACGAAATGATGGAAGGTCGATTTTAAACACATTCCGTGTGACTTTTGGCGAGGAAGATTTTGTAATCAGATTTTTTAATAAAGGCGAGGCGAGATCATTGTAGATTTTGTAGGTTTTGCACGCAATGCTTCTTTTGTAGTATTCCATAATGGGGATCCAATCTGCTTGCTGGAGAACTTGATGATCTGGAGTAGACTTTTTAACACGATGTATGGATCGTGCAGCACGAATGTGTATCTTCTCAACGTTGGCCATGGCAGTCGGAGAACAGTTACCCCAGACACAAATCCCATATAATACAGATGGTAAGATGCCCTGATGATAGATGGTGGACAACGTTGACTTAGTCATGCTCCTCATCTGGAACAACTTCTTTACTTTAGAGCCATAACTTCTGCATACATTCCGAGCGTGTATCTCCCAAGATAGCTTATCATCAATTGTTATACCTAAGCATTTCGAAGATTGTACTATTGATATATTCTTCCCATTGATCTCAACTTTCGACAATGGCCCAATAAATCTGTGCTTGGAAATGACAATAATTTCGCATTTGTCAGGATGAATTGTCAAAGAGTTACGTGTAGCATAAGCCTGAAGTTTATTGGCATTTTCTTGAATATCATTTATGATGATTAAATTATTAACCTTTTAAATAAGAACTGTTGTTCCTTCAAGATTACATTATAAAAGAAGGAATAGCAAAAACATATGAAAAAAATATTATAATTACTTTTCATCATAATGAAGCCATGAAAACTTTTTGAACCAGTGGGCTTGACATGAACGTAGCTTATCCCCACTTTTCGATTTTGGGAAAACATAATCTGCTTGAGGATGGAAGGGTCCATCATTCATCTTGATACCATCCGTTTGCACTAGTGACTTTTGTGATTTTGGCGATGATGTTTTTTGCTCTGCGAAATTATCCTAAAACACACAAGACCCTACCCTGTTCTCCTTTTAAGCGCGGAAATCAAAACGCGACAATAAAGTAATTTTAGCGCCTCACGGAAGACGTGTTTGAGCGTTTTAGTGGCGAGCTCCACCGTAATGGCTCTTCTCAGAAAAGATCCTTTTTGTTTTGTTTTTTAATATAAGAAATCGTCGTGGATTAAAAAGATTTAAACTGTTAATTTTTAAAGTTTGTGTTGTTAACTTTTAGTTGGTAAATTTTATGAGAAAGTGAATGGAAAAAAACAATTTTCCTCCAATTAATAAGTTGAGAAAGTGAAACTAAATGAATCAGGTCGTCAAAAAAGTAGCATTGAATTGATTGTCTGATGTGCTCTTCCTTCGTGTTTCAGGGTAGCTGCCTGGAGTCTGTTATGCATATTTGGATAGTGAGAGTGAGGGAGAGAGTGGGAGAGGAACTGTAAGCAAGAAAACAAAAGAGTGGCACATATCAGTAAAATCTTTTACTGGTCAGTAAAATCTTTTACTGATATGCCACTAGCTACATACTGTCACAAAATTGACAGTATTGCAATAACATCAAGTCTATAAAATGAGTTTCAAATGTTTAAATGCTTTTAAGGCATTAATTTTGAGATTAATATTCCCTTAATCATAATTCCTTGAATTATATAATATTTGTTTGTATTTTATAATCTTTTATAAAATGACATAAACATTGGTTGAATGAGTTAAGTTTGTCTTTAGTATTAAAAATGGTAGCGAAAATTGACAGTTAGTTTGTCTTAACTTCCTCTTCATTAATACTGATTACTTAAAATCTACCTTTATCAAGTCTATACTAACATAAAACGTGATGGTACCTAGATTTAGGTAAGTGTATGCATGCACTTGAAACAGTTTTTCCATAGTATATGTTTAATAAAATTAATTCTCCTGGGTGACATCACAATAAGGGGAAACCAGAACACTCACTATGATGAAAGTATTGGAATGTTTGACGATAGTGCTTGTTTTCTCTCAAAAATACTGCAAAACTATTGGCTAAGCCAAGCCACCACATGACATCCCAACTGGAAGAACAGAATACACCTCAGAATACACCTTGCATTTCTGCTTGTTGTTGAAATGACAATTAAAATAACACAGACAAAAAATAACCTCAAAAAGTTGTTTAACAAGTCTCTTTTCAGTATTATAATTATTTATAGTTTTTGAGATATTTCGTTTTTAAAATCTTATATGCATATATAATGATGTAATAAGATAGTAGCTAACACTTCTCATTGCAATAACTTTAGATATGATTATTATTACATCTTTGTAGTTACTATGGAGTAAAGGCTTCCACTCTGAATTGAATGATAAGAATTATATAAGTCATAGTTATACACACTAACAAAATACTATCTACATCATAATTATGCATCATATAATTTGATGATTTTTAAAACGAAATATCTGCCCAAGGAAACAGAATTTCCAAAAACTGTAAAAGAGTTCTTAAACAACTTTGGGAGCATCCCTTGAACTATCATTTTGGACGCAGAAATCAATTTAAGGAACGGTTGAGTGATTTATAATGAAGTGAATTTTGATTGCCAATTTTAGTATATACTTTGATAAATTCTTTTCTAGAATATAATAAACTTGACGTTTTGGTAGAGCTGTATGAAAATGGCATCAGGAAATGACTTTTTCAAGGGAGGTCAATCAGGACTCCATTTTCTGAGAGTAGATTTGCTTGCTAACCAATTGGGAGTTGCTGAAGCCCCTTTGAGGTTCATGCTTGGCATTGTTGTCGGTAGGTCAAAACAGTTTATTTTGCTTGCAATTTACAGTGATATTATTATGTATATATAGAAGAATCCATTGTTTTTATTTAGGCCATTTTTATACCTGCTGTAAAAATTCCAGGAAGCAATGCTCCAGTTGCAATTTATTGCCACTGATTAACTTGAAGTTTTACAGAAAATTGTGTAAAAGTACTGCACGATTTAGTGTGTACAAAACATTAGATATTAGCTTGCTAAATATCAAGGTATATACATCAAAGCATTGTCTGTCATTCATCTCTGCTGTGCATTCATTGGAATTTGATCTAATGATCACTAAGCATGCAAAATAAATTTCAAAATATCAATGCATAAATCCGTTAAAATAAACAGAAGTTTAAAAATTTACTATTGGAGCCACTCATATAAGGAAACTTTTCAGGACGCTTAAATAAGGGGCTAATTGGCACTTTTTCAATTCGCTTAAAAGATGTATTGTAATGTGCTACTGCCGGAACGTAAGAAAGTTGCTGGAAAGACTTATTTTCCAGGTTATTCCATAGTTTTTCTATTATATATTCTATATTCTTGGCACTTTTCGATCATTTGTTAAACAATGACAACTTCAAGGAATTTTCATTCACAAATTAAACAGATCATAGCCACATACAACACAATTGTATTTATATAGGTGTAGGACAATGGAAAATTCTCTGCGGGATGATTGCCCCCAGTAAATTGCCTCTGAGATAATTACCTCCCGAAAAATTGCTGTTGTTGTTTATGTCTGTTGTAATTATATTATTTTAAGAAGGACGATTGAACTTAACCAGAATTCATTATACGAAAAACATAATGAATTTAAGGATGGAATGGGAGTCAGTGATAGAATTATTTTGGGCATTTCATCATTTACCTCTATACTTTTTTATTGTAAATTCCTTTCTTGAAATAAATTACAGGTGCTCATACATAAATTGGACTGATTTGCAAATGTGTGAAAATGAATTGGTTGTGGCAAGTATGTTGTGCAACAAAAACATCTTTTTAATATAAGTTTTGTTCTATGCAATATGAATGAGCTGAAAAAAAAGAGAGTTTGATTTGATTCTTCATGTAAACAACCTTGGGATTTGAATCAATTTTTAATCGCACAAACCGTTATATTGGGAAGCATCAATCTAATGTATAATGAATGAATTGATTATTATCTAACTTCTATTTGAAAACTATCCAGCTTGTTTAAGTTTCTCACAGAATTTTATTTTGTCAGGTATAAATTCGGAGAACCCAGGGAAAACTCTTATTTTATAGTTATGTAAAAAAACAATGAGACATTTTTTTGAAGAAAATGTTATTATGTTATTACTCTATCTAAGCTGTTCCTATTTTTTTTTTTTTTTTTTCATTTTTTAATTTTGATCTCGCATTATTTTCATTGAGAAGTTTTCTTTTGTTTTTAATTTTGCTTTTTTGTTCTGGATAAAATTTAATTGTAATTTTTGCCTCTTTTCCAGAATTTCCAGCTAATACAGATCAATCATAAAATGTTTTTCTGGTGTATAAATTTTGTTTTGTGAACAAATCTTTCTTAATGGAAAGATAAATCTAAATTTTTTAGGATAAATTTTTCTTTCATAAGGCATGGCAATAGAAATTTAAACAATAGAACCTGTTAAAATGCTGATCAATATAATATGACATTAGTTTTTAATGCACATACTTTTCAAGGTTCATAGTTATAAGTATGGAGGAAATTTCGTAATTCTAATTATATATAACTTATAAAATAATTCAAGGTACAATTAATTAAAAATGAAAGAAGTTGACATAAAAATAAATGGAATTTGACTATTGTAATTTAATTCTTTACTAATAAAAAACAATCAACCATTCAAAGATCCAACACGCCAAGTATTCAATATGAAACCTTAAAGATTGTTTCATTCGTTTAAAAAATATTTTGTATTATTATAAATGTGGAAACTTATCTAAATTTGTAAGGAATAAGACACCGAACAAACATTGTCTGAGAGGTTCTTTAATTATGAACAGCAATCACAGCTCTCATGATCTGACTAATAACTTCTAGGAATCTAGGATGGTGTGAGTTGATTTAGCAACTCTTTGGAGTTATCATATGGCATATAGTTCACACGTTAGGTCATTTCAACTCGTTCGAAATCCTATGATACACCAGGGCTCGAATTGGTGGCATGAAGATGAGACATGAACTAAAAGTTCAAAGTATTCAAATGTTTCTTTGTCGTTTGCAACAGTTGTTGTGACTAGTTACCATATCAAATAGTTTTTAAATAATTTTCAAATAATTTTTAATGCTGCCCCTTGAAATGTTGAAATAGGTAAAATGGGAAAATTTCTGGAAACTAACACCTGCATCCCAGTTTGGGTTTACAGAACCTAAGACCCCAGCTGCAAGGCTTCAAAACTAGCGGCATGTCTGACATATACCCAAATGTTTTCAATAATCAGGAAAAAAAACATTGTATGTACTGGTTACAGTCGCTTGTTTTCTATGTTTTGCCATTCATTCATGAATTTTAGTATTAGCCATTTGTAAACTTTTAAACTATCTTTTTATGATAGTAATTCTTCCAGCTTAGCAACATAATTAGACAGTTCCACGCTGCTTGAAAATTCTTTTCGAAGAAATTTAATGAAAAGGTCATTGGAATTGAAATGAGAAAAATACTCCAATTCTATTCATTTCCATAATATGTGACCGTCCAGATTTTGATAACAAACGATAAAACGTTATATAGTTATAATAACGTTATTATTTTAAGTAATAACGTTACTTTATAACATTATATCGTTATGCATAACGATATAACGTTATCGTTGTTATAAAGTAACGTTACTGTAACGATAACGATAACGATACAACGTTACAACATAACGATAAAATGTTATACGGTTATGAAAACCTTTTCTTGTAGTTCTCACAAAAGTAATTATCATGAAATTTTTTTCAGATGTTTCAGCTTAGGGCCACTTCCATATAAACTTAAGAAAAATGAGGACACTGCCTCTCCATTTCCGAAATAAACAATGAATTCGTACTCCGGTAAATCTAATATACCATAGGTTGTTTTTCAGGAATTGCCTTACAGTTCTAACTCTCTTTGTGGTAGCTGTGAAGGTGTGTTTTGAATTTCAGGGAACGATGTATTATCTTTTATTTCCAATGCTTACAAACAAAACACAAATAGTCCAAGGATAACTATATAAAACCAAAACGTGATTTCAGCCAAAGCATCAGAGAATTCAAATCGAATGTTTACAAACATGAACAGAGTGTGTTCGAATGTTTTTAAAATGAAGATGCAATGCAATGCAAATAAAAGATTTTCCTAATGTTTTTCTCATGGGTAGAATGAAGCCAAATTTAAATATTTAAGAAATTCCCCATTAAGAGTGTGTATGCGGCCCTCCAAGATCTTTATTAATGCTATTGAAGTATAGGTCTTCAAAAGGTTTCACGAAGAAAATCTCTGCTTTAATCTTTTTGAAAATAAAACGTTTTCCCGAAGGGATTACAATAGCAATTCTGTCGAACAACTTAAAATAGCATTATAGCGGACGGTTTCTATTAGTTGTAGTTTTTTAAATACATATTGTATCTTTTAACTGTAAATGAATGAGAACCAGGTAATCAGTTCATGCAAATAGGCGAAAAGAAAAGATGTTATGTTAGTATGAAAGTAAAACACAACTTGAGAAAATTTTGAAAATAGAAAAATGAGTTTTTATTGAACAGAATGAACGTTTTTGGGGTTTATACTGTGATCAATACACAAAAAAGAACCTCCTGCATTTACTATGGCATCCACATCCTAAGTTGTTACATCTTTTACAAGCGATATTTTTTGTCGTGATTTAAAATAAGAAAAATTATTATTCAAAGAACGAAAAACTCTCTCTTATTACTTATTAGATTATTTATTCTTTGAAACATAAACGGCATAGTTTTAAAGTGCGATTGCTGTTGTTGCCTGTCGTGTGCTTTATAATAAACAGGAGACGAATTTATTTGTTGTTATAACTATAAAACGATAAAACGTTATAACGTTACTGATAGAAGAATATAACGTTACCAAAACGATATTATCGTTTCAGTGATAACGTTATAACGTTACTTGAGTATCGTATTAACGTTACATAAGAACGATAAATATCGTTATTTCTTTTGTTCTTTTTAACCATAAAACGTTATTTATATAACGTTTTATCGTTTGTTATCAAAATCCCCTGGACGGTCACATATATAAATTCCTTACCGTATTTGCCGGTGTATAAGTCGAATTCATGAATATGAAAGTTCAAATAGATGCTAGATCGTTAAGCCTGGTGTATAAGTCGACCCTAAACTTGATTATCTTTCATCTGATCAAACGTGGAAAGTGCATATTTTTCGCGGCAAAGAAAACTCGTTTTCTAAACTTGTCACGCATCCATTTTATCAATAATTTGCAGAAGTAATCTACATGACCTCACACTGGCGTGAAATTACAAGAGTAAACAACCTCTTAATTTTGTGCAATGAGTGAACATGTGCATTGAGTTATTTCATGTGATTTGTTGTGTTTTTGTATCGTTTTGTTTATCAGGTTCACACTTTCTACAACTAAATACATTTCAAGGCATGATGATTATATTGACAGCATTAGTTATACACAAAACTACATTAGTTTTCTTGTCTTTTACGAATTAATTAAAATGACAATTTTGGTCATTTTTTGCTGACACATATTAATTTTGCTTTTTCTTTTACCTGCGCACCAGAACAGGTGTGCATAATTCATTCATTGTTCACTTAATTGATTAAGATCAGAGCACAGAGGATGAGTGTAAAACAATTGCAAGAGTGATTTTTTTAACGATTTTAAGTTTAACGATCAGTGATGATGCAATGGACCTAATGTATAAGTTGACACCTGACTTTAAGCCCGAAATTAACGTAAAAAAATATCGACTTATACACCGGCAAATACGGTATTCATTTTCGGAACGTTCTTGTATTTTTACTGAAACTGTTTTTTGGTTTTATTTAATTTTATTTATTTCAAGTTAATTTTGTATAAATCTCTGACAATTTCGGAGGGAAAATAGTTCTGTTTTGGAAGATTTGTGGAATAATTTTTTACTTTTTTTAGGTTATCCCTTTGCGTTTCTGTTTCTGCTTGTTCCAAGAAAAAGCCCAATCGCTCGTGTAAGTACAAGCTGCAAATAACTTCAGTTGAAACATTTGCTGTTATTTTTTGGTTGGTTATCTACATAATCAGCTATGAAACATAGTTAACTGGATCTTACTGGAGGCTATTTCAATGTCAAGAAAATCAAACGACATGTCTGTAGTTCAACCGAAATGTGAAACACTCTTAAAAAAAAAATAATGTAAACAAATTTCAATCCATGTTTGTTTTTAATTTTCACCTTTTGATATAAGCAGTGATGGTGTGATATGTGTGTTTGTGTTCAATTTCACTTAACAGAACAAATTATTCATTCTGTTGTTGTTTGTTTTTTCAGCATTTTTATATTTCGTGCTGTGGTTTATTGATTTCGTATTTTTGTTTTGGTATGAATTACTTCTTCCCGTCAATGGTTCAGTGATTTTATTACTTCTGTGTTTTATGCTTTTTAAGGATATCCATGTTGCTATGATGAAGTTGTTCTTTGTCTGTTGTTAGGTACCGATTGTGTTTATAACCTTATCTCCGTGTTTGTATCATATGTTACTTTGGTACTTTTTGGTGGCACCTTATCTAGTGTCATCTTTTCATTGGTATTTCAACTGGTAGGTTTTTTTATAACAACAATTTTATATGACACAAGTCTCAGATTCTCCCCCCCCCCCCCCAAAAAAAAAAAAAAAATAAAAAAAAAAAAATAAAAAAATACAGGCAACCTAAGCCTGATGTGAATTTTTTTTCAAGCTACTGGTAGGTATGTAAATGTAGGTTATGTCCTTTTTAATTTTGATTGTTTTTTCTTCATCTGCAATAAGTGGAAATTATACAGTCAAGCCTCTATATTTCGAATGAATTTCATGGTCCCTTCACCTATTATTTCTATGTGAATGAACCTCCGTAATTCAAACTTTCTATAAGTCAAACATTTTTTTGGTCCTAAACTATGGGGTGATTTGCTTACTGTTTGTAAGTTTGTCTAAAATTCCTTCTTTTTGTATGGAAAACAAACACATCTTTTCATAAGGTTAAGAGACTGGGATCTGAAACTGTATTCTTAAAGCTTAGAAGGGAATAAGAACAATTGAGGCTGAAAAATGCTTGAAAAACTATAACAGTGAACAGAGACTGGTCAGATTTAGCTGGTTATTATAAAGAAAGCATGTATTTCCCAACACGACCTTTGTTTATGTATGTGAACCTTATTTCAAACGTATTAACAACTTTTTGCTATTGATTAAACACAGTGAATGATTTATGACTTATGGATCAAATGTTGGTGAAAGTACCTTTGGTGAATTGCTGTAATTTATTACATTTTTGAATTCAGGGCTATTTGTTTGGTTCTTACCTTGTTTATGCTTCTGATGGATACGATGTCAAATGGACCACACCTCAATGCATTTTGTGTTTACGTTTGATTGGTAAACATTCTGTTTTTACAGTTGAATGTTTTTTATGTTTTTGATAACATTGATACAATAAAATGAAAGTGGCTTTAAGACTCTCCAATATCATAGCATATCTTGAAGGACAACGAAATGATTTTATATAAGTGAAACTTGAATAAAAATGACTCAAAATTCAGAGTCTTCTGATTGTACTTTGTTTAAGTGTTTATGAAATTTGCAGAATTTGTTAAATAAGTTCATTTGAACATTGCAAGAAATTGTTCGGTAAAACTGAAACTCTACTTCAGAGCCATTTTCTAAGAAATTCAGGTATTTCACCTCAACGACCATACATGTGCCCTTGTTTCGATTCTTTAATTTGGTAATTGGATAAAAGTAGATAAAGATAAAGTAGATAATATATGAAACCATATTTTTAACTGAGGAAACGAGAAACGACCATTTCAAAAATTTTCTTTTCTAATGTCAACTGTTGTAAAGTTTTTTTATTCGGTCTTCGCCCTTCTCCTTTATGTAGAATTTTAACAGGGCTGCTGCTAGAAAACAAATAAGCCTTTTATGAACTTTTACGTGATGGATTACCTCCAGCAGGCAGGGCAACTCATTATGTCAGGGCCTAATGGGTTGGGCATAGAGACAAATTCTTGAAAATAACGAAATGGATGTTTTTTCAAACATTTTCTTACAATAATTCATAAATCTAACCAGGGCTACATTTACATATACATTATTCCAGCCCTCTGAATTAGGAAAAAACGACTGACAGTAAAAAAATGCCATCGTATTTGAAAATTGTGACAGCATATCATTATTTACGACGGCAAAAGAATGCTGCTGTATAAGATTTTAACGACGGCAAAACTTGATTGGTTTATTCCAGTAAAAATATTGGTGTAGAGTAATGGATAATAAAACAGAAACTAAATACTTTATAAATCAATAATGTTACCTGGAACAAGAAATTACAAGATTTAAAATTGTAACCCGCAGGGGATTTGCTGTGAACTTGTCCTATTATTTCTTTGATAGTCATAGTTTAAAAACAACAAACCTACGCATTAAGGTTTCTTTACTAATTTCAAGGCAAATGAAAAGAAAAATCACAAGACGATCTATATTGAAAACAAAACCCAAACTGACTTGAATATAATATGAACTTATTGAGAAAAAAACCCATCCAAAAACCAAACCCAAACTGACTTTATAATACTTTATAATTCACATTCCTGCGTAAAGGCTTTCTATTTGGCATAACCTGCGTATTGTTGCTTACAAACAAGAAAGATTTTTGAAAGGAAAATATGTTCGTCTTAAATCGAATATGTGACGTAAACGAATATTCTATGGAAATAATAAACGAAAGATGACGGGAATTCCCAGGAATTGCCAAAATCACCCATATGTTAGATATATAACTCACCATTATTTTTGCTATTGTTTAAGTCCTGCCAGTTTCTCTTTGGTGTTCCTCTCAAAAGATGAAATGATTAGAGTAGTAAAGGTGGCACCAGTTGTCAAAGGAAAAAAATATATTTGTATTCAAAAAAACACTGTCGGCAAAATTTTGCTGTCGTGATTTTCATTTATGGCAGCTTTACGACGGCAAAAGCTGAATGCCGACGTAAATTCAGAGGATTTTATTCAAAGCTGCTACCTGGAAACATCTTTGGCTATGTTCACACTCACTGGTTCCATTATGTCCAAAATAAGCGCGCCTTACAGACTTCCAATCAAAGCACTTTTCCATTTGTTTTGTTAATATTGAAATCGAGTAAATAAATAAAAAAACAAACAATAAACAAAATTTCGAAAAAGGTCGAAATTTTTCATCTGCTTTAAATTATTTGTCGGACGAAAATGACGAAAATTTATACCGATGAAAAGTTTCGTCCATCAAACATTACCCACCGATAAAGTTTTTACCGATAAGTACGGTCATTGCTAGGTAAAAACAGTTGGTTGATAGGTAAAAATCCAACATAAAACTTTGAGGCTTCTGTAGCCTTATCATGGCCAGAGCACATGGAGTTTTCCTCATGTAAGGTAGGATGTTAGAAGAAAGCGGAAATACTATCTTGTATTCTGTCAGACCTAAGGCCGCTGCCATTATGGGCTATTTTTTAAAGCATTGTTTGAGCAAAAATTGGCGTTTGGACAGCTACTCAGCTCCAGACCCTTACTTTCATGCAGATTTTTTTCTATGAAATGAATGCCATTGGGGATAGTCAGGACACCAAAAGGCATAAAGGCACTGATTTTTAAATTTTGTGGTAGAATTCTGCCTATAGCTAAAAAAAACAGCATACCTTTAAAGTAGCAGTTACATTCAATGTTACAAATTTGGCCCAAAATGCCAATCTTATGGACCCTATTTCTAGCGAAGCGATACCGAATTTTTTTTAAAAAAAATTGAACAAGTGCCTGTTTACATTTTGTTGTGTAGAAACTATCTGAAAACAAACACAATCTGAGGA
This sequence comes from Turritopsis dohrnii, assembly GCA_027922465.2. Classification (NCBI taxonomy): domain Eukaryota; kingdom Metazoa; phylum Cnidaria; class Hydrozoa; order Anthoathecata; family Oceaniidae; genus Turritopsis; species Turritopsis dohrnii. The sequence continues at coordinate 1,396,748 of BQMF02000005.1, forward strand.
TATCACTTCCAGACTTTGCCCTATTTTGCCTGAATTTCTCAGAAAGTGGCTCTTAATATTGTTGTTTTATCATGCTTTGATCTTACCTAGGTCTCGCTTGGGATTGCTATGATGGCAGGAAAAAGAAGGTATAGACGTCACAACCTTGCTATGATGAATAATAAGTCATTTTTTCTTCAGTTTATCATATTATCGATCACCTGAGCTAATGTTATTTTCAATGATATCTGTTCTGTTGCAGGAAACACTACGGGGAGACTTAAAAGAAACTTGCTATGAAGGAACCCCCACACTCTTTGAAGTAAGTGCCTTTTGAAATTGTCTTTAGTCCTACTTCTTTCAAATTTGATGAATGAATGATAATGAATGATTATTTATTTTATTGCACTCAAGGTTTGGGTTGAATGCTCATTCAGATCAATTTTACACTTTTATTAATTTCATAAAAAACCCTTTTCCTTCTAGATAATGGGTTATTCATATTTCTTTGGTGGGTTTATGGCAGGACCACAGGTACGTAATTTTCACTGTCTTTAATTTTCCTTAATAAATGTTTTCTGGTATATCGCAATAATTCCTCCATTAAAAATAGCGGCCACCCAACAGCTAGAGGTTTTCCCAAATATTGTTTAATGTATACTCATTGCGAACAACAGTTTGAATAATCCTGAGCTATAAGCACATCCACAAGCTTACTAATACTTCTGATCTTCCTTCTTCTCCCCACATGGTAAATTTATTGACAAATTCCATTTGGACGAACTTGGTTTTCTTTTCAGAAGTAGTGATAATGGTGTAACATACAATAATCATGCTTGATATTTTTAGTTATCTTTTTGTTTTGTTTCAGTTTTCTTTCCAACGATACATAAAGTTTGTCAACGATAGCCTTGTTGATGGTGATGGTCTAAAAGCTTCCAATTCTAGGTAATCATCGATGCATTGCCTTCGAGTATTTGAAAATAATGTACATGCAAACTCATCAGGCCAACGTGTAGTAAAATATTCTCTAGTATGTCTTTTACGTTTTGAAGATATGAGTTTGTATGTTTTGATCTCTCAAAATTAAGGAACATTGATTTGTGTTTATTAACGTTAATTGATGTGACAATGAAGAGCTGAAGATGTTTGTTATGATTTTTTGATGCTCGTTTGAAAGAAGGAATTATTTTTCCCCCAGATTTACCACAGCTTTGAAGCGCACAATCGGTGGCATTGTGTCGTTGATTGTATTTATCAAATATGACCCATCGTTTCCAGCGGATGATTTGTTGAGCAATGGGTTTCAGGTATGTTGTATGTATGTTCAAGCAATTAATGACAAAAAAGAATTGTTAATAAATTTGTTAAGAATCAGTTCTCTTATGAAAATAAGACACTGAAAATTTTGAATTACTTTTATTAACTATTACAGAGTAATAGGAGTTTAAAGTTTTTTCAATACTCATCTTTATGATGTCACAAGGTGACAGCTGTATTTTTCTGAATAAGCCATTAACGCCACAGCGTTAGTGTCTTCTTGCTGATAATTTTGTTGCTAATAATTTTTCCCCCTGTAACAGTGGCTTATTGTTAAGCATTTGGTTCATCCAATAAAAGGAGTAGGACAAAGCAACCTGGAGAGACAAATTTATATTTTTCTTTTACCAATCCTATAAAAGAGAAACGTCGTGCTCAAAGAGTTTTTATAAACACCATCAAACCAATATTTTGAAGCCAGTGTAGTTGTCAGATGCTGGAAATTCTCTTCATATTTTGCTAACCACACATGATGAAATTACGATTCATTTTCCTCACCCCAAATACTACACCCAAGCAGAGTGTTGAGTGTATAAAGAGAATAGGCTCATTTTCAAAAAGCTCCAATAAGCTCAGATGAATATTTATGCATCACTTTTGACTTTGTACAATACTAGCATTTGTGACCGTCCATGGGAAAAAATGTACATTTTGTTTTAGCCGTAAAATATACCGGTATTTTACCAATAAATAATGTAGTATCAATATTTTTATAAAATTTTCATTTTACCGGCAAACTAATTATATTATCAGTAATTACCGGTAAGCAAATTGATCAATACTTTTATTGGTAAATTTACCGGTAAATCTAAATCGATACAATTTTATTGGTATAAGTGTGTGTTTTCCCCAAGGGATTTACCAAGATAACTTAAAATTAAAGCGGACGGTTTTGATTATTGTTAAATTTCGAACAAACTGTTGTATCTTTTATTTTCAGCTGAATGAGAACCAGGTAACAAGTTGATTTTGATACACAAATGACTATTACCTGTAATGTATGCATAAAAAGATTAAAGAAAAATTTCCCTGTCTATTATAATAATTAAATGACACGGTCTTTTTAAATGGAAGATTTAAACCTATGAAGAAAAGAATCATTAATAAATTAATAAATTCATTAATAAGTTCAGGAGACCTTGGGATCCCTTTAAAAGATGGTCATCTTTCAACCTTCTAATTCACGAGCAGGTGATTTCTTTTGTTTCAGAGTTTAATGATGTCAATTACTTCATCATAAAAAATAAAAACAAATGTTCAGAAAGAAACACTTGATCAACCAATGATAGTTAATTTATGACTTGATCAGGTCTCGAAAATGACGAAATTAGTGTAAACAAACATTAATATTTTCGAAAACATGTTATCGCTATCGATTAGCTACTTTACCATACATCTGAGACGCTACCGGTAAATCACTATGTAAATTTTTACATTACGTTACATTACTGTTAATTATCGGTAAAGCTGCAAATTTACCAATATAATTATGGAGTAGGTAGGATCTTTTATGGAATAGGTAGGATCTTCCTACTGGCCAGCCTCGAACTCCATCTTTGTCAGTGGCTTAGTTAGAGGTTTCTTTCTTGTTTCTAAGCTAGGACACTGAACGTTGGTTTTCTTTCACCTTTTTCTGTTTGTCTAGTTGTTGTATGTGCTCTTTGTATGCTTGTGAACTGTCACTGTTGTGTCGAAACTCTGGTAAGTCATCTCTTGGTGAGGGTACAACTCAAAAACTCAGTTACTGGTCTGAGGCCGGCTGACTTTTTTGGTAGCGCTTAAAAGAGGCTGTTCCATCAGCAGCTATAAAATATCAGGACATTTGTTTTGCCATGTCGCGCATGGAGGGTTTCCCAGCAAATGTGTCTGGTGTGCTTTGTCTAGGCCACACCCTGAGCCTTCTGTTACGGTAGAAGGTTTATTAGACTTTTTGCAAGTACATGTTATGTTTGTTCCTTTTATTTAATTTCTCTATCTAAGCTTCCCTTATGAAATGGTTAATCAAAGAAAAAACACAAAAAAAAACAGCTTCAAAACCCAATTCGATTAACCCTGCCCCACTGAACATATCTTTCACAAATGTCTGTGGTTTTCGTACAAATTTCTTTCACATTCATTCTTTCATTTCTAACAACTCTCCTGACATCCTTGTAATTTGTGAGACTAATCTGAATTCTAATATTGACACAGAAAATGATTTTCTTTTTCAAGGTTATCTTCCTCTACATCGTAAGGACTCTAAAACCCACATGCATGGCCTTGGTGTATACCTTCGAGACAATTTACCTAAAACTCGTGTGAGTGATCTAGAGGATCCTGATTTGCCATACATGTGCTTTTGTCTTTCATTGCTCCATTCAACAAGCTATCTGTTCTTTCTTTATCGATCTCCATCATCCCAAGACTGCTCTGTTATAGACTCTATATCTGAAAGTATTGACAAGGCCCTATCAATTCATCACAGTGCCAACATATTTGTTTTTGGTGACTTCAATGTTCATCATGAAAAATGGCTCAAATTCTCAAATGGAATCTCTCACTCAGGAATTCATACTCTAAATTTTGCCCTATCTCAATCTCTTCACCAAATCATTGACTTCCCTACTCGCTTTCCTGATCGTGATGATCAATCTCCATCTCTACTTGATCTCTTTTTAACATCAAATCCTGATATCTGTAAAGCATCTAGTGAAGTTCCTCTTGGCAACTCTGACCATGGCGTAGTTTCTGTCTTAACATCTTTTAATTGCAAAGCTGCTTCTGAATCTCCTTTTCATCGCACTCTCTTCAGTTATGAACGTGGTGAATGGGATAATTTTCGAGACTTTCTTCGGGATGTCCCCTGGTCCAATGTGTTTTCAAATCCAGCTGAAAAATGTGCAGAGGAAGTTACATCTTGGCTTACATCTGGTATTGAAGCATTTATCCCCAGTAGAAAATTTCGTGTTAAACCTCACTCCTCTCCCTGGTTCTCACCTGCTTGTGCTGCAGCAATTGCTCACAGAAATCTTTACTTTCATCAATATCAACGTGAGAAGTCTTCTCATAATAAGGTTCTTTTCAACCAAGCACGAAATCACTGCAAATCTGTCATTAATAACGCAAAGTCTACATATCAACAAGAAACTCGTAATCGTATCTCTTCACAAAAAATTGGCTCTCGAGATTTTTGGCGCATCATTAAAAGTGTCACCAACAATAAAAGGTCATCCATTCCTCCCATTTTTAATGGTCCAGAGGTTTTATCATCATCTAAGGATAAAGCTGAACTCTTCTCTAATATTTGCAGTACTAACTCTACTCTTGATGGCTCTGGCCATGCTGTTCTGGAATTTCCCTTGAGGACTAATAAAATACTGGATAGCTGCTTTATCACACCAGCTAAAATATCTTCCATCATTTCAAATCTTGATGCTTCTAAGGCTACTGGCCCTGATGGAATTCCTGTCATCCTGTTTCAGAAGTGTGCACCTGAATTATCTCCTGTACTTTCTCGTCTATATAACAAGTGCATAGCTGAATCTTGCTTTCCTTCATCTTGGAAGTTTGCCTCTTGTAATTCCAGTCTTATGGTGATCGATCTTATCCACGAAATTACAGACCCATTAGTCTCCTACCAGTTATGAGTAAAATTTTTGAGGCCTTTATCAATAACTCTCTTGTTAATCACCTTGAATCTAATAACCTCTTATCAGATTCTCAATATGGCTTTTGCTCCCAACGCTCAACTGCTGACCTCCTTACAATGATAACTGATAGAATCTACACTGCATTAGATAAATCTGGAGAGGCAAGAGCTGTTGCTCTTGACATATCCAAGGCATTTGATAAAGTATGGCATACTGGCCTTTTGAAAAAGCTTGCTGCATATGGAGTTAAGGGTCTCCTTTATGAGATCATTTGTTCCTTCCTTGGTAATCGTAGGCTTAAGATTGTTTTAGACGGGCAATCATCATCGACACATTCCATCAATGCAGGAGTTCCCCAAGGTTCTGTCCTTGGGCCAACCCTTTTTCTTTGACATTATTTCCAAGCTTGCCATCTATGCTGATGATTCAACCATCTATTCCTGTATTCCAAAATCAGATTTGTTCAGGCAGGTAGAAATGGCAGGCGAAATTAAGTTTGATCTGCAATCTATAGTTGTGTGGGGAGAGAAATGGCTGGTCACATTCAATTCCACAAAAACAAAACTTCTATCTGTAAATCATACTAAAGATCCCTTTTTACCGTCAGTTTCCATGAATGGCACCCAGTTGGAAGAAAACAACTCCTTTCGTCTCCTTGGCATCACTTTTTCACAGGACTTCTCCTGGCGCTCCTACAATGAGGCAATCGCTAAGTCAGCCTCGATGAAGGTGGGCTGCCTTCTTCGTGCAAGAGCATACCTCAGCCCTGATGCCATTCTTTACCTATAAATCTACTATTCGACCTTGTATTGAGTATTGTTGCCATATCTGGGGTGGTGCACCCTCTGATTCTCTAAATCTTTTAGATCGTATCCAGAAAAGAATCTGTAATGCTGTTGGTGATGAACTTGCAAATAAACTTGACACACTCTCCCATTGCAGATCTGTGGCGTCTCTTTGCCTCTTTTATAAATACTTTTACGGAAAATGTTCAACTGAGCTCTCTTCTCTCATCCCTGCATTAAAAACTTTCAAGCGAAACACAAGATATTCATCTAATTGTCATGATCACACTGTCAGCATCCCAAAATCATCAAAAAAATTTTACCAACAAAGTTTCATCCCTCGCTCCTCCACTCTCTGGAATTCTTTACCCCAGTTTTTTTTTTCCTTCTCATTATAATCTTCAACACTTTAAATGTAATGTCCATCGTCACCTTTCCTCCTTGTACCTCAATACACATTAGTGGTTTTAAACCTTGTATTGAGCGACTAATTAAAAAAAAAAAAAAATTACTACAATTTCTGGTAATCGCTAAAATAATCTTAAGTTACCTGTAAAATTACTGGTAATTTGCACATATCGGTAAATGGGCAGAGCGTATGATTATTACGCAATGGTATTACTTATTTCGTTTTCACATTTATGAACAGGAGGTGTATTTTCCATTCACGTAAAATATTAGATTGCACATGTAAATTTAGAACAACTTGTGACCACACTGGTGAGGTACGAAGATGCATGCGATTATGACATGACATACTGCATGACATACTGCCCTGTAATCGGAATCACATACTCTCCATCCGATATCAAAAAATTGTGTCACATTCAGGAGAGAGCTAATAGTATCATAAACGATGGTACGAGTGACATACACAGTGATATAGAGCAGATATTGAAGAAACAAGTGGTGACTGAAGTTTACAGGTGTCTCAACAATCAATATCCTGATGTATTCCACTGCTATTTCGAGCGAATATCACATAACCTTAACACAAGAGGCAATAATTCTGCGTTGAGAGCAGTTAAGACGAAAACTAAATTTGTACATAAAGCCTTTAAGGTACAAGGGGTTGCTTTGTATAACAACCTTCCTTCTAAGATGAGAAATGAAATATCCATTGTTAGATTTAAAAATCAACTAAAAAACATTATTTTGTAGGAATTCTCTTATTCAATCTATCATCTTTGCTTTTTCGTATCTTCTTCGATTTTACAGCTTTATAGTTTTACTAGCTCGCTCTTCCCTTGACTTTATAGTTTGTTTGTTGTTGTTTGTTTGTTTGTTATGTCTTTACTTTTATCGCATGTGCATCTGCTGCTTTCATGTCTCTACACGCTAGTTATATTTTTATGGACTACTGTATGATTTCTGTATTTTTAAATACTATTTTATATTTTTATACTTTTTTTCTAGCTTTTATCAATCAGGATCTTCGTTGATAACAGAATATTTATTTTCTGAATGATACATCCTGTATAAATATTGTGAATAATAATAATAATAGTAATAATAATTAAAATCGCAGGAAACTTTCAGAGTGCGTTATGTTATTTTTAAAAGGAGAAGACTGCCTACTAGAATTGAGTTCATTCTCCTTACTTTCATCTGAACATTGTGCTTATACAACAATGTTTAACAATTTCATCTCTTCATCACCATTCTCTGGCTCTCCCACATAACCGCGAAACGAACCACTAGTATCAATATCACTTTCATTTGAACTTTCGAATGAAGGAAGATTAACGGATGATTGAGACTTTCTGAAAACCTTCTGAAGTTATTTATACAATAGTTTGTTTTTTTTTAACATGTTTATTCCATTAAGAAAAATGTTGCAATGCATGGTTGGAGCTCTTAGTGATGAATAGCTTGACATTGAACTTCCCTAACTTCATCTCTTAACATTTCTATTCTTTTACTTAGCCTTCTTTTGGTTTTGTTTTAGTCCAGGTCATTTCTTTCAAAATCCACGCAGATAGCATTGACGTATCACATTCACTTCTGTAAATATGTCAGTATATGGATGTTTTCTGTAAGTATTTTTTTTTTTTTTTTTGCTTTTCTTCGTCAGTAACTTTAGGATAGCCTCTTTCTTGACTTAAATAGTAGCTGTAATATTTGCTGTTTATATTTGTGTGATATCACCAAAATTTAAATAATGTATGCATAATTCAAACATAAATGTAAACAAAGGTATAAAATTGATAGAAATGGCATGGAGTAATTCTGCAGTGTGTTCTTCATTAGGAAAGTGTATGTATCATCACAGGCTTGAGCTATAATGGCATCAAAGACGGAAAATCAAAATGGGATGGTGTCCGAAACTTCAAGTTTCGAAGAGTGATATTTGGACCATTTTTCCAGGTGACTATTGTCATTTTTTTATGTTTGTAATTGTTTAACCTTTTTTAGGTAACAGGTACAATGTTTGACATTTTTGTCAGGTTGTTGACAAAGAAATTAAAAATTTGAGTAAACGATAATCTTTGAGAAGGTTCTATTCTTGATGATGTGCCTTATGTTGCTGTTTTGCATTTATTATACATTTCGAATCTTGACTAAAAATTAAATCACACAACCGGGACTGGATAGTGTATCCATGCTGTAAAGCTCAAAAAACTGATAAAAAAAATGTATGGGATCCCTTCGCTACGACCAACCGCTGCAGAGATATCATCGATGAAAGATTTTGATGACGTCTTAGCTGCAGTACCAGCCCCTATTGCCGCCCCCAAAAACGTCAGTTATTCTTATTGGTTCTCGAGATATTTCCCCAAAAATGTCGCGTTTGATTGGGGATGTAATGCAATGGTTCCCTTGTGATACGATAAAAATAACTGACGTCACACTGTGTGCTATTATACTAATCCTCGATTATCAATGGTCTAACGAAAAAATACCCACGATTCAGAATATTTTGACCGTAAATTTAAAAAAAACACAGCACTCTCTAAGTTAAATGTGTTACACACGCACACGCATGAGTATAATAAGATAGAACCAATGCTATACTTATTTCTGGCAATAGGCCAACCAGGAAGTTTCAAGACAAAAGAACCAGTTCTTACAGGTGGTTGCTTATAATTTTAGGATATGCTTGAGGGATTCAACATCAACACAAGTCAGTGGGCTGGTAGGTAAGTTGCTTGTCAATCATCTAAATCAAGATGTTTGTCATGGATTTGATCCAAAGCAAGGGAAGTAACACACAACTCTATGTTGGTATAATCTTGTTCCTTTGGAGACACTAACTTAAATTATATTATGTATAGTAGAGGAAATACATGAAAAACTGTTAAAATAACATGGGTCTTTGTTGGTTTTATTGGATGTTTGAAGGAACATTATTATTTTATTTTTTATGGGAAGATCATTTTCTAAATCGAAACTGTTTTTCAGTGAATTAATAACAAACATATCCAAGTTATTTTTGCTGAACTATCAATTTCTAGATATAATTTTTTCTTCACGAAACAAAATTATAACTATTATAGCGAAATTTACGAAGTCTGTTTCCTAGGCTGTTTTATGCTTTGTCAGTTTCTCTACAGTGAAAGCGAGAGTGATCTTTTCAAAAATCTTATTTCAGATACATCTTCAAACGTCTGATGTTCTTGGGCAACAAGACTGCTTCTCATATACTTACCCTACTCTTCTTGTCCCTCTGGCATGGTTTCTATGTTGGATATTTGATACTCTTTGCAATTGAATTTCTTCTCATTATTGCTGAACGACAAGTAAGAGGTTTTTGCTTTACACCATCTATTGTATAGTATGTGTTTCCAAGTTCTGGGAGTTTTTTCTTATTTAGATTTTTTAGTTAATATCAATGTACTTTTTCAGACGTATCGGGCATCAGGCCTATATTGAAACCGTCCATGTTTTCAGATGACTTTTCTTTACTTTATAGTTCTGCGATGTTCTACGAAAACTATTGAATACAACATATAATGATCAGCCATGGTTTGTAAAACTACCAATTAGAATTGTCAATGCTACATTTCGTGCTTACGCTTGTGGCTTCGCAGCGAGTGCCTTTATACTGTTGAGATGGAGAAGAATAAAGATAGTAAGCTCTCTTGAACTTCCTTATAATATTCAAAAATAACTTTTAAGTCTGCTTGTGTTAGAAAGTTCTTTCTCTAGTAACGTTTCTAGATTTGAATGATTTATGAGAGCCCTGACAGGGTCTAATCTAGAATGGAAGGGCAGCACCTTTATTAGGAAAAGGACAACCTGAGTTTATTTTGTTGGGTTAAACCTGTAACCCCTCTGATTTGTATTTTTGAAATTTTTAAAACGAAGTAAATTTTCAAATAAAAAAAAACATAGAGGGCAGCGTCCAATCAACGGACGCTCTTTCGGCCTAGATTAGACCCTGCCTGAATCTTTTTTGTCTATCCTCACAGAAGATAGGTATTATTAACTTTCTACACACTACTGCAATTCAATAGCATGTAAAAAAATAAAAGCATTATTACTTGATAATTATTACTTGATGTAATATCATCATCTTCATTCTTCCGACAGGTATATGCTGCTGTCTATTATTGGTTGTTCTTAGTATTGGTTGCCTGGTATCTATTAATTAACATTTTGCAAGCTTATTCTAGAAGTAGGAAGTCCAAAAAACAGTACGTTCTTGCTTATTCAATTGCTTTTGCTTTACCAATGATTTGTTACCTGTCATTAATGTTTTTTTACTTTAGGGAAGACAAGAAAGAAAACTAAAGTCTCAGTGTCGCTGAAATGACAAATTTCATTTTAGCAATGTCACTTGTTTTATTACTAGTTGTTGTTTTACTGCTGATGTTCATAATACTTGGATGAGATTTTTTTTGTTTTTGTTTTAAGATACGTCTTTTAGTAAAATGACTCCTATAATATAATTGTTTTAATAGACAAAATAGTTATGCAAATGTTTGAGTATTATTGAAGTTGTGGTTTCAAAATAATCATTAGTGATTAGCTTTTTGTCATGGAACATCGTGGTGTAGTGTCTTTAATTCAAATTTCCATGTAACTGAAGGAGAATTGTGTTTTTTTCCACTGAAGCACTCTTCCAAATCATGCTTGCTAGGATTTTAAAAGATGTTCCTTGACTTCGTATGAAAATGAAAAATGAAAATGTAAACAATGTGGTTTCACGATGAATCTATTTATTTTTATTTTGGAGTCGACTTTCCAATTAACAGCCTGAAAGCATAATTATTCATTCTTTTACGAATCCAATGACTACTGCCTAAATGTTTAGTAACTCATAATTTGAGCTGGGACTTGGATTTACCATAATGGATTCATCTTGAAACCCTTCATCATTATTTTCCTTTTCACTTTTTTAATTACTTTATGAAAAAGTCTCTGTGATAATCGAAAACAGAAATTTTCAAGCTTACCATGTTTTCATGGTAATATTTTTATGAAATTATTGAAATTTTGGTTTAGTTTATTGAAATGTTTTTGCGATACTTTTATTACTGATTGACAATAGAAAATGTGTGCACTTAAGTCATGCCCGTTATTAACAAAGCTTCATGATGGAAATCTCATAATACATATCATGCCATGTTGTTAATATACTCTGTTGTTTGTTCCTATATTCATTCACAGTTTGTACGATTATTGTTTCGGTTTGATACATTTTACTGTTTCAGTGTGTTGTCTAATCCTTGTGGATTTCGAATTAGGTTAGGTAGTTGATACTAAAAATTATTTTACCCAATTATGTTACTATGAAAGATAGTTTCTATGTATCAATCAGTTACAAGGAAGGTTCTATTGTTTTAGATCTTTGAGAAACTTTCGGGTAAGCAAAGAAAAAAAGGGTCCTAAATAAAATTTGCATATACGTCATGTAGTCGTGTGATATTTTATCAAAATCTTTAACTTTAAATGAATAAACATCGTTTTTGTTTGGGATTTAAAACTATTTAGACAAAATCAAACGTAACCAGAGACTCAAAGCTATTTCTTTGCAAATGATTACTGAGTCCCCTGTTATTTACAGTCTTCTTCTATGTAAATATTTTAGACTTCTAACCAAATAATTTTCATAAGCTTACATGACAAGGATGGAGTCACCTCTCGAAAACTTAAACGCTAAACTTGACCAAGTTATAATTGGTGGCAAGAGTGGCTTTCATTTTATTCGTGTTGATATGTTGGCTGAAAAACTGGGCTCCTCGGAAGTTGCCTTGAGGTTCCTGATCGGCCTTTTTGCAGGTTTGTGATATTTGTATTATTCCGGTGACTTTCAGGTAATAGCTGAAAGATATTGCTTCGAAATGAAAGAACGAAAATTTCCTAATTTTGAAATTTAATTTCTTGATCTCAGGGTTCCCGTTTTCCTTTCTTTACCTGCTGCTTTCAAAGAGTTGCAGCAGTGAGAAAAAGGTACAAAATATTATGTGATGTAACCAATACCATTTTGAAAAGTTTAGTTGCTAATCAACAACTTTTAGTGTATGGGCCTTCTTCAGACTACACATTATTGATTAATCCTGACTGGATCTATTGTAGCATCTATTTTTCACAATCACTGGTTTGGTTATCAACTATTTCTGTTTTGGTAAGTACCATTTTAATGTGGACAATAACAAAACGATATTCTTTCCAACTATAATGATAATCATTTTGTTAGAGTATAAAAAAGTATAGTATTATAAAAAATGACATGTACTGATAACATACATAGTCAAAAAAACTATGGTCTTTTACACCTTAGTAAATTATATATCAAATCAAATTATCCAGTTATCAATCATTAATGATACCTTGAAATCAAAGTTTGAGTATCTGCATCCTTGTTTATTGTTCTATGTTTATTTTAGGTAGTGATTTTGTTTATAACCTATTCAGCATTTTTATTGCATATGTGTCTATCAGTGTGCTAGGTGGCACTATTCAAAATGTCATCTTTACTTTCATTTTTCAAACTGTAAGTTGAATCTTTCACTTCATTCTTTTCAAAGATGGTGTATACTCACTTGTTTTTCAAAGTTTTAATGACTTTTCATACAGGTGTATCTTGTTGTTGGGTATGTTATGAATGCATCGTCTGATGGGTATGACGTGAAGTGGACGACCCCTCAATGCATTCTGTGTATGCGACTAATAGGTAACTATTGGAAGTAATTTAATGTATATGGTAAATCAGGTAAATTGGCATGAAGATTTTTGAACTTATTGTCATTAGGTTTGGCTTGGGATGTGTATGACGGCCAACAAGACAATGTAGGAATTTATTTTGTTTATTTGTATTTTTATCTAGAATGTTTATTAGAAATGCTATCTGCGTTCAAGTTATGATTTTGCCAGTTTTGAAATAGTTCCGTAAATCTCCTATGCATTGCAGTTGGATCTTGATTTGATAAGACTGCTGGTGAGGCTAGTTACTTAATATTCTTTGAATTTCACTGTGATTGGAACCTGTTTGTTTAGGCGAATTTGAGTACTTATCAATTGGTCACGAGTGTCAGAAAGGTTCCATCAATGATGGAGGTATGTTGTTTAAAGCTATCAATGATTTTCTTAAAAGTCCAAAATTACTGAATTGCAAAAGTAAGCTGGCCTCCCATGTCAAGTGAATGTATTATGTTTTTGCTATTTTCTGAAAACTACTGCCAGGGTCAGTATAGTGATTGATGGCATTCCAAACGTTTGATTGTTTCAAATTGTTGTAGTTTTTCCAGATATTTTTGATTTTTTTTAGATATTTGGTTTTTGTTATTGTTTTTGTGGATTTTTGGCTGGTCCTCAGGTATATGAATACTTGTCCAATTTTAACAAAAAATCTTATTTTACTGCTATTCCACATACCACCCAAGTTTGAAATTGCTCTGACTTTTGCCTTTTTTAGTTCTCTTTTCAACGATATAAGAAATTCGTGGATGGCACATTGATTGATGAAAAAGCACAAACTCTCTCATCTTCACGGTATCCTCCTTATTTCTGCGAAATTATCAATTTCATGCAAATATATTCTTCACTATTCCACAGTCATTGTCCTTAATCATTTATGTAATTGTTCACCTTTTCTTTCACTGCATGGATTTACCAAAGACTTCAACATACATTGACTTGACAAACTTTAACCGTGACATTCCAGTAACACCAAACCAGTAACAATAAACCTTTGTTAGGTTGGTATTTATAATAAACACTCAACTGAAGATGAATCATTATTTGAAAACAAATACTTTTCTCTGTTTGTTGATAGATTCATTGAGAGTTTGAAGAGATTGGCAGCTTCCTGCGTTGTGATGTTTTTATTTCAAGTCTTTGATTCTGATTACAGATCAGAGGGATTGTTGGAACAGTCTTTGCTGGTAAGAAAAGATCATAGAAGGACTCCTTTGATTTTTATCTGATGTTGGATACGTTCAGTTGGGAAGTATTTTTGGCAATAAAAGATACAAACTCACTTCTTTAAGCAAAAGAAAACTAATAATTTTAATAATTTTAAATAATTTTAAGCTTTAATGCTCTCTTTAATTTTATGAAGGGCGTGTTTCTCTGTGAAATTAATGGTAGGAATATGGTAATATTTGTTATTGTTACAAAATAAGTGGTAGCTGTGTACTATTCAATCAACCGGAGCCTTTGTTGACCTGAAAACAAAGTTGTAAACACAACTTCATTTTTTTTTCAAACTGTCATCACTATTATTAATCTCCATATCTTGTTCTCGTCTGCATTTTCAGAGTTGTAATCTCCTATTTGTTTACTCCAAATTTTACATATCAGTCTTAATAGCAGTTATAATGTTATTATTCACTCAAAGTAACTGGCAATTATTTTTCCTCAAAGTTTTTATCTATATGCACCTTTGATTTTTTCCAACAGGAAATGATTCATTCTTGACCAATGAAGTTGCTGACTTCAGCTATTCGCATTCTGTTATAGGATCAACCATTTTTCACAAAAGTTTTGTGCATGGGAATAATTTATTATGTTCAATTTTCTAAATACGTCATTGTATGGTGGGTCAGTGTGAGTAATTCATTTCATTTTGCTTTTGATATCAAAAGTAAAAAACTGTCCTGATAATTATCAAGCACTTGGTTTGCCCCCCAAAAAGCTTAATGTTATTAAGGCAGCTATAAAGAAGCTTACTTTATTGAAAAATAATCATTTTCACAAAGTTTGTTTGTAATCTGTTAAAACATTTTTCAGTTTTTCCAAATAAAAGGCAATTTTCATTTTCATATTATTTCTGTATTTGTTTGCTGTTTTGTATTTTTGATTACAAAGAACAAGGTGGTATTTTCTGGATTTCGGAATTTTTTTCCAAAATTATGTGCTTCCTAATTACAATTTCAGCATAGTCCTGTGGATTTTTAAAAGATGAAAGCTATGCTCCCTCCAGCTTGTTTCCATCAACAATTGCATCTTAAGAACATCTCTTGATTGGTTTTCAAGTTACTGCTCAAATTGAATGTGCTGTTTGATTTGAGTTGTTGCTAGCAAATACTATGTTCGTGTCATTCTTAAATTTTTGTTCAGGAAAGTCTTTGCATGTTGCTTGGACTAAGTTACGACGGTCTCTCCAAAGATGGCAAACCCAAATGGGATGGCTTGAGGAACTTCAAACTGCGACAATTTGTGTCAGGAGCATTCTTTCAGGTTTGTGTTTGATCGAAATCTGAATGGAAAAATTCATACAAATTTTGTGGAAGGTGATGTTATTTTGTAGGTTGACATAATGGTATATTATTTTGTGGTTTCATTAGACCTCTGAAATTTTATGAAATCCTATTTTGAATTCTATTTTGTTTTTAAACTTCATTATTTTTATTACTTTGAACTCCTGGCACTCACACGTTGGTGATTTGAAAACAAGAGAAAACATATTGCCCAGAGATCAGAATGCCTTATGGAAAAAAATATCATGGTGTAAGATGAGCTTTGATGATTCCACTTTACTTTTTAGGACATCATTGAAAGTTTTAATATCAACACCAATCAATGGGCTGGACGGTAGTTGTTTTTTTGTAGAGAAAACTTTACCTTTGCTTGTGGGATGAAATAGATTTTTGACATCTGCTCGTACCAGTATACTAACAACAAACACAGTGTTTGTCGTAATCTGATATCCTATAAAAAACCAGCTTTACAAAGCATTTACCTACTCTTTTAGATATCTGTTTCGACGTTTTCGCTTTCTTGGCAGCAAAGAGTTATCACATGTATTAACTTTGTTGTATCTGGCGATATGGCATGGATTTTATATTGGTTACTTCATCATGTTTGTTTTTGAGTTTCTGCAAATGATTGCTGAAAGAAATGTAAGCTGTCTCTTTTCCTTGTTTCTTCAGTACTTTCCAGTTCATTCTGCCCAAGAAAGTGACACATTATTTTTAAGTCGTTTGTTTTCAATCTGAATCATCTGAGGAATTGAAACAGTTAATACGAAAAACAGTAGACTTGATTGTTACGGGCATACAATTTGACTATCAAGAGTATCACCAGAAGCTTGTACATTTCAACTATTTATCGTTTGTTAGTGTTTTGAAAGGAACAAGGAATGACAGGGGAAGTTTATGCTTCATATAATCATGAACTAACTATGTATCACAACTCCTAAAATTGTATGAAATGTCTTTCCTTACATTCCTTTGTAAGCAAACTTTTTTGAAAAATCACTGCAAAGGAGTGCATTTCAATAGAAATATCCATACTATTTCAATAAATATGCTCTTCCTCGCAGTGACTTTTTGACGATTTTGCACACTGGGTTTGCATTATTTGACTATTTGAATTCTGTTTTTCAATAACTTAATCTGATCTCATAATAATGGGAAGTCTTACAAGAAAAATAATATTTCTGTTTTTGTTTGATATTGTTTATTTTATATTTTAGTACTGCAAAGAATTTTACAAGTTGTTTGGTTCCTATGAAAATCTACCTCTGTTCATAAGACTACCTTTGCAACTGCTCGGTGCTTTGTATAAGTTTCTGGCTTGCGGGTTTTTTGTTCAGTCATTCATGTTGTTACGATGGAGGAAAATTAAAGTGGTAAGAAGTCATGAAGATTTTGTTTCAAACCAGCCACATTCTGGGTGCTTGTCGATGACTTATCTTCCTATGTAATCGCCTTGTGTTTAAATTCTCGTGTTTGATTTCAATGAGCTGGGCTTTTTCCATACGACTGCAAATTGTGTGTCAGTTCACATCGGTATGCAAGCCTGAATAGCACTAATTTCCGAATTAAAAACATAAAGAATTTTGAATTTAACGAAGATGTGAAAAAAATTAAAATAAAATACCACTAACATGTTAAGGAGGACATATATTTCCTAGTAAATAATAATTTCAAGAAAATGTTAAACTGTTTAGAGCAGGGTAAAGACAGGGGTCATGTGAGATACGTGACAACAAGAAAAATAAGTCATTTGGGTCATGTTGCATAAAGGTTTACTTACGAAAAATACGACTGTCATTTCTGGTTGGACCGTTGAAGAAACACAGTAAAGTGATAGAGACATGCTTGTTTGATTTTGTTATTTCACAGTTCTCCCCTGTGTTCAGGTGTATGCATCAGTGTATTACTGGCCCATGATTGTCCTTTTCGTCTGGTTTGTGTTTGTCAACCCTATTGTTAAACTGCTATCAAAAAACAGATCAACCATGTGAGTATCTTGTTGTTGATTGCATTCGTCAGCTAAGCATATAATATGTCCTTTCATGGTTTTGGACTGTCTATTGATTGGTAGTTTGTTCTTTTACTATAGGCATAAAGATGGTGGCAAGAAACAACAGTGATTTCCTGGTGGCAGAGATGATGAGATTGTTGATTATATATGATAAAAATACTAAATTGTTTGTAAATTATTTGAGCCTATTTAGCATAATTGGGAATGTCATTGCTCAAGTGGTGAGCGAGAAGCCAGTATTTTGTATGTAGTTGCTCTGTGAAAATTGTTGATGCAGGCTATAGAATTTTTCTTAAATGCTGATTTTTAAATGAGCCTCATCTCTCTCGTGAGTCACTTCAAAAAGATTCTTGCACAATGTTATTTTGTCTCGCTGTTTCTGTCAGTGGTTTCGATGACAATTGCGTCAATGCCAATCGTGTGAACGTTTCTTGACATTACCAGTAATGCAATCCCTCTTGTACAGTTAATTTTTAATACGAGAATAAGGTATATTATTTATTTGATGAGTGAAGAAATTTTTTGATATTTATGAACTTAGAAATTAATTACTAGCTTGTTTTGATAACGTATTTGAAAAATGAAAATTTTCGTAAGGATTAAAGATAAAAATAGAATGTTTATTATGGAATATTTCGTCATGTTGTTTTGTTAATATTGTTCTTAAATTCATTGAAGGATTTTAAGTGATGTATTGTTCGTTTTTAATGTTCTTGGTCCTGGTCTACATTACATTACATCCTAAACAGTTCTTTCTTGAACTTTGAGTAAACATGGAAAATACACATACTAAATTTCACCTTTATTGAAAAGATTTTATGTTTGTTTGCAAAGAAAAATGCTGGATTTCTATGTCATGGTTGATTTGCAGATATTAAAAAACTGATAAAAACATTTGAAATAAGTTCAGGTAAGTGAGGTGTAGCAAAAAGTCGACTGTTATTATGGCAGCATGAATGAGAATCAACGTTTCGACTTTCTATTATTTGTAAGTCCAATATCTAAGTTGATATGTGATGATGATATTCTCTTGTGGTGACGTTAAAGGACTACACTCAAAAACCTGAAGATCGCGTAACATCATCGCAGCTCCTTTAATTTATCATATAGGAGGCCTCAAAGAGTTCTTTCAACATTGGGCAATGTTGTTTTCATATTTTTGAGAAATTGGGGAATTGTCTTGGTAGACAAGGACATCGCTTCAGGTTACAGGTTGAAATATTTTCCCATCTGTGTGTCCAATAATCTTCTGTTTTGATTGGTTGTTTGTGTGTAACTCCTCGTTTTATTGGTTGTTAAATGAACAACTCTCTATTTCAGTTCATTGTTTTCTTTGCTTTTTTTAGATAGCTTAACAAATAATAAGTTCATAAATGGAAAAGAAGAGATCGACGGTAGTTCTTTTATATACTCCAAATGTGATTGGTTACATTCGAATTTTCTTGATTCTTATTGGTTGTTATTTTGATGACGTGTTTATTGTATGTGTGATCTTTTCAGCAGCACTAGACATGCTTGGTAAGAACTCGCGCCATTTTAAAGGATACCCAGTTGGCAAAAATCTTCAGAAGTCACTGCGATGAAGTGCATTTTTATTAACAAAGTGTGTATATTTCTATAGGAATGCACTCCTTCTCGGTGATTTTTTAGCAAATTTGCCTATTGGTGTTTACTCGATGTTAACCTTGCTCTCATTACTCTCTAAGTACCCTTAAGTTGTTTTTCTGATGTGAAATTTTTATGTCTCCTTTGTTTCCACATCAATCTACTTGCTTTTATGCATGCAAGATGGTATTGTTGCCCGTTACATGCATCAAGAGAGTGTGTTTGGTGAATGGCTTGATATAACTATTGACTTGTTTACCCGAGGTTTGCTCTGGTGTCTTGCTTATCCCAGATCTGGATTTCTCATATTTGGTTTCGAGTTTCTGGTCTTCACATGTATCCATTCAACTGGTCTGGCTTGGCAAGACAAGTCCAAAGCAAAATTGAATTGGTACGCTTCGTTCACAATAAGTAAGGGCTTTAAAACGGTCCCAGGTATTCTCGCCATGGCTGGATTATGGGGGTTACCATTATGGTCCTATATGAAGACAACTCGGTCTAGCATATGCTATACGTTACTGAATGCGAGAGATTTGTGTGTTACTACTGAACTTGTTGTGTCGCTGTTACTTGTGTTGTGTAGGCTTCATTGTGGTATAGTTGAAGTGAGCTTTCTAACCAATCACATCCGCATGTTGCTTGAGCAGTCGTAACGCAGTAAAGTTTGCATGTGGAGATTGTATTATTCTTTCTTGAAATTAATATATATTGCTCGATGTTTGCTGTACCTTTTTATTGTTACTTTTGGTCCCGTTTCATATACGCCCTGCCGCCTTGCTGTTCAGTAGATTTTCCTGAAATTCGATTTTGATTCCGTTTGTTTTCTTCGACAGATAGCTATCATTTATACCGCCCTTCATGCATTTTCTTCTGAAGTTTACTATCATTTTCAACGCCTACCGTGCGTTTCATAAACGAAACAAGTCATTCCCGTACCTTTTTGGTCCATCTTCAGTATTTCTCAGAAGAGGGCGAGTGTTTAATTTCTCAGTTGTAACTTTACGCCCACTCTTGTGATCAAAATCCTTTTCTGGTTATTTTGGTTTATATTATATATTGTTGTAAACCGAAAGGTAAGTTCATGGAAATCGTGCAGTTGAATTTTGTGTTTTTCTTCATCACACAGATGTTGATGGTTGAGAGTCCCTTATTTTCGTTTGAATGAACGAGACATTGCGCACAAATTTGCTCGTTTAATCTGACAACTGAATATTGCAAAACTGTTATGATCGCACCTTGTTAGTCAATATAGCTCACAACATTTAGTGCATCTTTAGCATGAAAATAAAACAAAGAAGCGGAATGGGAATGATGTGACAACCTGCTGCATCACAACGTTTGGCTGCAACCGACCGACTCTATATCATCCCCAACCAAACGGACATTGGACAGTCATGGACTTGCTTGGTTCAATCCTTGGCAAGATGGATGCTCCACCTACAACCCCTGTCGATGACGAAACCAAGAAGAAAATCAAAGGTTTGTCATTATGTACCTAACACTAGCACCTTGTACGTAACTAGCGCCTTCTTGTACGTAACTAGCACCTTCTTGTACGTAACTAGCGCCTTCTTGTACGTAACTAGCTCCTTCTTGTACGTAACTAGCACCTTGTACGTAACTAGCGCCTTCAGCGACACGTCAGTAAGATTTTTAGGATTCAGAGAGAATCAGGAAGCCAAATTTCCTACGTATAATCACCGCTGTAATGAGGAGAGCTGTGTACTTAATTGTCCGAAATCTCTCACCTCTTTTCGTCTTCAGCTTCAGCAAAGTGACAATGACGTCATAAAGTGTACATTTGCTATTTCCCCAATTTGATTTGACAAGCCTGTATTTATAGAAGTCTTTTTTTAAAAATGTCCAATGATAGGTCTCTAGCATTACACTTAAGTCAAAACTTATAAAGTTGTTCGTCGTTATGATAGGTCTCTAGCATTACACTTAAGTCAAAACTTATAAAGTTGTTCGTCGTTATGATAGGTCTCTAGCATTACTTTTAAGTCAAACCTTATAAAGTTGTTCGTCCTTATGATAGGTCTCTAGCATTACTTTTAAGTCAAACCTTGTAAAGTTGTTCGTCCTGCGTTCGGGTTTCATATTCTGTTTTTATTTGATACCTTTAGAAGCGAAGGAGAAAGCCCTCAAATTCAAGGAAGTGGAGAGGAAACGAAAAGCTCAATTTCGCGAGCTGGTAGAATTTTTCATTCTAAACAAGAAAACATCGGAAAAAACATTTGTTTGTTTGCTTGTTTGTTTGTTTGTTTATGCTGTGTGATTTCATTTGGAAAGATGTTTTCCAGATTCTTTCCGCCGATCCAGAACGTTATCCTTTGTGTTTTCTTATTTTAGATAGAAGTCAGAGTAAACAAGTTTTTGCAAGGTCCAAGTGATGAGAAGAAACTCGTGTTTGAAGTAATGGATAAGCTGCACAGAAGCATTGCGTATGTATTGTGTGTCACGTTACATAGCAAACGAACCATCTGTAGCAAGTTCTTTAATACTCCTCGTGTTTTGACGCTCGTCTATCATTCATAATATTATGCGCATACGCATTTGTAGCTATTATAAAGTGGGATGTTTCTGGCTTTCGTGTGCCTGCTAGGTATAGAGTTATGCATTATTGTTTTATGTAAAAGTTACAAAAGTTACTTTTCATCTTCTGGGTAAAAAAGGACAGCATGCTTTCGGTCAATAGGAGCTGATATTAAGCGTTTGATTTTTTTATTATTTTGATGTTTGGTACTTTCCAAGGGAAAATTTGTTTTACTAAGCTTTTCTGTGCGGTTCAGCTCACATTGATTAAAACTGGTAAAAAAATTTACCCGGAATACTAGCATTCATGTAATTTTACAACAATTTGTAATCGCCATGCAGTATTCATTATTAAACTCTGCTTTTCTTCACACACTTATTTAATGCTGCTACCATAGTAAGTTCTAACACTTCATTATGCTTTTCAAATTTAGGCATGATGTTGCTGAGACCGCTGGGTTGGCCTCGTATTCGTTTGGGGAAGAGGATGTAGACCGCCATTTGATCGTCTGGAAAAAGGTGAACTATTTTTCGTGTGTCCACGGATACCAGAAGAAACATAAAAATCATCCTTGAAGTATGGTTATCTCTGTACTTATTTACCATACTAAAATTTTCAATTTCATTATATCATAACAATGAATGGAGTATCTAAACGGCTTGGGATGAGTGGCCATATACAAACATATTTTTCTTGTTTCCGCATTACTTTGGTTTATGTGTTTTTTAGTTGTTGTTTTTTTAAGGAATATGCTCCATGCGAGGACGAAATAGAAGCGATCAAAAATGGAGAGGTATTCAGGCTTATTTCCATACTCTGAGACTAAAAGAACAAAGGGTTTTCGTATTTTCAGAATTTCTTTCTAAGCCTAACCCCCGTCTCTAAAGTTCTGATGCAGAAACCTAATCGAATGATGTCATCTGAAAAGGTTCACAGCTGGTTGTTTTCCCTGAAAAATTTTCAATACGAATACTAACATTGTGTTCAACTCCGACAAACGCGTTTTTTGACTCGATTAATGTTATTACTGATGTTGTTTTCTTTTAAAGGAATATGATCCAGCGAGAGCAGCGCTTTTAGCCGAAGAAAGGAAAAATGCTGTAAGTCGGTTTACATTTTGATAACAAAAGGATTTTTCAAGGCTTCACATGTCTCATTCTAGAATTTTTTTAATGAACTCAACTAGATCCCAGGCTTTTAGGTTTCGCTCAAATTCTAGAAAGCGGAAAGAGAAGCCGAAGAGAAAGTTGCCACACGCAAACGGCGTTCTAAAAATGTAGAAATGGAACAAGAGAAATATTTCGAAAAGTACGCAAAGATCGTCGGTGAAGACAGCGGTGTCGATGCGGCGCAATTAACCAAATCCAACAAGTCCTACGGCATGGGTGTGTGAGAAGTTGTTGTTGCTGTTGTTGTGTCCAACAGATTGACGTGTTTATATTTGTTTTGTATTTCTTTTAAGTGCCAAGTAAAAACAAGGAAGACAAACGGTCGATTGAGGAAACGATGAAAGAAATTCGAGAACGCAAGAAACTGAAACAAAAGGAAAGAGAAGAGGTGTTGAATAATACGAAAGAATGAGTGGCTGGATGTAACAAGAAATTCATTCCAGGTTGTGAAAGCGATCGACGTCAGCTAGCCATTGCCCTTGATAAATGAACGGTAGGCTTGACCACAGCTACGAGATAGCGCCAGTTTGATAGGTGAACTCGGTGGAGTTGATGGAAGATTCAGTGAAAACGATGTCAGGAAATATTCTTTCTGTGCCAAGTAAATAAAACACACTGAATAAATTTGCTATATAGATTTTGTTTTGTTTTGTTCTTGTCATCATCATTATTAACAAATATGCCTTGCATCATTCCAGATTTTTCCGATTTCTCCCCGACGTCGAAAAGTGAACAAGATGCCCCGATGGGCAAAACGATTTCTGCTTTACCAGCTGATGCAAAGTGTGATTCTGATCACCAACCTTCGAAGGAGTTTGAAAGAGCGAGACAAAAGCCTGACCCTAACCCTCACTAACCCAGACAAATTTTACAAGGGTTTACACTATGGCGATACCAGTCAAACAGAAATTGGTCCGTAAGATCCCCTTACAAGCAAAAGCAGTTGTCCAAAATCAGCTGAAGTATGAAAAATGAAAGATCATACAATATTCTTGAAATTTGAAAAAGGTTATATTACAATCATACGTGATTTCCAAAATAAAACATCACATTTCTAATCGAATACTCCCCAGGACATTGCCAAAGGATACTTGATACTATGTGAGACTTGTATGTAATTATATAGTGCCAATAAATTGGATTACATCTCAATGACATAAAACATACTATAGATTTGGATGTACAGAATAGGATAAAGGTTATGTTAATCTATTCAGATATCACAGTGATTGCGTTTGTAACCAGTTTTCCTTTCACGTTTTATGTGTACTGTCGGTTTCCTTAGTTACGAGCAGAATTCCCAAAAAGTAAACAAAAATTTTGATCATGAAAAGTATGTATTATGCATACGCTCTAAACTTACCAAAATCAACGCACATGCATAACTGAAAAGAAAATTTTATGTTGTGTTACATGACGATATCAATATTGCATTTACCATGAATAATTACAAGTTCACAGGATATAAGCCTATGTACATAATAGTTAGAAAAACATCAAACATTAAAAGTGGTGAAGGGTAACAAGCATTTTTGATGTTGAAGAGGAAACTAAGCTGAGCTTAAGTATCCAGAGCAAATGATGATTTATGATTCTCGAATCATAAGTTACCATTTTAGATCAGAAAGATAACACGACGTTATCAACAGAGGTCTGGCGAGCAAGGGAGCTAAACTGTAACCCAAAAGTAACATGGGAGGAGAATAAAAAATGCAAAGGCATACACCCCACAAGCAGACAAGTGTATACTCTGCTTGAACGAGAAATTCGAGATTGCTAATTATCCCGGTACCAATTTATTAAACAAACGGACGAAAATCACCTCAAAATGCCGTCATCGACGTAAGTATGAACTTTTGCGACATAATAGAGACGAGATCACGTGACGTCAAATGAATCCAACATCTTTTATTTAGCTGAAGATTGTTCGCCTATGTGTGAACATGAAGCTCTCAGTACTAAATCAATAAAATAAACCGTCTTTTCTTGACCTATGGTATCTAGCGCCCTTTGTAATTTAAACAAATATTGAGCACTGTGTGGATTTAAAAGAAGACAATATTTGTGTGTTCAAGATAATTATAAGCTCCTTCTATGTAAACAAATTCTTATTTTCATCTTAAGATATGTATAGTGTATATCTACCATTTAAAGAAACATTTGACAATTTAAAATGGTTTCTTCGCTGAGATGAGTGGTACGCATAAGTTTCATGTAAACGACGCACGAAATATACAAAAACCCACTAGGACCATGTTCACATGTATCGGATAGATATCATTTCGGAACAATTTCCATACCGGATAGACGTTTCGTTCACATTGTTCCGAAGTTATCCGTTATTAAAATTGAAATGATTCCGTTCCGCTGCAAAAAGTGAAATGATTTCGTTCTGATGTCGGAACAAAAGCTATCCGATACGTGTGAACATAGTCTAGGTTTGGACAGAAAGAAGCAAAAGAACAGAGCCAGTTTTAATAGATTTCTAACGTAACGGAGATATAGTTCACTGATTTTATCACAACCCGCTCCCAAAAAGGTATTGGACCTAAATTTGTTAGTCCTATCACTAAAAATCGTAGGTTTCTTCCTAAAATGTCAGTTTTTCTGATTGGGTTTCGAAATGTTTGCCCTTAAACATCGCGTTTGATTGGTGATATTAATGTGAATCATGATTTGTTGCGGCAAATTAATTGAGAGATGTGATTGGCGGATATGAGGGGAAGAACTTGACGGTGACTTTCTGACGATTTTGCTCAATTTGAAGCAAAAGAAACGAACAACAAAAGTAAATGCAAAAAGTTAGCTAGGTTTTCGATTTCGATTATCATGATATCTTGTGCTGTGTCCAAAAATAAAAATGTCGCCTGTTACACGGAGTTTTTCATCTCCGATTGAAATTTCATTTCTTTCAGCCGGATTGAAAATGTCAATAATTACAAAACATTTCCTCAGACTCCAAGCTCAGAAATTTTTCATGAACATGTGATAAGAACGCATGCGTAAAGTGTATTTCATTATTCCGGACTAAAACGATTACGTAAGATTACAACACTCTGATTGGGTGGATTGCGTAAGATCACAACACTCTGATTGGGTGGATTGATATTGTTGATCAGCTGTCCAGGCTGAAAGTTTTTTTCATGTAATTACAATTTGGATTATGAAGGAAAACGCCTCGCTCACGATGGGCTGTTTTTTCCGGATAGCAAGCCGAAATAAAATCTCACACTAGGCTAAAACATTCTGTACCACTAGTCCCAAAGAAAAATAATAGTACCACTATGATCAAATACTAGACTGCCTGAGCCTAAGGACAGCTTTATACAGCCGCATAATCGCCGTGTCGAATTAAATTACTTTAATTCGGGTAAAATTCGACAAAAATGCGACAGTCAATTTATACAGGTTTTGTTGCCGCATATCAAATTCGACATGGCTTTAGACAGCCGCATAAATGTCGCATAAATTCATCATCGTGTGTTTCTTACACGCTGTCCACTACTTTCATGCACTTTTTTTCACGAAGTTCACTCAAGCTGTTATTAAATTCGACGATTATGCGGCTGTATAAAGTGATGCCGAATTTATGTCGAAGATTGCCGTTTTATTCGACAAACTCTGCTGAACTTAATTCATTATGTCGCACTTAATTAATTTTTCACTTTATACAGTCGAATTTACGTCGCATTTAATAAAGAGTTTAATTCGACGCGGCGATTATGCGGCTGTATAAAGCTGTCCTAAAGACTGTGAAAACAGATGGTGATTGTTTCGTTATACAATTCAACATAAAAATTAAAGTATGAAAAATATTAAGTTCGTATAGTGTTGGTATGGAGGATTCTGCAAGGAGAGCCTTTGTATGAGTAAAACGATCTTAATTGTGTATAACTCTGATGGTATGCTTGTGACGTTGAAAAAGAGATGTTAGTTTACTTTTTTGTGTGCTAGCCCATATTACATTTGCATAGCTTTAAGTGACTATGTACTAAAGTTGTTCGAAACGTTTTTAGCTTCATACAATGAGCCAATTCCTTTGAATACTTTTGAGTTTACATATTCAATTTGATTCGTCCATGTCAGATTTTCATCTACGTAAATTCCAAGAAACTTTTTGACTGTCTGTCTGGTTATGTTTGAGTTATTTATTTCTAGTAGTGGAAGATTTTGTTCTAGGGCATTTTTTTCTTAGAAGAATGGTAAAGTGTAAAGTTTGTTTACTCAGCATTTCAACGCTACATTTTTTAATTCTTTGTTCATGTTGTATAAAAGTTTTGGAATATCATTATCTGAAAGGAATAGAATTGTATCGTCACCAAACATAACTGGTTTTAGAATTCTTAATATATTAAGAAAATATCATATAATGATTGAAATAATGAATACTCTTTCTTTTTCTTTTTTTTATCCATACAATAATATATGGTTCTTCTCCCTAGAACATAAATATTCAATCAAATTGAAATATTGAAAATATTATTAAATATTATTATTAAATAACTTAATAAAATTGTGTAAGGGGAGAAAAAAAAGGAAAGAAAAGTGAGCCAGTGCACTAACGAGACCATGGAGAAAAGGTCAGACGGATTGACAAGAAATTGTAATATAGTATTTGTTGGAATGCCTTCCCACGAACCTCTACATACTAAACAACCTACTTTCTTCTCGACTTCTCGCTAAATGTTTCTCGACTTCTCGTAACATCGATTTTTATCTAGTTCCGTCTTCGATGTTACTAAAGCCACTATGCCCGCATCGTCACTTTTTCTTCTAAAAGAAAGAAACAAAAACTCATAATTTCACGGTTGTGAGCACATACAAAACGAACCTTGAATAATTATATTTCCGATTAAAATCTATTTCATGTGCTATCACATGCTAGAAAGAAATCCAACCCAACTTAGAGAATTACCATAAGCTTGCTACTCAAGTCATTTTTACTTGTACAAAATTACATTACAATAACAAAAGATAGGAAACAACAGCAAAGCGAAAAATTTAACTTTCCGACTGCAATCCTAATGTACTTTCATTCATGGCTGTAATTTTTGTTTTCCTCTTTTCAAAAACCACATCAATTCTTAGGTATTTGAAAATTGATTAACACATGCGCATTAGCGAGTATCCGTTGATCTTTCTGTTACTCGTACATCTATTTTATTTTGATTTTTCTTAGAATTTCATTAAAGGATGACCTAACCACTATGGAACAAATTTACAAAGGACCGGTCAACAGCAGTTTCTTAATTGACAGTTTCAGACGATTTGCTTCTAACCACAATATGGACACACCTTGTGGCGCAAACCCTGTAATAGTGAAAAATTTTCATATTATGAGGCGTGAGAATTGTGTATTGTAATAATTTTGTTACAAATAATTTTGGTTACTTCTTAATTTCTTAATATAGATGCTCTGTTGTATGTAAAAGTGTGCGTTAAGTGCAATGGAAACTCACGCCCTCGATAAAATAAACAAGTCAATAAACAAATAGATAAATTAATGGAGAATTGTTCCTCAAAATACCAGAATCCTTTCAGTTTCTAAAGCAATTTCTGTTGGGGAGAAGAAGGTGATTGGGTTATTTTCACGGCTTTTTGTTGTCTACATGATATTTTGTATAGAGCTGAAGTTTATTCGAGATCTTCTATCGGAGCACTATGCAAACAAACACAATGATGATGCAATTACTTCATGTTTTTTGCACTCCACAAAAAAGTACCAGTTGCTGTCAGGTTATGAAAACTATTGATCGACATATATCTGCAGGAGACAAAGCCCAATGGAAACCTGTTTTAGGGAAACAACTGAGCAGGGACCAGTCCCCTAAACCAATATAAAATGGGGGGTCGAAAGGCATCTAAAAACTCATCAAGAAACAACTGTCGTATTGCTCCTTTGTCGGAAAAAAGAAATTTCTCATCAAAAAACTCATCAAGATGAAAGGTTTGTAACATTGAAACTAGCTATCACTGCAACGGGACATTTTGAACCAGAATGTTTTTATTTTTTCTTTAGTCCTGACTACCATCAGTTTCATAATCTCCATTTCATGCTTCGCAGAAGCTGCTGTTGTATTCCAATCAAGGGTCCCGTCATGGCAAAGTTGCAACTCAGCTGAAGCGGAGTTTCAAAAACTCAATGTTATGAACCTGCATACTGCTATAAGAAGAGAAATGCAGTTGAAGGTACAGTTTTGAAAACATTCTTGATTGCAGAGAAAGCATCAGCCAAAAGACAGGAATTTATCTTCTTGCTTTCCTTTTACGATCGTAGTGTGTTAACGCGAATACTTCGTCCTCCAACAAAATTCTCGATTCAATCTTCAGTGCATACAAAAACGTGAGTAGAAATGTAATCCTGCGTCAACAATAGAAATGACAAGTCAAAAGTGTTTTAGAAGAAGCAAAGCTAATGTGCAGTCCTTTGAACTATTTCAGGAAACTGTGATTTTATCCGAAACGAGACAAGTGCTAAACAACTTCGCTGCAGTAATTTCAAACCAAAACAAAACAACCGCTGGAATAAAGAAGATTCTCGATGCTGCCCGAAGCATAAGCATCTCCATGACTCTAGTTCGAAAGGTAACTACAATTCAAAAGTTATTCGTTTTTCTGGAATCTTCTTCAATAAGTGATGAATTGAAAAATAGGAAACCTTTTATAGAAGATCTGAGATTTCTAAGAAAGTATTGTCAAAAGTTCGAGAAAAACACTTAACTTCAAAGTTTCCTCAGAATAAGTGATGCATCGACAACTTTCTACAAGGCATCCAGTGTACTTATTTTTTGTGCGTAAATATTGTTTATATCTATTGTACAGTAATGCTAAAAACGAACGCAATTTTTCATGATTGCCATCTTTATTTTCAGAGTTTATTGAGTTGTGTTAACAAGAAAGTCACGCAGGAGAAACCTCTGAAGGTCATTCTTGGAGACCCCAACAACAAAAATGTAGGCCATCACGTGTGCATGGCATTGCATCAGATAAAACGTTTCACAGAAAGAATGGAATTTTCGTTTCGCCGAAGAGCATTGATTATGAAGGGACGAAGGTGCAACTGCGTATGAGAAGAAAAAAAGATGTAACACAGCATCTACTTTATTTTGTCATATTTATGTATTTATGAATATCAAATTTTCCATATTGTTAAATTTTTATGAAGATTTTCCTTGTCCTGAAATAACTGTCTAGACTCCATGCTTTGAGTTCTTTTATAGAATCCTAACAGCATTGACTATATTTGTAGCTGTTCTGATCGCAGTAATAACGAAAGCAAATACAATATCAAAACACCCATACACGCTTTTTTATATATATAAGAACAATTTTACACGAGCCTCAGATTTGGCCAAAAAATAAGAACAAAATAAGAACAACCTGAGGCTCAAATCAATGTTTCAAAAATTAAGAACAGCCTAAGCCTGAATTTTCTTTTAAAATAAAAACAATTCATAATAAGAACAACACATGATTTGACTTCTCTCAATGGTGAACGGTTAAGAAGGGGTTTTTTTTACCTTCCATACTCATATTGGGTCATTACCGAACAGCAACCATGCTTTTTACCAGTTGTTTTTAAAAAGATTTATTTGAATTTTACTGAAAGTTCTATAAATAATGAACAAAGTGAGGCTGGAAAATAAAAATGCGTTTTTAAAGCTGAGAACAAAATAAGAACAATTCAGGCTGAAAAGGCCTAAAAAAATAAGAACAGCCAGCCTCAGTTCAGATTTTACTGGTTCTTATTAGAAAAAAGTGTGCAGGCTATTACTCTTACTTCTCCAACTCCAGCCGAAATGGCTGTTTTTAGCCTACGCTTTGGCGTCTGCAAGATCCAATTATAACGCTATATCAAATCTAATAAAGAAATACAGCCTTCAAATTTCTAAAAATTTTACATATCAAACATTTAAAAATACATTTTTGGTATTTTATCACTTAATTCACGAAGGAATGGTTATTATTCAAATAGGTCTACATAAAAATGGGGCTTTAAGTTACTTTTACTAACTGCAAATATTGGCAAATAAAAGCACGCTTTTTTTATAAGAACAACTTTTTAATTTTATTTTATTGTTATTTTACTGGAAATTCCATAAATAAGAACAAAATGAGGCTGAAATTTGAAACAGTATTCTTAAGAACAAAATAAGAACAATTCAGGCTGAATTGATTTTACTGGTTCTTATAGAAAAAGGGTGAGTTACATATATGTTTTTGCCGTTTATAAAACATATCAGTTCAAACCTTCTTATTACCTTTCTCGTTTGATAGCTGGTCAACACAGTCTTTGCGAATTAAAACTTTCAAAGTTCTGGATTTAAAACAACAGTCATTTCGAATGGATTTTTGTTTTTTGAAATCATTATTAAAACAGTTTTTAGTTTTTTCGAAGAATTACGCGTGTTTTTTTCTACATAAACTCTTATGCATTTTTATGAAAAAACAACAAACATTTACACAGCTCACACATGCACGTAATTCTTTGGTCTTAGTGATTTATAATTAGATTTACACAAGCGAATCTTTTTAAAGGAGTATTTAGACAGGTGGCGATTTTTGTTTTGTTTTTATTTTGGTACTGGGCTTGGCTAAGGTGCTTTAACATGAAATAATTGGTACTATTTCCTAGATTGAGACTTTTTCGTGATATAATTAATTGTTCTCCAGATACTTCTCTACTAGATGAAAAAAAAAGTTTTTTTTAATTATTCAGCCTCTTTTTAATTTGCAATGACATCACAGATGACGTCATTTTTAACCCATTTTTGTCTCATATCTACGGAAGTAAGCTATTTAAGATATGGGTTCAAATACTTTTTTGATCTATTTTTGATGCTTTTCGAATAGTACAAAAAGTCTTGCAGTTTGACCAATTATTTCATTTTTTTTAACCTGGCCTAAAACTATGGACATCGCGTCATGTGACAAATAATTATCATATAATTATTATATCGAAATATTTCTAGAGTTAATGTTTTTTTTAATGTTTTTTTTTTTAACGTAAATTTTTAATCAGTTAGCAGTAAAGATACGAAGTGAGGAAAGACGTGAGTAACTATATTTTGTCTGGTACGTTTAGCTGTGCAAGATGACAAGCTGTGCAACATTTCAAGGTGGTTGGGTCAATTGTTTCAGATGCACTTTTTCGGGCTTGTACGTTCAGTTTGAACAATCTGCATGAATGTGTCAATAATGCTCTTCATCGAACGGGCTAGCTGCATCTTCAGATATGCTGCTTTTTTACTATAATTTCAGATTGAAAGCTAAAATAACGGCCCTAAATGGCGTAAAGCGGAAAATCGCGGATGGCGGCATTAGAACCAGCGTAAAAATGGCCTCTATGGTATAATTATTTTTCATGTAGTATAACTAATTTTTGAATTTCCTTATTCAGGAGATGCATTTGTCAACTCACTTTTGAGAGCAAACACAGAGACACAGAGAGATCCCTCGTGAATGGTGATATGCGCTATTGAATTCAACAAAAGAATGTTGCAGTAAACTGGTAGAAAAGTGGACGAAGAAAGTTGAATTTCAAAAGTGTAACACCAAAGTATTCAATGGTGAAGGAGGTTTGGAACCACAATTGATGATTTACGACGGTCATATTTCCAAAGTTAACTTTGATACTCTTGAACACGCGCATAATAACAAAGTCATCACGTTGAAACTCATATACCCCACACCAAGATCTACTGCGACTGGTAGAAAAAGAAATAACTGGATGTAAACTGAATGACTTCTGAACCTGCCAATTATTTAAAGACTTTTTTACAACATGTTTGATTTTCAATTTCTATTTCTATTATAAGTCCCTAAAAGCAACATGAGGTAATTTGCTTAATGGAAGATTGCGAAAATTTGCTACCCTTTGGCAATCAAAGTGGTGTGGGAGGCATCGTTTACAAAAGAAAGCTTACAAGGCGGTTGTCGAAAGTAAATTTATGTGTATGGTTATGTTATATAATAGTGCATACGACCTTATAAAAAGGAACTTTATTTAGACAGGTGCAGTATTTGGCCTTTTGATGGAAGAAAATAACCAATTCAAAGTTTCGATTATCGCTTGAAATTTTTCCAATGAGAAAAATAATCTTTCAGATGAAAAGTTAGACAAGATCCTTAAAGAGGTCAGAAATTGTCAGACATCAAAATCAAAACCCGTCAATGCCAACTACATCAGCACCTATGAAGGTATTATCCATTGGCTATTTGAACTTCTACTCTTTAGATAAAAATTCATCACAATACTAAATTCTCAATCTTTTTTAGGACAAAAAGGCAAACTTGTGATCTGATTTATTCCCGACGGCAGTCCTAGTAACAATAGCACAGTTGATGTTTTACCTGCAGTTACTAATGAACATCCTGTTTAAACTAGTACTCCAAAAATCGCTCCTTACTTTCAGGTATAATGATTGCTTTGCATTTATGACTGAGGAGAAAAAATACAATAATAATGAAGATAACGTGAAATCATTTATGTTGTGATAAATTTTAACGGGACCAAACTGACATCAGAAGACGGGGATGGACAATTACGGACAAATCGTAGTATTCGTGCCAATTTTGAAATACATTTAAATAGCTGAGGAATAGGAAGGAGAAAAAACAAACAAAAAGAAAAAAGAGAAAAAATAAACCTTCCTAATGAATCCTCTGCACAAAGTGAGGATGGGTTACCTTTTCCTCTGGACAAAAGAACAAGATTCATAAACAGTGAATGTGATGAAGACATTCGTGATTATTTTCGGAACGAATTAACACAAATGTCTGAGTACCTTTGCAGCATATGGGCATTTTTATCACCAGTGCCAGAAAAAGACTGCGTCTGATCACATGCTTTATATTGGAAAGGCTTTGGAACGATGTTTCTGTCGAATCAGAGAAGAAATGGAAAGTGTACCCGTCGTTGTGCTGTTATTACAGTACTGTGAAAAAACTTGGTAGGGCGTTGCTTTACAATAAAAGATTTTGCCACATACCATTATAGATAAGAAAAACAATGTTATTGTGCGAATTTGTGTTATTCCTTTGTCGCTTTTCGTTTTTCAGAAAGCTTCATCAGAGATTCAAAATTCCGTTTTTACACCAGAGAAAAGTTTATGATTGAGGTGATTTGCAGATGTGGTGTCCCGAATCCACCGCAAGCAGTGTGGAGGAAAGCAGGGCGTTAAAAAATCTTGTTTAAACATAATACATTCTGTATTGAAGGCAATAGCTTCCGCAAAAGAATAGGAATTTCTATATCATTGCCAGCTCCGTGAAGGAAAATTTAAAGATTGTAGATGTGTCGACAAAACTAGATATTTTGTTTTATGGCCCATTGTTTCTCCAATAGACCTTTCCCGAATTTCTGTTTAAACATCGTGTTATGGCTAACCCAACATGTATCGCCTCGTTTTAAAGATTTTAATTATCACACTCTGGAATGGTAATAATAAGTAAATATTACTAAGTATTAAGAAATGTAGTTAATGAAACAATAAAGTATATAGAAACGAGGCGAAATTTGATAGCAAGGCATTAACACGGTGTTCAAACAGAACTTCGGGATAGGTGATTGACCAGAAATTCACTCGTACACAAATTGTCCTTGACAAAAAGGCAGCGTTAGTTTTTGAAATCTATAATTTTAAATTATGTATCAAGTCCAAAAATGCATTGTTTGGAGATGTTTAAAGATTGTGAATATATGTTTCGAAACTCATTTTTTACAATTGGGTCATCTAGAGATAGGACCGAATTTGGAAAACTAAATTGTGCAAATATAAATTGCATAAACTTTTTAACCGCAAAAATAATTTCCAGCAAGGTACTTCATGTTATTTCATGTGGAAAGATGAACGTTTAAGCAATTTTTTTGGGAGAATTAATTTTTTGAATCCAATGTAAATTTTCAATTCAACAGTTGTTTCAGAACTATTATTTTAGAAGATATAGCAGACGAGCAATATGAAGACTTTTGTGAAAGAAAGTCAAATTTTTTGACTATTTAAATTTCTTGATGACCCATTTATCTAACAATTGGATAGACATTGGGAAAACGATCCTACAAAGTTCTATCATCGAACTATGAATGAAACAGACACTTCTTTGAGCGATTCAAAGAGGCTTTTAAGGTTAAAAATCTGTATTTCATTAATAAAACTAATTCAAGTTTCCAAAATTCTTTGATAAGCTGTTAAACTTTTATAGTCGGACATTAAAATACAAGGGTTTTTTTAACCTAAGAATATGGTGGCTTCTCGGGTCTCACTTTTCACTTCACTTGTCGACTTGCACAACATTTTATATTAAATTCCCAGTATGGAATAACTTTCGCAATGTTTAGGTAAGCTTTATATTTTTAGAAAACATCCTAATGTTGAGTTCTTCAATTTCTTTAAAATTCACACAAAGTGTACATCGAAAGTGAAAATTTCAATTATGAAAAAAATCTTTCTTTTCTTCCATCTTTGTTAAGTCTGTCTCTTCTGTCACAAACTTTTGTCGGACATTTTCCTGATAATTTTTGTGGGTTGCCCTAATAAATCAGAAATGTAAATGTGAAAGTTCCCTCTATCGCACGCTTCTGAGGCTATAATCATAAAACCTTAATCCGTTTTGCTTTCAACCTGAAACCGTTTTACTTAAAACCGTTTTACTTTCAATGTCATTAAACCTTGATACTTTATACTTCCAATTTTCTCAAAGTTTTAGGTCATCAAATAGTTCTTTGAGTTTTTAAGCTTGGTTTCCACTATGAGTTAACTTGAGTTAACTTGAGCTGGTTTATTTTTCTAAACCATGAGTTAATTGTTTGTTTACATAAGCCTAATTAAGTATGCATAGTTTCCACTAGAAACACGTGAGCTATTTTAATCTGTTCGATATAACACAAGATGTTCAATGACACAGTAGCTCTGATGATGAAAGAGAAAGAACTGCAAAAAATAAAACGCAAAAGGTACAGGCCATCTTCAACAAAGTCAAGAGCTTTTGCAACTTCTTTCCCTGAGTTCTGTACAACGTCTTTCTCTTAGTATGCCTTAGTTGTTTTGTCGTATAAACAAGGATATACTTTCACCTTTTCACTTAACGGTTCTTAACGGTAACCCAACCACTACTTTCACTACACTCGTAATGTTAACTTATTTATTGAAAACATTTTCTTCAACACTTCAGTAACATGCTGCAAGTAGTCGGAATCCTTTGATGTTTTTCTAAACCATGAGTTAACTTGATCTTGGAAACGAAAAGTTTTGTTTCCAAGATCAAGTTAACTCATGGTTTAATTTGAGAAAAAACGTGAGTTAAAATTTTTGAGCTGGTTCTGAAGATGTTTCCACTAGAGTTAATTTTCTAAACCACGAATTCTAGCTCAAGTTAACTCAAGTTAACTCATAGTGGAAACCAAGCTTTAGAACTCAAGATCAAAGTAGTTTGATTTAATCTTGGTTTTAAAGTTTTTTGTTTTAAGTTTTTACTACTTTTGAACTGATATTACTTGGAAATGATATATTTTGATGATGCATTATCTTTAAAATTTATTCGTGCAAAATTAGTGGGAATTTTTAAGACTTTGGAATTTTGCAGTAATTCTTTCTGTCATAAAGAGTATTTTTATCCCTTCATTTCGTCCAGTATGGATAACAAAAGTTCAAACCACTGATGATTTGGTGTTCCTGTAGCTAATTTGCAGAAACATGAAACTTTCATGTAGTTAGAAGTTAGAAGAAACTATTAGATATATAAACCAGAAACATTATAAATTTGTATATACAAGTTTTTCGTATTTCCAATCTGTATCATGCAGGATCCCCTGTACTCTTCCAAACATGACACAGTTCAAGTTTAGGAGCAGCAAAACTTTCCAACGCTTTATTTCAATGCTAAGTAAATAAGCAGAATTCGTTATCGAATACCTCATGAAATATGAGGTAAATCTCAGTACAATTCACACATTTGAACAACAGGAATTGCTTTTATATAGAGGAAACTTGTTCAGTCAATGCTTGGTATACATCGTGACCTTGTCCCACTGTAAGGGGTTGGTATACATCTTGACCATGTCCCGTTGACAAGTGTTGGTATGTATCCTGACCAGGTCCCACTGTAAGGGGTTGGTATTGATTTTTATCATCCAAATTACAAACATTGTAGTAATCGCTGTTTTCAGGATATACATCGGAGTATTCGATACTTTGTTTACGTAATTCTTGACCTGTTTGAGCGTTTTCATATACTTTCTTTGTATCGTAATTCAAGTGGTTGGAAATTCTATCGTTTCCAGTGGTTTCCAAGATGTTTGACGATACATCGGCTACATTTAATTGATCTTTCGTTTCAGCTACCAGGTTATTTGAATGATGATCGTTTCTGTTGCTTAACGCGATCGCATCATCTTCTGCATTTCGATTTCTCTTTTCGGGAACTAAAAAAAATACAGAATCTGATGGTTTGAACTGAACAAACAAACTAGAGTCTGTTACAAAAGTCTTAGCATTTTCTGCATTCTACACGACAGCTGTTTGTTTCAATATTTTTTTACTATCATCCTTGTAGAAATCATGCTTTGGAATTTTGTAAAGTCTATTCTAGTATACTTTCGAAAAACGTTTGCTTGATATTTTATCATAAACGTGCTGTTTTTTATATAGCCATAAGTATTGATTTGTTCGTCCGACATAAACAAAGTATTTTTGTAACAGACCCACTAACAGGTAAACAAAAGAGTTGACTCTTCATACCTGTTCCATCTTCCATACGAAGAACTTGTAAGTATCGAGGATTCCTCTTCCACCAAATACAAAATGCAACAACAAAAATGCCAACAATGACAACAGATGCTCCAACGCTGCCACCGATGACAGGCCCAAGAGGTCTCTTTCCCTTCACTGTAATTGATTCTTTGATAACAGACTGGCCTTTATAGACTTTGCCATCCACAGTCACTTCAGCGTAAATCTGTGGAAACAAAGTACCATGTGGTACAACTTACTGCTTGTAATTCAATATTCTAATAACCTTGATTTACATTTTCCCTTTCCAGCCGCTTAAATTTCCTCACACAGTGATTATTAAGCCTCAATTTATTTACCTCAATTGTGTAAGACTGTTCCTGAGTACCAGTTGAAATGGTGTAAAACCGTTTTTTCGTCCTGTATTCATTTTCACCGTAACGGAACACATAGGTAATATCCGAACCTTCAAATTCAAATGGTTCATCCCACATTAATGAAACTGAACCATCACTATTGGTATTTACTTTCACATTTTGAACAGGTCCAGGAGCTAAACATTTTATTGTGAATCGTTATTGTCATCATCGAATCACACGACATTGAAATTTCAAGCTAATAATATCAACACTAACCTGCAGGTTTAGTCCGAAAATCAACAACAGCAGAAAGCGATTTACTGGTCTGCTTTGTAATTTCATTTTCATTATAGATGAGAAATGTATAATTGGCAAAAGGACCCAATCCAGTTAAATTATAGGAAAGTTCGTTAGTTTTGAAATTATGATTCCCAGGACAATCTACACATTTGATAACATAATCTCCCAAAGGTTTCGATCCTTGGTTAGGTGGTCTTTCCCATGATAACGTCACATACTCAATTGTATTTGCAATCACTCTTGCATTTTTAGGTGCGTCAGGAGGTCCTAAAACATACTGGAAATACTATTGATCGAATGATATATTAGTTTCCATATGAATTTCCTAAGTGTTCCCTCTCATTGCTTTTTCCCTTTCAACTGTTTTATTATTAGGGACTGTTCACAAATGACGTCAACTGTTAGGGGGGAGGGGGGGGGGGGGGGGGGGGGGGGGGGGGTTATGTCACATACATTTTCAAAACCTTGATTTTTCCAATTAAGTAAAAGTTTTTTATGAAAATGTGAAACCGTCAACTGAGGAGGAGGGGGCAACGCAAAGTTGACGCAGGTTGACAGAGGGGGAAGGGGGGGTTGGTTGACGTCATTTGTGAACAATCCCTTATTAGATCTAGAATATCGTTAGTATATTAGAACTCAAAAACATTCCGATAATAAAATTTATACATATAAAGTGTGTATCAAAACGTTGGAAACACAAATTTCAACTGTATATAATTCAGCAATTTGTTATCGCAGCAGGATAACTTTATATTTTCAGAAACACCGTTTCTTTACCTTTCCAATGATGTAGATTTTATCAAAAATGAAAAAGCAAGAGAAGAGAAAATCGAAAAATAAGTTTGGAAAAACAATTTACTGAATTACCGTATTTCCTCTAATAAACGCCGCGACGTTTATTACAAATTCAAGGTTTTGGATGCGGCGTTTAATAGAGGGAGGCGTTCATTATAGTGCGGCGTTTATTACAAAATGAAAAATTGAACAAAAGCAAACTTAAACAACAATGTTTTCTTATCCTAAAAAACGTTACAAAAGATTGTGTGAAAATGTTTTACGCAAAAGATATGTTCACAAAAATGTCAAAGAAGACCAATATCACTGTCACCGTTTTCTTGTATGAGATGAAAACTTTTTTGTAATTCTTGTTTAGCCTGTTTTCTAATAAACGCCGCTTTTCAAGATGCGACGTTTAATAGAGGGCGGCGTTTATCAGAGGGCGGCGTTTATTAGAGGAAATACGGTATATGCTGTTATAATTTTTGTTTCCAATATTTTCATACACACTGTATAAGTATAAATAAGATAAAACAGAGCATGATAAGAAGATAACGAGATTACTGTAACATTCAGTTGATGAATTCATAGTCTTTCCATTCTCTCTAAAATATCTTTCTTTGCAAACACAACTAAGTCGGTCTACTGTAGCGACGCTGTTGGCCCCACACTTCGTGCATGGTTGATTTCCAACTGTTGGTTTATATTCAGTACCATCACAAGCTACAAACAATAACAACAATGCATTCTGAAAAATAATGACCATAATGTTTCAAATATAATTTTTGGATAATAATGAAATCTTTTCTTTTTTATTCTTGGAATTTTATTTTCAGATCTTTTATTCCCAAAAACAAATAAGATGCTCTCCAAAAAACTCGATGACGATAGCCAAACATCAAGTGAAATAATATTCAACGTTAAAAAGTCTCTACCTTTACAGTGAGTCATTTCTTTAGTGAAACCAGCTATACAAATGCACTCTCCACTGACTGTATAACTACCGTCGTAGTTGCAAGTCATAACAGGTCTGTTCTGAGATTTCATCACAGTGTTATTAGCACATTTTCCATCAATTGAGATACTGCCAGTTTCCTGGTTGGGTGCTGCTTTGCTTTCAAAACTTGCTAATGCAGAAGTCACAGAAGTCGGGCATCTATGATAGTATACAACAACTTTCTGGAGTTGACCACAGAAACTAGATGTGTGAAATTGTAAGATGATTCCTTCCATTCTTGTGACATTGTCAATAGAAATAGTGTCTGTTATGCGATAGAATTCTGTATCATTGGTTGTCGGTACAGGATCTTTGGGAATATTTGATAC
This sequence comes from Turritopsis dohrnii, assembly GCA_027922465.2. NCBI lineage: Eukaryota > Metazoa > Cnidaria > Hydrozoa > Anthoathecata > Oceaniidae > Turritopsis > Turritopsis dohrnii. The sequence continues at coordinate 1,436,920 of BQMF02000005.1, forward strand.
AATTGTATATGTTTTCTGACCAGTTTCATTACCTATGTAAGCTTTCATTTGAAAATAATCGGAACAGCTGTCTGGTTTAGGACTACGAAAATTCAATACTGCACATTTTGATACCGATACTGATACATTTAGAAATATCACGTTTGCATCAAAAATCTTCCAGTAAAGAGAAGTCAAAGTGCACTTTTGCCCTTTTGATAGACTACATGTTGCCCAAATCTTTGTTTCCCAATCCCATGCACCTGTACAAGACCCATCACTCTTCCAATCGTTATCTATGTCAGAGTTTCCATTGTTCTGTTTCAATATTACTTCAGTGAAGTGATAGCCATTAACCATTACCAAATAAATAACTAACGTGAACATGATGCTCATCATGTGACATCGATATATGAATTCTTTAAAGACAAAGTTACATTCAAATAGCCATGATCAAACAATATGTTTAAGGAGCAGTTCAGTTTGTAATCAAGATTAAAAATACATATATAATAGCTATCTGTTTAGAAAAACTTGTTATTGTCTTAGCGATCAATTAGATAATAACATTTACATTAAGAGCAAAAACAATTACTTTACCGTTTGAAAGTCAAAATGTTTGTTAAATAAATCGATTCTAAATTGTAGAATGGACTTGCTTGGACTTACGAGAATTCAATACAGCACATTTTGTTACCGATACTGACACATTTAGAAATACCACGTTTGCATCAAAAATGTTCCAGTAAAGAGAAGTCAAAGTGCACTTTTGCCCTTTTGATAGACTACATGTTGCCCAAACACTTCCTTCCCAAGCCCAAGTTTCCGTTGTCCTGTTTCAATATTACTTCAGTGAAGTGATAGCCATTCATCAATACCAAATGAATAACTAACGTGAACATGACGCTCATCATTGGTCATCCATGTTCGAATTCTTAAAAGACAAAAGTTACATTCAGATAACCATGGTGAAACAATATTATTTTCAAGGAGTAGTTCAGTTTGTAATCAAGATTGAAAATACATATATAATAGCTATCTGTTTGGAAGTGATTGAATTGATGGTGAATTGATAAACATTTATCAATACCAAATAAATGACTACCGTGAACATGACGCTCATCATTGGACATCCATGTTCGACTTCTTTAAAGACAAAAGTTACATTCACACAATAACGGCCAAATAATTTTCATTCATTCAGGTGATAAAAAAGACGAATGGACGACAGCGACGAGGAACGAGATAGCATATCGTCTTGCTTAGATTATTATTGAACTTTCTATATTTTTTTTCATACCTCGAATGTGAACACGGAAAAGAGAAATATTCTCTGGCCGAATAAATATGTTTCAGTTAAGTATATGTCCTGTTTCATTGGTTTAATTATAGGTTAAATATTTGGCATGGTCAATTCAATAAAGAAGCAGTTGTCTGGATCTTCAAAAAGTAAATTTTCTGACTATATAAATTGAAAATATTTTTTGGAGTTGTTAGTGACTCATTGAAAATTTTTCTCTTCTTTTGTTTAAAAAACTATAGGATATTTACCTTTTCCTCGTAACTTTCTCGCTTGTTTGAAAAATATTATCCAATCGTTTTTCAATTCACAAAATCTTCACTGACATTTAATCAGTTTCCCCAAAGCTGTTTCTCTCGATTTGATACAAATTTCTATTTTATCCTTATTATCTAAAAATTTAACAACTATCGTTTTCTTTTTCACTTCTCCTTCTTTCGTGTTTGCTGTAGTTTGGTGAGCGTGTTTCGTTTTTGCTCTAGTTTGGTGAGCTCTTTTGATTGCAACATCTCATTTGTTATATCCCACAAGTTAATTGAATAAATTTTGATGATGATGATGATGATGATGATGATGATGATGATGATGATGATGATGATCTCACTATCACTTCATGTTTCGTTTTTCATTTCTTTGATTTATTCCATCAAAGCGTAAATTTCTTTCTTTGGTGGCTGCCATCGTCTTGTTCTACCATTTTGTCTTTTAAATCTTATTTCTCTAGTTCTTGGATATTTTCTTTTTCTTTATTAATTTGTTTTCATCATTAAACGTAACACTGTGGAAATATGAGATTTCTAGGAGTTCTTTGACTTTTGTTTCAATTCCTAGCTCTCCTGTTTCATTTCTTCAGTTCTCTTGTTTCATTTCTTCAGTGAATTGATTATGTAGTCTCAAAAATAAAGCATTGCTGAATTGCCAAATTTTGGTCAAATCTGACAAAATGACTGCCAAATTCAATATCAGCATACTCTGACTGTGCTTTGTTCAAATTTTTAATTTAGGATACCTGCTTGTCTCGTATTAGCATTTTCTCCATCCGACACGATAACTGTTTGTTTCAAAATTTTTTTATTATCATCCTTGTTAAACTTTTGTAATAGGGCGCTAAAATAAAATTACATTGTGGTGGCGTGCTGGGCTCACAGGTTTCACTTACGCGATACCTCGATATGCATATTTTTTCTTGGTAGATTGGCAGGTAGGGCATAAATTTCGTAGTGTTAAAACCGTGGCGGTTGATTAATTTATAGACCTGATTAATTGAAGATATTCTTCAGGACGTAAAGCACGCGCAGAACATCGTCAGGAAAGTTTTACAGTAAAACGTTCCCGGCGATGTTCTGCGGATGCAGGACGAAATATTGAATTATAAATCAAATGAAACTTCTCGTTATTCTCTTTTAGACCTGATTAAGTAAAACAGCTTGTAAATATTCCCGTAACATCTACTTTTCTTTATTTGGCAATGCTTGAGTAAGCTTTCTTTTAGTAGAAGCCGGAACCAGGAACAAATTTCAAAAGTTCTTCACTTTTCATTAAAATTCGCTCAAAGTACACATCGAAAGTGAAAATTTCGATTCTGAAAATAATCTTTGTTTTCGTCCATCTTTGTTATTCTTGTAAGACTGATAGATAGAAATATGAAACTTGTGTATAGTAAGAACTTAGAAGAAACCATTAGATATACAGTATACTCCCAATAAGTGGAACCCACTTGGAGGAACGGTGTTTCTCGGGACCTTGAACTTCCTAACCTTTATCTTCTTAACGTATAAGTGGGGCATTTATGGCGCGCCGAACATGACAATAATACTTTGTCAAGAAAATAATACTTTCATAAAAATTTAATACTTTCTTTCAATTTGTTTGCCTTTTGTAAAACAAATTTCACCTATTTCAATAAAAATTGAATTAAAACACAGATAAATAACACTTTCTTTTTCATAATCGTATTCTGTGACGAAGACTCTAATAAAACTTTCAACATTTTCATAAGACTTTCAATGGGTTGCTAGATGACGTAATGGACCAGGCTACCTCGTTTATCCAGACAGCCGAGTCTACGGACGTGTGTGTTGAAATTTTTTTTAAATATATGGCGAATAAGCAGGAACACTATAAACTGAGGCTTGAAGCCCATCAATAAACATAACATTGAAATTACGTAGGGTCAGTATAAAATATCGTCTAATTTCTCTAAAATCATCTAGTGAAGTAACAACCCATCATCAAAACGAATCCCCTGCAGCTCACAATGAAAGCTCAAAACTTTCTGTGAAAAGTACGGAAGCCCATTAGGGCCACATTAAAATTCATTTTTTGATGAAAATTCGATCCTGGGATAATTATTTGATTACAGGATAATTATTCGATCTTAGGATCGAAGTTCGACCCCAGGATAAATATTAGATCCCAGGATCGAATTCGATCCCGAGATAATATTCAATTTTAGGATTGAATAAATTCCTTAGATAACATCGGCACCGTAAATTGGGATGACAAAAGAAAGATGGTAACAAGCGTTGGAGACAAAAAAACATGGCAGACGTAGTTACAAGTAAGTTATTAAAGCATGAATCTTTAAATAAATCTTACCAAAGGTAGAAGCACTTGATGAAGAGAATGCTATTTTTTCTTAGGAGATAATGCCGTAATTAATTACTTTCATTAAGGCTACAATTACAAAGAGATTCTGGCATGCGTATCTCAAAAGGGTTATAATATAAGGTAACAAAAACTAGTTTATTCTTTCATACTTCGAAAGGTTTCAGATGCTATAATACATTTATTGTTCCTTCGGTGTTTTTTAGTCTACGAACCCATCAAAAGAATATTGAGAAAGTATGGAAAAGGGAGAAGGGGGGAAAATGTCCCGTTCTTAACAATCTACGATGTTATCAGAGTAAGATTAAGCATTATATTCTTCACCTATTTATTCAGCTACTCAAGAAAAGTGTCGTGGTTGCAAGTTAGCAATACAAATCAGTCTCCGGAACTTGTAGCTGGTTATTTTATATCACGAGTTGAAAAAATTGGAGGTAATTATGAGTCCACGAAAGCAAATAAATATTCTTGTTAAAGATGGTCTTAGGGAACTATAATTATAATTTGAGGTACAGCGAGGCGGATTCGTGCTGATGATGGAGGAAGAGTGAAAATCTTAACGTTGCCGGAATCCAGCATTACCTCCGTTTTCAAGACGATGAATTTAGCGGAACAAAAAGCTTCAAATTTGGGAAATCGACCTCAAAACAGGTATCTTCACCCCATGTTTTTATATTTCGTGCAGTATCTCATTTGTAAGTAATTAAAGCGACTTTTATTCAGAAAATTGAAGCCTGGTGGTCAATTTTACGTAAATGGAGTGCGCAATGGTTGATGAATTTTTTCAATAATTTAGCTGATGATGGAGGGGGTCACTTTGTTATTGCAATACTGTGTCGAAGGTGGTTAGTTTATGATGCTGTACATGAGGAGCTCTTTCGTTATCATCACAAGCGTCGCTTTGGGAAAAATCTCTACCACGAGTTGTTGGAAGTTGCCATGCATCCGGATAGGGTATGGGATTGGTACTTTGACGAGGATGAGAAGAAGGCTCTAGCCACATATTTTCAATAAGTATACAAACTACTTATTGAAAGGTCCTCAAAATGAGTTAAGGAATTTCCCTAACTCATGCGGTAGTTCTATCCACTCATAAAAAATTTCAAAGTTGAAAAATTATATATAATAAAGGATGTCGAATAACCAAACGATTCGAGAATTGAGAGCACTAGCAAAAGAGCTTGGCTTAAAGGGGTACTATAAGCATAGGAAGGCTGAGCTCGTTGATTTATTACAAACAAATCGAAAATTGGGGGAAATTGTCTCAAATGCATCAGAAACAATTCGAGAATTGAGAACCAAAGCAAAAGAGCGTGGCTTTAAAGGGTACTATAAGCTTAACAAGGCTGAGCTTATCAATCTATTAGATGCTCCAGTAAGATCACCTAGGAGAGCTGGACTAAAGAAACCTCTTAGACAAGTCACTATACTCCTAAAGCCTGAAGATATGGATACTTTTGACCTTCAAGAGGTGCTGAAGAACCGGTCAGTAGTAAAATCTAAGTACAACGAATGGTATGACTGGCTTGTGAGTTATGTACCAAAGTCAATTAAAGAGCCTATAAAGAACACTTTCTCTAAAGCAAAAAGTGGTATTTTAAAGTATACAACAATACAAAGGAAAAGCTTGGGTTAAAAGGTATGGTTCAAGAACAGGCGATGGAAGACACCAACAATATAAGTATGAGTGATGATTTTATACCTATGAAGTATAAGCATGCACTACATAAAACTTTCCAAAGCTTTCGTATAGCTGGTATAGTAAAAGCTGATGTTGATGGATACTTCACGCTAGTGAGAGCAAATGTGAAGAAATTGATGGAAGAGCAGGTTGAGGACATGGGGTCTGCTAAAGTACAACTTTCTCTATGGATCATGTGGAAGAAGCCTATCAAGAATTTAATTCAACTTGAAGATGATGATATAGAAGAAGATAAGGGAACTGTGGGAACAACGGGAACTGAAGATGAATATGTAAGGATAGATAAAGTTTTTAATAGCTTGATGATGAGAGTGTTTCAAGGTAGTGACATAGAAGAGATATTGGATGATATGTTTGCATATATCAAAACCCCAGTAGAGCATCCTGCATTACCACAAAGCGGCTTCACCATCGATTACATCATGCAGCTGGACGTGGACTTTCACAAGCTGCAGCTCCTGAGAGGATCCTTATACATCAAACTACCATCCTGGACAGCGTCGAAAAAGGCAATCATCAACCCTAAAAGCGATGATGAAGAATGTTTCAAGTGGGCTGTAATAGCAGCACTACATCATGAAGAAATTGGAAAAGATCCGCAACGGATATCTAACCTAAAAAAGTATGAGAATAAGTACAACTGGAATGGTTCAGAATTTCCTGTAGCAATAGGCAAGATAGGAAAGTTCGAGAAGAATAATCCTAACATCGCGGTGAATGTACTATATATCGACGGGGATAGACAATTACGGACAAATCGTAGTATTCATGCCAATTTTGAAATACATTTAAGTAGCTGAGGAATAGGAAGGAGAAAAAACAAACAAAAAGAAAAAAGAGAAAAAATAAACCTTCCTAATGAATCCTCTGCACAAAGTGAGGATGGGTTACCTTTTCCTCTGGACAAAAGAACGAGATTCATAAAACAGCGAAGGTGATGAAGACATTCGTGATTATTTTCGGACCAAATAAACACAAATGTCTGAGTACCTTTGCAGCATATGGGCATTTTTATCACCAGTGCCAGAAACTTTTTTGTTTTGTTTTGTTTTTTCTTATAGTATTAATAGGGTTTCTGCGTCATTACTTTTCAAATAATACGCCATTGAAGAAATGAATATCATGGTTTTTAATCATGACGGTCTAGGTTTGTAAAGAAAATCGCAATTGTTTTTAATTCACATTTCGACACTTTTACGACTTTTGCGTTTGGCTTTTATTTACGTTGGGGTGTGGATTCCATGAACAGTTACAGCGATTTTAATCTTTTTGTTGTTTACCTGTACGCATAATTTATTTTTACTACTGCATATATCGTATCGTGAAAGATTTATTATGAATATTTTGATTTGTTTCAGATCTTCTGATTAAAAAGTTCTTCTGTTCATAACTCCAATGTTGAACTAAACATGCTTTAGCCGGAATACCTAGAGATTTTTAATTAAAAGAGTGAAGAGATTTTCTGTATTGACATTAGATATTTTTGATCATGGGGAACCATTGCATTGCATCTTCAATTTATACAATTTATGTAAAAAGTGAAAAAAGTGGACGCACAGCGCATATTTTTTTTGATGAATGAAAACCCGTGTTCTACAGGCTGTTCAAAACGGGATACTACATTCTAAACACTTAAACTTTATCATACTAAAATTCATTATACTAAGCCTTTCTCTCTGTTCAGCTCACATCGATTAAAGCCTGTAAAAAATTTTTACACGGGTTACTAGTTATTATATATTTATGATATCGAAATATTTCTAGAGTTAATGTTTTATTTAATGTTTTTTTTTAACGTAAATTTTTAATCAGTTGGCAGTAAAGATACGAAGTAAAGAAAGACGTGAGTAACTATATTTTGTCTGGTACGTTTAGCTGTGCAAGATGACAAGCTGTGCAACATTTCAAGGTGGTTGGGTCAATTGTTTCAGATGCACTTTTTCGGGCTTGTACGTTCAGTTTGAACAATTTGCATGAATGCGTCAATAATGCTCTTCATCGAGACGGGCTAGCTGCATCTTCAGATATGCTGCTTTTTACTATAATTTCAGATTGAAAGCTAAAATAACGGCCCTAAATGGCGTAAAGCAGAAAATCGCGGATGGCGGCATTAGGACCAGCGTAAAAATGGCCTCTATGGTATAATTATTTTTCATGTAGTATAAGTAATTTTTGAATTTCCTTATTCAGGAGATACATTTGTTAACTCACTTTTGAGAGCAAACACAGAGACACAGAGAGATCCCTCGTGAATGGCGATATGCGCTATTGAATTCAACAAAGAATGTTGCAGTAAACTGGAAGAAAAGTGGACGAAGAAAGTTGAATTTCAAAAGTGTAACACCAAAATATTCAATGGTGAAGGAGATTTGGAACCACAATTGATGATTTACGACGGTCATATGTTAACTTTGATACTCTTGAACACGCGCATAATAACAAAGTCATCACGTTGAAACTCATATACCCCATACCAAGATCTACTGCGATTGTAGATAAAGAAATAACTGGATGTAAACTGAATGACTTCTGAACCTGCCAAATATTTGAAGACTTTTTTATAACATGTTTGATTTTCAATTTCTATTTCTATTATAAGTCCCTAAAAGCAACATGAGGTAATTTGCTTAATGGAGGATTGCGAAAATTTGCTACCCTTTGGCAATCAAAGTGGTGTGGGAGGCATCGTTTACAAAAGAAAGCTTACAAGGCGGTTGTCGAAAGTAAATTTATGTGTATGGTTATGTTATATAATAGTGCATACGACCTTATAAAAAGGAACTTTATTTAGACAGGTGCAGTATTTGGCCTTTTGATGGATGAAAATAACCAATTCAAAGTTTCGATTATCGCTTGAAATTTTTCCAATGAGAAAAATAATCTTTCAGATGAAGAGTTAGACAAGATCCTTAATAAGGTCAGAAACTGTCAGACATCAAAATCAAAACCCTTCAATGCCAACTACATCAGCACCTATGAAGGTATTATCCATTGGCTATTTGAACTTCTACTCTTTAGATAAAAATTCATCACAATACTAAATTCTCAATCTTTCTTAGGACAAAAGGGCAAACTTGTGATCTGATTTATTCCCGACGGCAGTCCTAGTAACAATAGCACAGTTGATGTTTTACCTGCAGTTACTAATGAACATCCTGTTTAAACTAGTACTCCAAAAATCGCTCCTTACTTTCAGGTATAATGATTACTTTCCATTTACGACTGAGGAGAAAAAATGCAACAATATGAAGGTAACGTGAAATTATTTATGTTGTGATGAATTTTAACGGGACCAAACTGACATCAGAAGACGGGGATGGACAATTACGGACAAATCGTAGTATTCATGCCAATTTTGAAATACATTTAAATAGATGAGGAATAGGAAGGAGAAAAAACAAACAAAAAGAAAAAAGAGAAAAAATAAACCTTCCCATTGAATCCTCTGCACAAAGTGAAGATGGGTTACCTTTTCCTCTGGACAAAAGAAGAAGATTCATAAACACCGAAGGTGATGAAGACATTCGTGATTATTTTCGGACCAAATTAACACAAATGTCTGAGTACCTTTGCAGCATATGGGCATTTTTATCACCAGTGCCAGAAAAAGACTGCGTCTGATCACATGCTTTATATTGGAAAGCTTTGAAACGTAGTTTCTGTCAAATCAGAGAAGAAATGGAAAGTGTACCCGTCGTTGCGCTGTTATTACAGTACTGTGAAAAAACTTGGTAGGGCGTTGCTTTACAATAAAAGATTTTGCCACATACCATTATAGATAAGAAAAACAATATTATTGTGCGAATTTGTGTTATTCCTTTGTCGCTTTCCGTTTTTCAGAATGCTTCATCAGAGATTCATAATTCCGTTTTTACACCAGAGAAAAGTTTATGATTGAGGTGATTTGCAGATGTGGTGTCCCGAATCCACCGCAAGCAGTGTGTGGAGAAAAGAAGGGCGTTAAAAAATCTTTTTTAAACATAATACATTCTGTATTGAAGGCAATAGCTTCCGCAAAAGAATAGGAATTTCTATATCATTGCCAGCTCCGTGAAGGAAAATTTAAAGATTGGAGAGGTGTCGACAATGAAGATATTTTGTTTTATGGCCCATTGTTTCTCCAATAGACCTTTCCCAAATTTTTAATTTTCTATATTCTTTCCAGTTAATAACTCGGAAATATATATGTCGCTTTTACAACTCGAGTTATTAACTCGAAATTAAAAAAGTCAAATTTTGAATTCGAGTTAATAACTGGAAGTTAATTTTTCAAATAAAGCAAATCGAGTTATTAACTCGATAGTATTATATTGCTTTAAAGGAATCGAGTTATTAAAGTTTTCAAAAATTTCTTACGATTTATCGTGTGTGATTGATTTTCAGAATAATTTTCAAAAATGGCAAGGGATATTTTCGAAAGTTCACTGAGAATGGTGTGAATTTTTTAAAAAAAGGCAAAGTAGGCCAAATTTGAGGCAAATTTTGAAAATCGTTCAATTTTAATGAAAATTTAATAGCGGAACAAGTTTGAACTGCTGATTTCAAATATGAAGGTCAAATTGTGGATAAGGTCAAATTAGGCCAAATTTTGACCAAATTTTGAAATTATTCAATTCTAATGAAAATTTAATAGAGGAATAACTCTGTACTGTTGATTTCGAGTTTGAAGATCAACTTGTGCATTAGGCCAAATTAGGCCAAATTTGGACCAAATTTTGAAAATTGTTCAATTCCTATGAAAATTCTAGTGGAACAATTTGAGGCCAAAATTTTTCCTAAGCGTCTTACACAATCAATGTTACAAGGCGAGTTTGCAAGTCGTTAAGATGTGCATGATTCAGAATACAGAAGTAGTCGGTCGAGGTTTTCTGCACTTTGGATAACATATTGACGAATACATGAAAAAGAATATTATTTATATTTTTTTTGCTCTATGTGCTCACATATTTTGTTTTAGTTTGTCTTTTCTCCGTTGTCATCTTATGAGCCGATGTGTGTTATTGTTAATGTAACCATGTAATTATTTATGTAATTATGCATATTTTAACAGCACTTTCTTTAATTAATTTTCAGCACATTTAAACTTTATATCTAAGACATGTGGCTCTTATTTATTTAACTTCTTGTAAAAATACTTACAATTCAACTTTAATTTTTATTTTAAACTGATGATGACAGAAAAATCAAAACATCTTAAAACATTGTTTTTAAGCTTTACTGCCATTTGTTTTGGAAAATAGGAGGAAACACTCCGTGATCAAATATAAAAAATATAAAATGCAGCATTCGGAAGTTTTTCCGTATGAAATCCAAAAAAGCGTCCGAAAGTTTGGCCACCGAAAGTTTTTCCGCCAATAGTTTTTCCTCCGACAATTTTCGCTGTTTTTTTATAAATGACTTCATAAACTAATGTTAATTGACAGATAACGATATATTTACGAACTCAATAATTTTCCGCAAAATGTTTATACAATGTGTTTTCATTAATAAAAAATAACAACAGAAGTATCGCTATGTTTTGTAAAAAAGAACATAGCCTTATCAAATTATATAAAGTGTTACATCAGTCAGTATTTTTAAAAGCGCCAATGATATTAACCTAATATTAGCACTAGTTAATTTGAATTTAAGATCTCTGGTCTTACAGGTTTATTTAAAAGTTGCCAGTCAAATAAAACAATCTAAAAGATAATAAACAATAGACTTTTACGCTTTTCGTGTTGAATCATGGTCAAGTCACATCAAACAGTAATATACTTGAAACGTTTTTGTATTCAACACTGTTATATTGTGAAACCACTAAAATTGTCTTTTCATTTCGTAAGCAAACGTAACAAGCCTGATACAAAAATCACATATAGTAATATTTCGACAAACAATTTCTTTTAGAATTAACATGATTCCACCTCAAGATTATAAATTGCACGTGCGAAACACCAGTCTTAACACCTAAATTAAATTCATATAGAAATATAGAATCTATTTTCTCACTTTGGCAACTTTTTATCATGGAGTTTTCAGCTATCACAATACAGCAAGAGTAAGATTAATAGAAAAATATGTCAGAGGTGACATGGTACAGCTGTAGTTAAAAATATTATCAGGACTGCATATCATTAGAATTAACATATTCATCGACTTGCTCAAATAAATTTAATAACTCGATTCCTTTAAAGCGATATAATACTATCGAGCTAGTAACTCGATTTGCTTTATTTGAAAAATTAACTTCCAGTTATTAACTCGAATTCAAAATTTGACTTTTTTAATTTCGAGTTTATAACTCGAGTTGTAAAAGCGACATATATATTTCCAAGTTTTTAACTCGAAAGAATATAGAAAATTAAAAATTTCGAGTTAATAACTCGAATTATGACGTCATAGTTCATAACTTGACTTTATAACTCGATTTCATAACTCGGGTTTTCCAGGTAATATGGTAAATATGGAATGGTAATAGTAAATATTACTAAGTATTAAGAAATGTAATTAATGAAACAATAAAATATATAGAAACGAGGCGAAATTTGATAGCAAGGCATTAACACGGTGTTTAAACAGAACTTCGGGAAAGGTGATTAACCAGAAATTCACTCGTACACAAATTGTCCTTGACTAAAAGGCAGCGTTAGTTTTTGAAATCTATAATTTTAAATTATGTATCAAGTCCAAAAATGCATCACTGTTTATAGATGTTTAAAGATTGTGAAAATATATTTCGAAACTCATTTTATACAATTGGATCATCTAGAGATAGGACCGAATTTGGAAAACTAAATTGTGCAAATTTAAATTGCATAAAACTTTTTAACCACAAAAATAATTTCCAGCAAGGTACTTCGTGTTATTTCATGTGGAAAGATGAACGTTTAAGCAATTTTTTTGGGAGAATTAATTTTTTGAATCCAATGTAAATTTTCAATTCAACAGTTGTTTCAGAACTATTATTTTAGGAGATGAGCAGTAGACGAGCAATATGAAGACTTTTGTGAAAGAAAGTCAAATTTTTTGACTATTTAAATTTCTTGATGACCCATTTATCTAACAATTGGATAGACATTGGGAAAACGATCCTACAAAGTTCTATCATCGAACTATGAATGAAACAGACACTTCTTTGAGCGATTCAAAGAGGCTTTTAAGGTTAAAAATCTGTATTTCATTAATAAAACTAATTCAAGTTTCAAAAACTCTTTGATAAGCTGTTAAACTTTTATAGTCGGACATTAAAATACGAGGGTTTTTTTAATCTAAGAATATGGTGGTTTCTCGGGTCTCACTTTTCACTTCACTTGTCGACTTGCACAACATTTTATATTAAATTCCCAGTATGGAATAACTTTCGCAATGTTTAGGTAAGCTTTATATTTTTAGGAAACATCCTAATGTTGAGTTCTTCACATTTCTTTAAAATTCACACAAAGTGTACATCGAAAGTGAAGATTTCAATTCTGAAAAAAATCTTTCTTTTCTTCCATCTTTGCTAAGTCTGTCTCTTCTGTCACAAATTTTTGTCGGACATTTTCCTGATAATTTTTAAATCATGTAATGTAAATGTGAAAGTTCCCTCTATCGCACGCTTCTGAGGCTATAATCATAAGACCTTAATCCGTTTTACTTTCAACCTGAAACCGTTTTACTTAAAACCGTTTTACTTTCAATGTCATTAAACCTTGATACTTTATACTTCCAATTTTCTCAAAGTTTTAGGTCATCAAATAGTTGTTTGAGTTTTTAGTTGATTCAATCTTGGTTTTAAAGTTTTTGTTTAAGTTTTTACTACTTTTGAACTGATGTTACTTGGAAATGATATATTTTGATGAGGCATTATCTTCAAAATTTATTCGTGCAAAATTAGTGGGAATTTTTAAGACTTTGGAATTTTGCAGTAATTCTTTCTGTCATAAAGAGTATTTTTATCCCTTCCTTTCGTCCAGTATGGATAACAAAAGTTCAAACCACTGATGATTTGGTGTTCCTCTAGCTAATTTGCAGAAACATGAAACTTTTATGTAGTTAGAAGTTAGAAGAAACTATTAGAAAAAACCAGAAACATTATAAATTTGTATATACAAGATTTTCGTATTTCCAATCTGTTTCATGCAAGATCCCCTGTACTCTTGCAAACATGATACAGTTTGTTTCTTAAGTAAATAAACTGGAGAACAGAATTCGTTATTGAATACCTCATTAAATATAAGGTAAATCTCAGTATCATTTACGCCTTTGAACAACAGCAATTGCTTTTATATGGAGGAAACTTGTTAGGTCAACGCTTGGTATACATCCGGACCATGTCCCGTTGAAAAGTGTTGGTATGTATCTTGACCATGTCCCACTGTAAGGGGTTGGTATTGATTTTTGTCATCCAAATTACAAACATTGTAGTAACCGGTGTTTTCAGGATATACATCGGAGTATTCGCTATTTTGTTTACGTAATTCTTGACATGTTTGAGCGTTTTCATATATTTTCGTTGTATTGCAATTCAAGTTGTTGAAAATTTTATTGTTTCCAGCGGTTTCCAAGATATTTGACGATACATAGGCAACATTTAATTGATCTTTCGTTTCGGCTACCATGTTTTTTGAATGGTGATCGTTTCTGATGCTAAGCTCGATCGCATCATCTTCTGTACTGCGATTTTTCGTTTCGGGAACCGATACTTTTGTGGAATCCTTGTTTACGATACGTTTTCTTCGAATGTATAACGACAACGCGATAAGAATTATGAGGAACAGGATTCCTGCTAGACACACACCAATTATTAATCCATATTCCTTCTTCGACTTTGAATGACCTGATGAGGAAATAGGAAATAGGAATTGTTTGACACACACCAATAACCAATCCTGATTTCTTCTTTGAATGACTTGATGAGGGATCAGGATTTGATACTAGAATATGGAAATATGTGTTATTTCCTTTATTCTATTTTTGATAACCACACAAAACTCATCTGTTTTGGTACAGCTTTGAGTTGGTTAAATATTTCCCTATATTTTTAGTTCATAATGTGTTGTACAAGAAAGATCTGCATCAGTTTCATTCCAAAAAATTTTGTTGCAATTCCGGTGGATTAATCCATAACGTCAACACAATAAGATATGAGAGGAAGTGAACTCCTGCAAATGTTCCAATTAAAAGTGCCCTAATTTACCCCGATTGAGTGGATGAAAGTATAGAAATTAGTCAAAAATTATGAAAGAACAAATTTGTTTCATCGAATCAAACGACAATGAAATTTCAAGGTAACAATATCGACACCAACCTTTAGGTTTAGTCCGGAAATCAACAACAGCAGAAAACATTACATTGGTCTTCTTTGTAATTTCATTTTCATTATAAATGAGAAATGAATAATTGGCAAAAGAATCCAGTCCAGTTAAATTATAGGAAAGTCTGTTAGTTTTGAAATTATGATTCCTATGACAGCCTAAACCTTTGATAACATAATCTCCCAAGGGTTTCGATCCTTGGTGAGGTGGTCTTTCCCATGATAACGTCACATAGTAGACTGTATTTGCCGTCACTGTTGCACTTTTAGGTGCATCAGGAGGTCCTAAAAACATACTTGAAATTAGTTTCCATATTACCTAGTTGGTACCTATAATTGTTATTCTCCTTTCAACTATTTAAGTACCTTTAGTATCTTGGAACTGATGGATGAAAGCATTCATACAATAAAACTTATGTATATTAGCACAAAGTCAGATAAAAAAGAGCGCAATGAGTGGGAATAAGATCAATAAGATTACTGTAACATTCAGCTGATGAATCCATAGTCTTTCTAATCTCTCTGAAATATTTTCTTCTGCAATCACATGCAAGTCGATCTACTGTAGCAATACTGTTTGTCCCACACTTCAAGCATGGTTGATTTCCAACTGATGGTTTATATTCATCTAGGTTACAAGCTACAAGAAATAAGAATAATGCATTTGTTTCAAAAATGTGTTTTTGATATGCACAACAACATTTATGCATAAGTATGATATTTTTTGTTTTGTTGTTGTTTCGACTTTTATTTCCAGATTTCTCCTTCTCAAAAGATAAAGATGCTTTCCAAATAAACATTCAATATCTTTAGTTTACATTTAAATGAAATAGCATTCAAGATTGGAGAAAGCTCTACCTTTACATTGAGTCATTTCTTTAGTAAAACCAGCTATACAAATGCACTCTCCACTGACCGAGTAACTACCATCATAGTTGCAAGTCATAACAGGTCTTTTCTGTGATTTTATCACACTGTTAGGAGCGCATTGTCCATCTATTAAGATACTACCAGCTTGCTCATTGGGTGCTGCTTTGCTTTCAAAACTTGCTAACGCAGAAGTCACAATAGTCGGGCACTTATGATAGTATACAACAACTTTCTGAAGTTGACCACAGAAGTCAGATGTGTAAAATTGTAAGACCATTCCTTGTTTTCCAGTGACATTGTCAATAGAAATAGTGTCTGTTTTGAGATAGAATTCTGAATCGGTGTTTGTTGGTACAGGATCTTTGGGAATTTTTGATACAGGTGAATATGTTTTATTATTATTCTTATTACCAATATAAGCTCTCAGTTGAAAATGATCGGAACAGCTGTCTGGCTTAGGATTGCGAGAATTCAATACAGCACATTTTGTCACCGATACTGACACATTAAGAAATATCATGTTTGCATCAAAAATGTTCCAGTAAAGGGAAGTCAAAGTACACTTTCGCCCTTTCGATAGACTACATGTTTCCCAAGCATTAAAGTTCCATGCCCATGCACCTGTACAAAGGCCACTTATCGACCATGAGATGTCTATATCAGAGTTTGCATTGTCCTGTTTCAATATTAGTTCAGTAAAGTGATAACCATTCATTAATACCAAATAAATAACTAACGCTAACATGACGCTCTTCATATGAAATCCCATATATGAATTCTTAAAAGACAAAAGTTACATTCACACAATAATCGACAAATAATTTTCATTCATTCAGGTGATCAAAAAGACGAATGGACGACAGCAATGAGGAAAGAGATGGAATATCTCCGTGCTTAGGATATCATGAAACTATCAGAGGCAGTTGGAAGTAAACGAATAGCTATTTAAGGGAAAACAGAATCAGTGTCTCAATGTTCCACCTTAGAAAAGGGGACTTGACTACACGAGACCTTTTTAATCTATGTTCTTCACTGACATTTAATCAGTTTCCCCGAAGCTGTTTTGCTCGATTTGATACAAATTTCTATTTTATCTTTATTTAAAAATTTAACAACTATCGTTCTCTTTTTCACTTCTCCTTGTTTCGTGTTTGCTCTAGTTTGGTGCGCTCTTTCGATTACAACTTCTCGTTTGTTATAGCCCACAAGTTAATTTGATAAATTATTCAAAAGTTCTTCACTTTTCATTAAAATTCGCTCAAAGTACACATCGAAAGTGAAAATTTCGATTCTGAAAATAAGTTTTCTTTTCGTCCATCTTTGTTATTCCTGTAAGACTGACAGATAGAAATATGAAACTTGTGTATAGTAAGAAGTTAGAAGAAACCATTAGATATACAGTATACCCCCAATAAGTGGAACCGACTTGGAGGGACGGTGTTTCTCGGGACCTTGAACTTCCTAACCATTATCTTCCTAACGTTTAAGGGGGCACTCACTAAGTCTGACAGATTCCATTGGTCCCCCGAGTGTCCCACTTATCGGGAGTATGGTGTATAAACCAGAAACATTGTAAATGTAATACATTATACATGCAAGTATTGCGCATTTCCTGTCCGTTTCATGCAAGCTCCTGTACATGTCCAAGCATGATACAGTTTAAGTTTCAGAACAGCAAAATTTTCCAATGCTCTACTACAATTTTTTAAATAAATCAGTAAATAAATCAAAGAACAGGATTCGTACTTCAGCTAACACAAGATAACTCGGAACATCTTACAGTTTTTTGTATTAGCGAGTATAGTATAGAGAGGAAAGTTGTAAGGTCAATGCTTGGTCTAGACCATGTCCAATTGACATGTGTTGGTATGTATCCTGACTATGCCCCACTGTAAGGGGTTGGTATTCATTTTTGTCATCCAAACTACCAACATTCTAGTAATCAGTGTCTTCAGGATAAAGGTCGATGCCTTATTTAAGAACTTCTTGACACGTTTGAACATTTTCAATTACTTTCGATGTATCATAATTTAATTGGTTGGAAATTTGATAATTTCGAGTGCTTTCCAAGATACTTGAAGATCCATCGGCAACATTTAATTGATCTTTCGCTTTATGTATTTCGTTGTTCCAATGATGATTGTTTTTGATGCTTAAGGCGATCGCATCATCTTCTGCACTACGATTATTAGTTTCAGGAACCGATACTTTTATGCAATCTTTGTTTACGATACGTCTTCTTCGAATGTATAACGTTAACACGATAAGAATTATGAGGAATGGGATTCCTCCTAGACACACACCAATAATTAATACTGATTTCTTCTTTGACTTTGAATGACCTGATGAGGAAAAAGGAATTGTCAATAGAATGTGGAAGAATACTCAAAAGTTACAGAAGGTCTCGAGCACAAAAAGTCGCGAGATCGAATTGTCCCAAGAAAATTCTCGCGACTTTCACGACATTTTGTGTACGAGAAATTTTTCCTTTTTAGGATTCGTGACTTTTGCAAGGTGTTCTAAACGTCTGAAAGTTACCAATTCGTTCATTAAACTTGTAAATTTTTCTTTAAAAATTCAATTGGACATCAAATAGAGTCATATTGCAATTTTGAGTTTCTCATCGACTGTTACAGTTCAATTTCTACTTGTATATTTTCTGTTCTAAACGAATAAGATCTGTAAAGAAATATATTTAAGAATGCGCTTAAATGCTTTTAAGTCACGTCATACCAACATGACATGACATGAAAATTTGAAGATATTAAAATTAAACTAACCTCCAGTTATAACTTCCAGAGTCCGAAACTTTACGACAGCTAAAAACATTTTGTTTGTCTTCTTTGTAATTTCATTTTCATTATAAATGAGAAATGTGTAAGTGGCAAAAGAACCCAGTCCAGTTAAATTATAGGAAAGTTTGTTAGTTTTGAAATAAAATTTCTCAGGACAATCTGCACATTTAATAACATAGTCTCCTAAAGGTTTCGATCCTTGGTTAGGTGGTCTTTTCCATGATAACGTCACATAGTCGACTGTATTTGCCGTCAATGTTGCATTTTCAGGTGCATCAGGAGGTCCTAAAAACATACTTGAATATTTCAAGTTGATTGATTGAATGAAATTAGTTTCCGCATTAATTTTCGAGTTGTTACCTATCATAGTTTCTCCTTTCAGCTACTACGTTATCATATTTAAAATCTTCTTAGTATCGCAAAACTCATGATATATAAACAATCAGTTACTAAAATTTATTTGCTTCGGTTTAAAACGAGATGAAAAAACGTGGTGAAAAGATAAGTAAGATTACTGTGACAATCAGTTGATGAATCCATAGCCTTTCCCATCTCTCTGAAATGTTTTTCTCTGCAGTCACATACAAGTCGATCTACTGTAGCAACACTGTTGCTCCCACACTTCAAGCATGGTTGATTTCCAACTGATGGTTTATATGCATCTAGGTCACAAGCTACAAGAAACAACAGCAATGCATTTGTAAGAAATACCAACTTTACAATGTGTTTATATTCACACTAACAAAACTAGAAGCCTCAGGGTTGAACAATTTCCGCATCAGGCCTAGAGGAAATAGCTTTAGGCTAATTATCAAGATATCTGAATGACTATCCATTCTGTTCTTCTTGCTTACGTGAGAACAGGTCTATCACAATTCCCAAAATATGACTTATGGTTCACATGAAGAATAAAATGATATTCGATAGAAGTGAACCCAAATCATTTGAAAATCAGGGGAAATTCAGGGGAAAATCTGCAAGTAACTGCCAACTTTAATATCAGGACCTTCCAATTGTTCTTTGCGCACACCTTCCAAATTTTGCCAGAAATGTGAATTTGGTAATATATCTAAGTAAACATTACATGAAATTGTTCATAACCTGCATTAATAGGAGCAGGAGAGACTTGGGCATTTCAAAGATTTTAATCCATGGCATTTAACAGTGTTACAAGAAGATAAAAATTATATACATAACTTAAATCAACATAACATACAATAAGTAAATCTATTTCTACTAAACCTGCCAGTGGCGGATCCAGAGGTAAGCCGCTACTTGTGTAGGAGAGTGTTAGCAATTCAAATATAAAAGAAAAAGGTTCAAATAATCCCATTGATAATATAAACTGAATTCACAACTTCTGTTAATGCGCTTCTCCACAAGTTGCGACTACACTCTAGATCCACCACTGTCTGCATATTACCACTTCTATGGAGTCTATAAATAACACCAATGTGCACGAAAAGACAAATGACACAATAAAACTTTGTTAGGATCTGTATGAAAATGTTCTTTTCGAACATGATATACCTATTTTTTTTGCGTGGACTAACTTTTGCAAGCGAAGGTTTGAGAGCGTTTTGGGTGGATTAATTTTTTCGAGTCAGAGCTTCTCAAGGAAAATGTTTGAATTTATATTTGCGAATGGGCACAAAGTGCAATGTGTGTACTTTATAATATAGCTTGGAAGTAGCAGCAAAAATCACCATTTCCATGCCTGCTACATTGCAAAACCAATGGGTGCTTGATAAGTACAAGGAAATAGTTAATTATATGAAAGGTACGTAGAGCCAAAAAATGAGCAAATAAAATCATGAAATTTTACGTGGATTTATTTTCGCGAATCGTTCATATCTTGATGTTTTGGGTGGATTTATTTTTGCGAGTTTGCCCAAAATTCGCAAAAGTTGCAAAACTTAATCCACGCAAAAAAGAATCCCCTTAAGGTATTGTGTCCTAGAACTACACTCCAAATTTTCACAAGGCTTTAGTGATCTCATTGTATGTATATAATTGGTTGGATTCTAATCATCATCCAAAGTTTGATTTCATCTGACATATATCAAAACTAAATCATTGTGCCTCCATTGAGCGGTTTGCAGGATTATTTTGAACAATGTCATCTTAAAATCTTTTAAATGTGAATTTAAAACTAATCAGTTCCACACAACTGATAACTTGACCGAGCATTGTACAGTGATGAATAATTTGATACAGTCTGGAATTCCCCAAGTTACTCCCTTCTTTAATTCATTGCCGTTTTCAATTCACTATGACGTTTCGGAGCAAGAAAAACAGTTTTATAAGACATATCGTTCACCAATATCTTGCACATGTTTATACTTTCAGTATGTATGTGTATGTTTGGGTCAATTCATTCACTAGTGATTTATGCTGCTATGACAATTTCATTTGTTTGTTTTTGTCAATATCTTCAACTTTCGGTGTAATATTTATTAAATGAAATTTACATGTTTTATGCATTTATTGATAAGACGTATTCACCAGTAATGTTTTGATAATATAATACATTTCTGCTGCGATATTGAAAGTTTTTTGCACAGCAAAGTTTCGTTTGCTATCAAACCTTCACCTTCTTTTTCAAGAATTTTTCCCAGAGTCAGCTAAACATCAATATTTCCTCCATAAGGAATGTTCTTATGATTATATTTCGATTGCAATAGTAGATTAAGTCTTTAAAATTCTTCTTCAAAGCTTCTTCTAATTCTACAATTTCCTCAAAACATAAACCAAACGGTTCGAGAACGATTCACGTGTTTGGTGTGCATATTTTACTGACTTTTTAAAGAAATTTTAAAGATCATTGAATTGAGAAGTTATAAATATAAAACGGCTAAAATAACTTCTAAAAGTTTTTCAAAAATATAACAAGAGGCCCTGAGGCCTGAAGGTCAGCGCTTTCAGGAAAGTTGAACAGTGATGGACTTTAAAGCAAAATCGAAAACCTTTTTGCTCACCAGGAAGCTCAAAATAGGAATTTTTGAGATACAACTAGTGTGACAGTGAATAAGAAACCCCAGTTCAAATGTGAAACAGATATTGAGTTCATGAAGCAACATAACATTGTAGTAAAATTTAATTCAAAACAATCATAGATATTAAATATGCAACACATTCACTCAAATACTTATGAATGCACCATTAAAGTCTACACATAAAACTAATAGAAACAACAAGATATGAGGCCTAAAAGTTGAAATATGTTGGACTGTGAGGCAAAATCGAAAAACATTTGCAGCTGGAAGGTCAAAATAGTGGCAGCAATTCAGAGAATAACACATTCCAGTTGAAAAAGCAGACAGATACCCTCTCAAAAATGATTGCATATACCAGCATCATTACAACAAAACTTAATTCAATAAAATCTTTATCAAAGAAATTAAAGATACGAAGCATTCACTCGAATATTTATTAATGTCTTATTTGTATATACCTGAATATATAAAATTAAGTTTATATAAAAAAGACTTTCATGTAGGGGTTTTCTCTAAAGTAACTTAGTTTTCAAATAAGCTGTTTTTGAGTATATATACTTCAAAAGATTTTATGCAGACCTTGTGTTATATCATCACAAAAAGTTCAAAAGTAAACCTCTCCCTGTGCAGATGACTCCGAAAAGGAATGACTATACATCATTAAAGATTTATGACAATAATTAAAAAATACCGTGTTCGTATGCGTGACAATGTGTCTTTCACACATTTTTGTTGTACTTCATTGAAAATAAAAAAGTAAGCAAAACAACTGTTTATTATTTGAGAATAAGAAAATAAGAGATTGCTGGCCAAGCAGATGAACAGAATAAAACATAAAAAACAACAACAAAATCGCAAAAGCTTTCGATTTAAAAAAATGATAAAATGAAATTTATCTATGGTGAATAATAATTTTTTACATACATGAAAACATAAAAGATTATACGAAACATGAGTGACAAGACAAGACTATGAAAGAAATAAAAAAAATAAACTTATAATGATTTCATAGGGAATTTGTTCATTGAAATACTTAATAAATAGACATTCTGGATTTCAAGTGATAATTAGAGTTTGTAAACATTATGCATCCATTGCTTGATAATAAGTGCATTACATTACAACTAACACAAAATATTGTTGATTAATTCAATTTTAAGTAGCACATAAATGCACCTTCACAGAGGTAATATAAAATTTCTTATTATATATATATATACACTTTGGAGATGTTGTCTGTTTGGGTGACTATATATTTCTACACACACACACACATTGAAAACTCTTCTAAGTTGACGGATGTAACTATATAACAGATTACAAAAAATAACATCGACAATGAAATGCATCATAGCATAGGCCCTTGCTTGGCTTGGAGGTAGCAGAGCTCTCATATCTCCTGACCAATCTAATAACACAAAACACAAAATCAGAAATAAGTAGCTAGCAAGGAAACTCAGCAGTATAATCACAGTATCACTTCTAACAATCATAATATCGAGAATTGCGTTGCTTCCCTGATAAGCATTATAAATCTGTGTTTCCAGAAACGTGAACTCCTCTTTATTTTTATGGAGGCCGCACTCACCCTGATAAAGTAGTTGTAATTATCAATCAATAAGCAATTCTTAATTAAGCCACAATCAACAAATAGCCTCTATTCCAGCCTTAAAATTAAGGCTTGTGTTTTTAGTGGTATCAGCCTACAACTGGGGACAAAACAGACGGACGGACGGACGGACGAACACAAATGCTAATGAAAGATCAGCTGCTGCCGCGCTGACCAAAAAGCTTATTATTTTTGGATTTCTGCGTAAGCAAGAAAGCCTTTACGATCGTCTTTGTTTTTCTTAGTTTTTTTTTTCATCTTACTGTCCAAACCTAGCGATTTTTTTTATCTCGAAGTTCATTGGTTCATACAGCCGCCGTCTCAAAATTCATTTGTGCATAGAGCGCCACTATTACGAAAGGGTGCTAATTAACTTTAATAGCGCTTTTTTATTGGCTTGAATTTCCGCCATGTGATCATCCGGGTATTTTTCGACTTCACATTTGCATGCCGTTCGCATAATGGTAGAGGAAATCGAAGAAACCCCTCGTGTTGATTGATCAATATTGAACAGATTTAAAAGAAGATTTAAGGGAGAAGGAGAGAAATTTATAATTATCTTACGATGATTCTACTGCGTTTATTCTTTTCTAAAAGCAAGTTCTCAATGTTTTATAAAACAGTGTGTGAAAAGGAATGCTTTTATTTTTTGGAAAATGTCTGGGATTCTTTTTTAAGCCTATTATCGCTTTTTTCATGTGTGGGCTGTGGTGCTTTTTAAGCTCTGGATACATACAGCTCAGCTCAGTTTCCTCTTCAGCTCCAACAACATACAAGAATGTCTTGTTCACCCTCTCTGTGCATCATTTTATGTTCGATGTTTCTCTCTAGCTATTTTAGCTTATTTACTTGTATAGGTCTTGGCTGTTACCAATGTCTTGTGAATTAGGAATGGGGACTTACTATTTATGATAGCAAATTGAAACTTACCTTGATTGTCTGTAATTTTTTAAATACTGGACATCCTTTAACTCAAATTTCTGCTTTCAGTTATGTTTGCTAATTTTGGTATAAGTTTAGGTCATATTTTTCATAATCCTAATCTTTGTTTACTTTTTGTGTTTGAGAAGTCTCAATAATTAGGAAGATTGAGCGTACATACGTAATCACAGTGCTATCTGAAAGCGCATAAATTTGACGTTATTTTTTTCATTAAGTTAATTGGGAGTTAATGTAATGTTTCATATTGTGTTGTTATCCTTTCATAATGTTCTGGCGTGTATACGTAATTAAAAATTTAATGTTTATATAGATGTATTTTGTATCATTAAAATCTACGCTTTCCTTTTTGTGCTTGTGAATTAGGAATTCTATTAGGATGATAGGCAAGACATATTGAATTCATAAATTCGTAACATTTACATTAACTTACATGCATACTCATTGTTTTATCTGAATTGATCACTGAATCCTTAATATCATTTCGTACCAATGAAATAAAGAACATTATGTCGTTCAGATATAATCAAGTTTAATGTTGTTTATTGGTATAAAGTTTTGCATAGTGACAATTATGTTCTATCCAGATTTTTGGAGAGTACATGATCAGAAATTTATATTGCAGAAATGATTAAACCTTTCTTAAATTTCATGAATGTCGTAGCCTTTCTTTTTTCATACTTCAGCTGATTTTGCAGAAATCCTTATGCCTGCAAGGGCATCTTGTTATGAATTAATATTGAAAGTGGTCTTTTTGTATTACATTTTCTATAGAGTTTTGGGTCTGTCATTAACTATTCTGAATAAACAAACAATCTGAAATCCGAACGGACTTTCCGAAAACGGCAATAAACTGTTACGGAGATTGATAGATAGAATGTCTAAATCAAACAATTTCCTTCGCTAAGGCGCGGAAATTGAATAACACTGTAAAGAAAACATTGTTACATGATTCTAAGCTGAAATCTCTTGCTTTGTTGTTGTTTTGATTTTTATTTGAGCGTTCCTCCTCTTCCCAAAAGACAAACATACTTTCCAAAGTAATTCGATGAATTCAGTCGAAGTATCAAATTAAATAATATTCAACGTTAAAAAGTCTCTACCTTTACAGTGAGTCATTTCTTTTGTGAAACCAGCTTTACAAATGCACTCTCCACTGACTGAGTAACTACCATTATAGTTGCAAGTCATAACAGGTCTGTTCTGAGATTTCATCACAGTGTTAGGAGCGCATTGTCCATCTATTGTGATACTACCAGTTTCCTGATTGGGTGCTGCTTTGCTTTCAAAACTTGCTAATGCAGAAGTCGCAATAGTCGGGCACTTATGATAGTATGCAACAACTTTCTGAAGTTGACCACAGAAATCAGATGTGTAAAATTGTAAGATAATTCCTTCCTTTCTTGTGACATTGTCAATAGAAATTGTGTCTGTTATGAGATAGAATTCTGTATCATTGGTTGTCGGTACAGGATCTTTGGGGATATCTGATACAAGTGTATATGTCTTCTGGCCACTTTTATTACCTATATAAGCTTTCAGTTGAAAATGATCAGAACAACTTTCTGGCTTAGGTGGACGAGAATTCAATACAGAACACTTTGCCACCGATACTGACACATTAATAAATATCATGTTTGCATCAAAAACGTTCCAGTAAAGTGAAGTCAAAGTACACTTTTGCCCTTTCGATAGACTGCATGTTGCCCAAACGTTTGTTTCCCAATCCCATGCACCTGTACAAGAGCCATCACGCTTCCAATCGTCATCTATATCAGAGTTTCCATTGTCCTGTTTCAATATTTCTTCAGTGAAGTGATAGCCATTCATCAATACCAAATAAATAAGTAACGTGAACATGATGCTCATTATTTGAATTCTTTAAAAACAAAGTTGATTGATATGAATTGTTAAACAATGATAGATAAATTCTACAAAAATTAAATTACATATGTAATAAAAGGAAAAAACATGGGATCAAGGAGAAGGACGGCTTCACTGTAATTCATTTGTGAAATGATGAATTGCTACCGAGACTCTCATGTTTTTTTGGATACCCTGTATATAACATTAAAGTCATTAAAAAGCTAATGACATTTTCCCAAGACATTTTCCACATTCCACTTTGTCGGGTTTTTTTTATAAATTTTATAAATAGATAAATTGAAAAATGTTGAAGAATGCTGCCTATTCTGAGACACAATCACAAATATAAAAGATAAAAAGAAATTCACCACGTTTATTAAATAGTCTAAAGGATCAAGTGACAGTAATGATACATAACTTCAAATCCAAAAGAGAATAAAGTGGTTTTCATTAACAACAAGTTAAAGAAACAACGAGAAACAACGAGAGCTCTAATAATTACTTGGTCTTCACTTCAGTCATACGAATGTTTCGAGCTGAAATTTTAATAACAACAAAACGAAGAAAAGAAGTTTTGAGTTACAACGATGTATAACAAAGGACTGGCACTGAGCATCTGAATGTTGGGATTATATGTCATTCGTATCATTTCTGTAACAGTAATAACAGTTTCGTAATCACATACACCGCGCTGGTGTTAAGTTTCGAGTATTCAAAGCCAAGTCATTATTGGTTCCCAAAGAAATAGGGCTAAAAAGGAACTTCAAAAATATCTTCCAGTAAGGTGTATAAAACCCAAATATAAACAAGACGTTTGCTTGTCTTTAAAACTTCAGGACGTGTCGCAATGACGTATCTACTCTCGACAATAATAAAAGATTCCAAAAACGAAATAGCCAGGTTTGGTCGAACCTGACGAAATGATTGTCAAATTTGAAATCAGCATCTTTCATTTGTGCCTTGTGCAAATTTTTATGAAAATCAGAGACATTTGAATAATCAAAGAAAAATCATCACAATAAACAAATAGAACTTGCAGTGTATTACATAGTGTTATGAAGCCAGAAAACGTTTGCAACCAGTGCTGTGTTCTTAGTAAATGACGAACATGTTACAACGATGTCATGACACAAAAACGCTGAGGAAACAATCTTCTGGTTTAATGTAAACACTGTTTCAAGCACTTATTATCGTTCGTTGTATCAATCCATATGGTCAGGGGGTCCGCATGAAGATCGCTATTGATATTTTCTTTCATGTATTAGATCAACAGACCCCCTTTCCATTGAAACTTTTGCGTACACACTTTCAGACCATTCAGCAGATACGTATGGCTATCGAAACTTTGTGTTGATTGAAAATGAAAAAAATGCTAGTTTGGCATTAATGCTCAGTTTTGGACGTCAACGTGAAGGAAAGCAACAGTGACAAGAGCTCAAGCTATCGGATAACTTAAATTCCATGGCTGTTCAAATAGAGCATAGAAATACGAATTTCTAAGAATAGAGTAAATCAACACGGTGTGATGGCTTGTATTGGCAAGAACTACCTTTTATCAACAAAATCATATAAAAGATTACTTGCGTTCACATAAAAAGCCACATCAGCCTGAAGATTATCGATTGTGACTTACTTAGCGAAAAAACAATCGCTCGCACTTTTCTTTTCCGTCGATTATATGCCACGAGGTATGGCACGTGTCTACACTTGACGTCCTCTTGAATTTGAGCACGATATTGTTCCTAAACCAAACGAATGTTTTCTTCCCTGCATAAACAACTGGAAGTACAAAAACACTGATGAACAATAAAAAAATCTTAACGAAATGAACAACCAATTTATTTACATGTGAATATAGTTTAAAATAAACAAATTTTGGTCGTGATGAGATTTTAACTAATGTTATATGGCACTACGAAATAATTTCGAATTTTAACGTAACATCATAAATGCATATCATTGACATAATTAACGACCTTACCTCAGATGCTAGTTTTTGGTCACAAGAAGCAGTTAGCATTTTTCATTCAACTTATTTTAACTCTCGTTCCAATGTCGCTTAAAGATAATGAACTATATCACATGTAGGGCCGAGGGTTGTACTATGCTGATGTCAGTAGAAATAGAACAATTGAGAAATGATCTGGGAACGAGCAGCTGTTTATTATTGACAAAGCGTTCAAACAAAGTAAAGAATCATTGGCTCTCACGAACAAACTGTTGAGACACTTTTTTCTCGACCTTATGATTATCTTTAAAAGACATTTTTAATCACGACGCGATAGGATTTCATCTCTAACGAGTTTCTTAAAACACGATATTCAGATAGAAATACGAGATATTCAGACGTGATCTCAAGAAATATCACTCAGTTGGTGATCCAGGACTTGTTTTGTTAACATATTAAAAAAGATAACAACAGCAACAAAATAAATTAAGTAAAAAAATAGACAACTGTAATGTCTGATATTAGAAATTGGCAAACAGTAAGTATTAATGATTAAGAAGTACAGTTATGAAGCCCTGTTGTAACTGTTCATAAACCTCCATAGCATTTAAGGTGTCGCCAACGCAACGAAAAGGTTAAAGTGGTAGATTATCAACGTTTAAGACAAATCGTAGAAATCAGGGCTAAAAGAGTGAAAGCCTTTGCTCTAGTGTTAGTAAGAATCCAGGCTTGAACTGTGGATAAAAATTCTGGAATGACAGCCGAACGGACGAGCAAACACTAATGATAACTTCAGTTACCTATGGTTGTTTTCATGACAGATCGAAGCAAGCAAGCCAATCAGCCAGGTGATTATACTATTCACTCATAGTTGAACTATCTGAATTTATTTCCAATCTTTCAGCCATAGCTATTAATGGATCGATTTATTCAGCAATTATTTACACTTTCAAGTGTTGACTGTGAAGTTTCTGTTGATCTTTCATAATTGTTTTCGCTTAAACACAAAGACGTCTTTAAGACGTCTTTTCTGGTCTCATACTGGTACGGACGTCTTTCGACCAGATAAGACGTCTTTGAGACGTCTTTTCTTGGGTTTTGAACAACCAGTTAATAGGCTGTTTTAGCAAGACGACGCGAACGTTCTATCGGGGTTTTCCCAGAGTAAAAAAAGACTAGGTCGAGTCATTCGAACGCGTCTTATTTTTTCACGTCGCGTTTACAACTTCAAAATCATGATTTTCACGTCCTCTTCAAAACGTTCCAAAAATGTCAACAGAAAATTGCAGCACGAAGAAAAAGTAAAGCTAAGGCGCCACTAGAGCTTTTGTTCATGCGCATGCAATGCAACATGTCCCATAGCATGCGCATGAAACTCTTGTTAGTGTCGCCGGTAGTAAATTGTTGCAAAGAAAATTCGATATATAGATAGAATCGAACGTGGTTTTGAATGAGAAGATGGCCGCGTACGAAGAAATGGTGTTAGCTCTGCTTCTTTTAGAGGAAGATGAAAATGTAAAAAAGTCAACAGAGAGACAATGTTGGGTTAAGCCATGGCTGTTAAAACGAGAAGATCTTGGATTATATCACACAATTTTTCAAGAAGTAAGATACGATCCAAAGAAATGCAGAGATTTTATCCGTATGAACAGCACGCAGTTTATGTTTTTAGTCGACCTTCTTTCGGAAGATCTACAAAAGGAGGACACTCTTATGAGAAAATCTGTATCTCCTCCAGAGTTAATTTGTCTTACATTGAGATACCTAGCCACGGGTGAAACGTTTCGATCGCTGGAATTTCAATTCAGAATATCACGAAAACGGATATCAGAGGCAGTTGCAGAAGTATGCGATATCATTATCAAAAAACTTGGCCTCAAGTACCTACAGACACCAAAAACTGAGACTCAGTGGATTGAAATATCTCACAAATTTAACGAGCGTTGGAATTTTCCAAATGGATGCGGTGCACTTGACGGAAAACACATCGTAATTCAACAACCTCATAATTCGGGTTCACGTCATAGAAATTATAAAGGGAGCGACAGCGTTGTTTTAATGGCTTTAGTTGGCCCAGAATATGAATTTTTGTATGCTGAAGCAGGTGTAAACGGCAGGAACTCAGATGGAGGAATATGGGACCAGTGTACGCTAAAGAAAGCCTTGGAAAATGGAACATTGAACATGCCATTTCCACAAAACCTTCCAGGACGTGCTAATGATGTTCCGTTTGTTATAACTGGTGACGATGCATTTCCGCTTAAAAGATATTTGATGAAACCATATCCACAAAAAGGTTTAACTTTAGAAACACGCATTTTCAACTATCGCCTGTCAAGAATGCGAAGGATATCCGAAAATGGTTTTGGTATACTGGCCAACAGATGGCGTGTATTTCGACGTCCAATAGCACTCGAACCAGAAAAGGTGACCAATATAACAATGGCAGCTATTGCTTTGCATAACTGGCAAAGGAGTAACAGCTCCGTAGGAAAAGTTGATTTGCCTCCAGGTCTTGTTGATCAAGAAAGTGATAGAGGAGAAATCACAAAAGGAGCTTGGAGGAGCGATACTACAAGTGACACCTGGTTTCCAATTGCAAATGAAATTTTTGGCAATCGATCAAGCAATCAAGCGAAGGCTATTCGAGAGGAATTTACTGAGTATTTCAATATGGAAGGGGCAGTTACATGACAATGGCGCAGCGCACGAGTTGACATTTGAACAGGAAAATGATTTACAAAATACAAAGGACATTTAAGGGAAGAAATAGTGGACAACTTTGCAATTTTATGTTATTCGCGCAAATTTTCGTTGGTGATGGACATTGTTAAATGATTCTATGCTGACTCAAAATAAGTTGGTGATCTTTTCGGTTTTTCAGTTCTTAATTCACTTGTTCGAAGTCAGCATATTAACTTGGAGCTATGGTCTGAAGAAAAATATTAAAAGTATTTGATAAACATGTTAAGGCAACTTTTCTGAACTTATCTGACAACGTCTTTTGTCTTTTTCAGAACATTGTAAAGTCCTTTTACGGTAATATAGTATGAACACTCAATATTCGTTTGAATAGTTCGAACTTGAAGGTGAAAATTGTTGGCTTGTGTATACTGTTGAAGATGAGCTTTGCAACATGCCAGTGTATCTGTTACTACTTGGTGCTTGTTGACGAGTTCCCATTTGATAACCAAAAGAAGGAGCATGCGAAAATGCTGATTCCTGCTTATGCACTTCATAATCATAAAAAAGGTCCATAACCTTTTTCTTTAAAAGTGGCCAATCTTTTTGATCACACCGCATCAAACTATCAGCTACCATTTTACCAAATAAGTGGGCTCGCTTTTCAAGAGGTGTCATCTGGTTTGACGAATCTTGGCTTGGAATTTCATTGCTTGTACTTTTTTGAGCAATCGATGTGGCAAGGGTTTTCCACAATTCTGTTTTAGCTTTTTGTTCCTCTGAAACCTTTGGTTCTTTTTTTTTCTTTTGGGGCGGCTGATTTGAGACTTCTTCTCCTAGTGTGCTGGTTGCTTCATCCATTCCAGCTGTAATATCTGTGAATTCCATTTGATTGTAATGTTCCCAAGTTGAAAAATACAGCTCTGATGTTCCTGATCCGGAAGCTCTTGAACCTTCTTCTCGTTGTTTTTCTCTTTTGTATTTGGTGAGGATATCATGCCAGCATGTCTTCAGCTCAGGAACGGTAAATTTTCCGGAAAAATGCTCACCTAGTTTCTCCATCAGAGCCTCTCGTAAAGTACGATCTCTATAATCTTGAGAATTGAAATTCCACAGAGAGGGGTTCTCGCGGTAATAATCAATGACATCTTCAATGTCCTCGAAGGAAAACTCGGGGCTTTTCTTTTTCTCTTTAGTTAATTCACCTTTGATGAATTCCATGTGCGAGTAGAACTTCCATTTTGAAGCGGTACATCAGATCCCTCATTTCTCTTAACTTTTCTCAGCATAGAAGATCGTAATGAATGAAATGCTTTTTCTAAAGCTTCAACGGTGTACGTGTGGTGGAAAAGTTCTTGTAACTTCAACTTTATGGGCTCTTTTGCTTTATCATTTTTGTGATAAACGTTATCACTGTCCCACAAAACAGAATTGTTTTTATAAAATTCAATTAATGTAATTTTTTCTTTGTCGTTGAGTCGCTTCTTTTCAGACATCTTTTCTTTGCGCAAGCTTGTCTTCTTAACAAGAAAGTGATTTGTTTACTCTCTTAACTGCAATGGAACTTCAAGAGCATTCGATCGAACTTCAAATCGAATGTAAAATGACGGCACAATAAAAATTTTGTCCCGCAACATTATCTAAAGCATGGGCCACTATGAAAAAATGTTCCACAACAAAAATATTGTCGAATTTTGTCCCGGGCGCAATGGAGTAAAATAGATTCAGATCAGATCAGGGACAAAATTTTTGCTCCATTGCGTAATTTTTGTCCCACGGAAAAATAAAAAGTGATATGGGACACGTGCAACATTTTTCATGCGCATGAAAAAAAGCTCTAGTGGCGCCTTAGCTTAAGTAAAAACGAACACAATTGTGGGGTATTTTCTTTTGGAAAAGTAGACAAGTTTTTATTTGTTTTTAGAGAAACAATGCAATGGTCTGATGAGAAAGATGTTTTGATGATGAGAGAGGTGGCTGCTGTTGGTGTATTTACACACAAATCTGGATCGAGAGAGAGAGGAAATTCCTGGGAAGTTGTTGCAACAAACCTTAATTCAATCGATGGGTTTTTAGTTACTGGGAGAGCTGAAATTCATTCGCTTCGTGAGTGTCAAAGAGTGCAGACGTGTGTTAGGCGCGCAAAAAAAAAGGCGTTGCTGACTCAAAGCATTGAGCCATCTTTAACTATTTTCTACTGAAAGTAACTTTATATAATGGTTTATAATACAAGAAGTACTGCTTCTGCTCCAGTTACAAAAGCCATTGATGATGCTGATAACTCGTCTTCTATTAATTTGACTGAAGATTCGACTGTTCATGCACCGCCAATGGATGTCGCTGATGTTTCTCTCTTTGGGGCTGTTGATTGTGCTGAGGCTTCGTCCTTGTCTCCATCGCTTGCTACGGTTTGTCCAATTTCTGGTGATATAACCAAAACACCTCTAAAAGAAGACGAAGAGTTTGATGATTTCCCAGACACTGTCACTATGGAAATGTTGTACACACAAATTAGGTTATAATCGATCTGAACTTCTTACAAAAATTGGTCATGTGAAAGAAGATTTATTTATTCGTGTTGAAAATCAAAATCGGGAATTGCGTTATGAAATTGATAATTTGAAGAAAAATCTTGATGAGAAAGATGCAGTTATAAATTCATTAAAAAGTGATGTTGAGGAAATTAAACAGAAACTCTCAGATATGGTAACTCGTGAAGAATTCGTCTCCCTCGAACGAGACGTCATAGACATTCAACAGTACACCCGCAGAAACAACGTTGAAATATCAGGCATACCTGAAGAAGTCACCGACCTCCAGAATTCCGTTATTGATATTGGATCAGCAATTGGAGTTGAAATCAAACCAAGTGACATTCAAGCCGTTCACCGCTTGAAAAAAGGTAGAAACCATCGTGGCCCAAGAAAAGTGATTGCTCGATTTGTAAATAGAAAGACATCACAATCACTTATACGTTCAAGCAAACGCTTTAAAAATCGTGATGTGTTTGAAAAAGCAGGTCTTAGGGAAACGATCTACATCAATAACAGTCTCTCTAATTATTCCAAATTTCTCTGGGGAAAGTCTAAAGCTCTCAAACAAAAGAACTTGATCAGTAAATTTTGGTGTTACAATGGAACTATTAATGTTCTTTTGGACGAAAACGATGATGCTCTTAAAATCAGGCATATCAATGATCTAATTGACCTTTTCCCTGATGATGAATTATGGAATTCTTTACAATAAATTTTATCGAGCGATCTTGTGTTTGTACATTTTATGTTTTATGCTTTCACGCTTAATATTATCTTCTGAAAATTATTTCTGGCTCTAAGCGCATTGTTAAGCGAATGACCACAAAAAACAAAGTTTGTTTTATTTGCGATAAATCTATTAAATCTAGCAAATCACATTTATGTTTAGTTTGTCGGAGACGCTCACATGCTAGATGTAATCGTATGGCATCAAAGTTTGTTTCTGACGCTTGGCTATGCAAGATCTGTAATAAAGAAGCTTTACCTTTTGGTGAAATTCCTGATGAAAAGCCTGGTAACGACTTGAGTTATTTAAAATCATATTTTAATCATTTGAATTCTATTTCCGATAAATTTTCTAATTTTGACTTTGACAATAATGACAATGACGATTATATTGATTATGTTGATAATACTGCCAAAATCAATTGTAAGTATTACAGCCCTGAAGATTTTGTTTCCATCCCTGCTAAATCTGAATCTTTGTCTTTCTTTCATCTCAACATTGCTTCTCTAGAACTACATTTTGGTGAACTTACCTCTCTGTTTTCACGTCTTAACCATAACTTTGACATGATTGGTATAAGTGAGACCAGAATTCTATCTGAAACTCCTTCTTTCAATAACTCTATCGAAGGCTATAAGTTTTTCCATACTCCTGCTGTCTCTTCATTAGGTGGAACTGCTCTCTACATATCTAAATCTTTAACATCTAATCCTCGTAAGGATCTCTCTAAATTAGTCTGTTCCGGTGATGGCAATCTTGAATCTGTTTTTGCTGAAATCATCTTTAAAACTCGGAAGAATATTATTGTCGGCTGTATCTACAAACATCCAAAAATGGATGTTGATCTTTTCAATAACCACTTTCTTTCTCCTCTTTTAAAATCTGTAGACAAGGAAGGCAAGACACTAACCCTATTAGGTGATTTCAATATCGATCTTCTGACCTCTGAATCTGAAATCTCTCATGCTAACTTTCTTGATCTTCTCAGTGGCTATCAAATGCTACCATCAATAACACTTCCAACTAGAATTACTGATACCTCCAGCACTCTCATTGACAACATCTTCATTCCTCCAACTGACTCTACTCTCGTGTCTGGTAATCTCACTGTTTCTATTTCTGATCATCTGCCTCAATTTCTTTTCTTTGATGCCAAACCAAAAACTTTAAAATCGAAACCTTTGGGATTCCGTCGAGACTGGTCAAAGTTCAATCGTGAACAATTCAAAATTCAATTTGAGCGTCTGAATTGGAATGAAATACTGAGTATTGAGGCAGGTGATGTAAATCGTTCTTTTAACTCTTTTTTGGATCACACGACATCGTTATTTGAAGAACACGTTCCTCTGGTGAAAATCACTCGCCATGAATCTAATCTCTTTCAAAAACCTTGGATAACCAGAGGTCTTCTTTCTTCAATGAGGATTAGGGATAATCTTTTTCGTGAATATCTTTCGACTTCATCTTCCGACACCAAATCTTTTCTTCGCTCAAGGTACACTTTCTACCGAAACCGCATTGTTTCTCTTCTACGTCTTAGTAAAAAACTTTTTTTTTTTTTTTTTTGAAAAATTTAATAACGTTTTAATTATAACCATGATTATTTTCGTAAAAATATTTCAATTGTATTATTTTGTAGGGGGGCACCTCCTCAGTTTAGATTAATTCTATGAGTGTGATCTCCCGTCGAGTTTTAGACAAATAAATATTTACTTACTTACTTACTTACTTACTTACTTACTTACTTACTTACTGTCAGAGATAGAATAACTTCCCTAATGAAAAAGTTTTCAGCACAAAATAACACTGAAAAAAAGGTCAGTGGAATAGGTGGAGATGAGTCCACTGAAGCAGAAATTTTAGTTCAAGATTTATTGGATATGTGTGCTGACAGCGAGCTCAGAAAGGGAGAAGAAAAGTCGTCAAAAATTACAAATACAGCGTTAGAAAAACAGAAGGCTGTTGATATACGAAATACAGCGATGGAAAGCATGAAGGAAACACGAAAAAGAAAATGTGAAGATGAATCAAAAGAAAAGCGTACCAGAAGGTCCAGTAATGACACATTAGAATTTTTAAAAGAAAAAATGGACATTGATAGAGAATTAAAGAAGAAAGAACTGGAGAATAAAGAAAAGGAACAACAAACATTTCAACAAATGATGCTTCAACAACAACAAAATAGCGATAATATGATCCAATTATTTGCAGCCCAAGCACAAAGTCAATCTGATCAACTTCGTGCCCTGATGACTCAACAACAAAACCAGATGTTAGCATTAATACAAGCCCTCAAAAAAGATTAGAGATATAAATAGTATTAAAAAACTCTGGGGATTGACAGACATTGTTGGTATTATGTTTTTATGTAAAATACAGGATAAGAGATTTTATTATTTATGGTTATGTCACATAAAAATGAAATTTTTGTTTAAGAACTGCATCATAACATAATTGTAATTCTTCAGTCAAAAATTTCACTTTTATTCTCCATAAACGAAGTTAACAATAGTCCATGTTAATGTTTCTTTGTTTTCTACATGAAAAATATACGATACTTGATAAATAAATAAGTTGATTTATGAGCAATATTCCTGTATGCTTGGTGGCTGTAAATCAAAATAGTCAGACACAATGTTCCCATACAAGCATGTGTGTAAATTTTGTAAAAGAGCACATACAATGTACACTTTTCCTATTGGTGAAAGTCTTAATTTTAGTCCCTTTTTGTAATCTATGAACTTGAAATAATTTCGTATATCTCCAAAAAGCCATTCCACACTTGTCCGTACTTTACTCATAGCTTGGTTGTACAAATCTTCAGCAGGGGTTAGGTTTCCTGTTCTGTAAGGTGCTTGTAGATGTATATTTAATGGGTAAGCTGGGTCACCGTAAACACATAGGGGGTGACCATTGTAATGAGCTATCCTTTGTAGGTCTGGGAGCAACTGGGATTCATTTAGCATTGTACTATCATGTCGCCTTCCTTCGTATGGGCCACACAAATTTCCTATGAGGCCGTTTGGAAGAGCTATGCTCTGAAATTTAAGAGCATGCACTCTTTTATGCCCATTATAAACAACTCTCTGATGTAAACCAGGTCTGCACATTGGGATGACTGTGCCATCTATAAAACCAAAGCAATTTCGAAGTGGTGCACCTTTATCATGAATAACCTGGGCATACATATCCAACATATGAGGTTGTAGAAACCACTGATTCCAGAATGTAAGTTTAAAGCAATGGTGCGTATACAAAAGATCAAGCACATAATTAAATAAGATACACAGCTCAGTTTGATCCCTTCCAAATAATGGAACCATATCAGTATATCTACATGGATAAGCCAGTCGTTTTAATAAAATGCAAAAACCTTCTACGCCACTGCAGGTAGTTCTTTGTGGAGTTACAATTTTCTCAGGAATGTCTAGTAATGAGCACAGCTCGTATATATCTGTCGATTTAAATCTGAATTCTGTTGTGCACTGCGCCTCATCCATGGTGTTAAGGTTAAATGTTTGAAATTTCCAATACGGAAATACCTCTCGGAACCGATTTAGATCATATAATAATAAAAAATCTCCATCATCCAATAAATCCATGGAATAAGCGATAACAAGCATATCTCGAACATGTTTCAAACTTGTGGCTGACGCCATGTTGAAAACCTTTCACGTGCTAAATCAAATTCCCGCATGACGCGAACGTAGGTGCAAAACGTGCCTTGGTAGCGTCATCAACACGTTCGCGTCGTCTTGCTAAAACATCCTAATTTTCGTCCTAAGAGGACGTCTGAAAGACGTCTTTTTGTTGTCCTTTAAAAACGAGTTTGCACTCGTCGCTACAAGACGTTTCAAAGACGTGTTTTTCTTGTCCTCAGTAAAACGAGTTTCCACACTGGTCGCAACGAGACGTTTTAAAGACGTCCTTTTCTTGTCCTCAGTAAAACGAGTTTTCGCTGGTCGCAACGAGACGTTTTAAAGACTTCTTTTTCTTGTCCTCAGTGAAACGAGTTTCCACTGGTCGCAACGAGACGTTTTAAAGACGTCCTTTTCTTGTCCTCAGTAAAACTAGTTTTCACTGGTCGCAACGAGACGTTTTAAAGACGTCTTTTTCTTGTCCTCAGTAAAACGAGTTTCCAATGGTCGCAACGAGACGTTTTAAAGACGTTTTTTTCTTGTCCTTATAAGCGAGTTTTCACTAGTCGAAATTCGATGTTCAAATACGCCTTTTTGTCGTCCTTAAAAAAGTGGATTTCCACTGGTCTCTATAGATGTTTCAAAGACGTCTTTTCCTCGTTCTTCAAAGACCAGTTAAAAGATGGGGGTACTGTTCTTCATTAGCGTGATGCAAAGTTTAGATGTCTTTGAGATTAGTGACTTTAAGCTTAATAAAAATTAAATTAATAAAAGGGAAACCCTTTATAGAAAGTTCGGTTTTGTCATTATTCTCTATTTTATAAAAAAACAACTTTTTAAAATGTTTAACGTACCCTGTTCTAAAAATTCGCGGGAATTTAGAATTTTTCGAACACCAAATAAAAACTTTCGGAGATCAAACAAAGAATCGTTGAGGAACGAAGTGTTTTATTCCGAAGGTTTTCCTTGTTATTAATTCTTGCTGTTTGAAGATAAAGACTGTTCAGCTAAGTACCTTTTACTTTTAAAGTTTTCCCCGATAATTTGCTATAGTGTTATTGATTTATGCATTTGATTTTATTTGTTTCCTAATTTTGCTAGCTAATGGTCCATGCTAACACAGTTTATGGTGGTGGTGGGGGACAACAACAACATACTATTTTTATATATCTGACGGTTTGAGGGAAAACCATAACAAGTTATAATTTCTGATAAATAGATTTAATCCAATACCTTTTTTAAGAATGCAAAGTAGATTTTTAGAATGGAACACTTCAACACATAAGTGGTGGAATTATCCGCATCAAAAAAAATCAGGGCATGCTCTTTCGGTTTGGGTGAAGCACTCCGGTTATTTCTCGACATTTTTGAATCAAAACATTGTAAATACTTTGCTTTGAAAAAGTTTTTTTATCACTGCAACATCAATTTCATGCGTTCGAAAATTTGTTCTAAAATTTTAGCAGTGTCATTGTGGATGGTTTCTGCTTATAGTGGGTTCCCCCAGCTCGTGAATATAATAAGTTTAATTTTGCCTTGACACCACCATCACCAAACTTTCTAATTTTGAGGTTGAAATATTAGAAGTTATAACTTCTGGGTTTTAAGGTAAATGGAGACGGCAAACAAATGCCATTGTAGATGCAAATAAAAACCAGTCATGTGTTTCAGAATTCAAAACAAATTTCTTTCTAGATGCCGTTTTGAAGAACTATGCTTCTTCAACAGCTTCTCACATACAAGAGTGACGGGGGTTGTGTTTAAACACAAATCAGTTCGGATGACTTATTTGATTAGTAATTAAGATTTCCATGGAATGGATAATCTTATTCATTTCGGCGGCGTATCTATTTCTCTATCTATCTATCAGGGTAATGCTCTAGCCTGTGAAATCAACTTCAAAATTATGGACAGGCTAATCCAAGTTACTGTACCGATTATGTTCCCGCAATGGTGCAGCCGTGTATATTGCACCGAAAACCTGTAGTAGAGTAGTGAGTATTGTTTTCAGCACTTATTTTTTCTATAATTCATTTTTAGCCCCAGTGAACCTAAAGATGGTTAACTCGGAGGCCATTTTCCCCAGCGTACCATAAAGACTGGTAGTTGCGAGGATTTTCACCAAACATTGTGTAGTTGATATCGATATACCTTCTTTGATTTGTGCTCGTATATAGCTATCTATATTATATTTTGGTGTTCTGTAAATTGGTAGAGTAGTATAATAACTATTATAACTAATTAGGAAGTATGACTTATGAAGTAGTAAGGACGATTCAGGGATCTTTTCATCAAGGTCATGCTAAGTTTGGGGCTTCCGCTGGTATCCAGTGTTCTTGTATTTCTCTTTTTTCAATCTGTTGGTCAAAACTGCGCAAAATAAGGAATTGGACTAGTTTTGATCTAGACTATATATTAGAACAGGGTAATCAAAATTTTGAAAAGGTTGGCATTCCACGCACTCTCTTTGTTGATGAACTACCCAGTACTGTTTGTTGTGGTGGAAATGAAATATTTGTTCAGTATTTAGATATTGTTGATGGTGAGCTTGTTGAAGGAAATGTGATAAATTTCGTCAACATTGAGTATTTAAATTACTCTCAGGCAACTGGTGTGATTGTTTTTATTGACGGTTATTGCCTTTCCATTATCTTTGATGGAAATTGGTATGTTTTTGATTCATATAGTCGAAATGAAAACGGAGAATTCTGTACTCAAGGTACATCAGTACTTCTGAAGTTCCAAATTCTCTCAAATGTGAAGAATTATCTTGATGCCATATACTTAAGAAATAGAAAGTCATTGTTCTTCCAACTAGTCTATGTCAAAGTAACAGTGGAAAATGCTGAAGCAACTATCATGGATTTTATTAAAAAACGTAAGGCCAAATATAAAAGAAAATACAGTGAAAAAAGTAAGAATAATCTAAGCAGCATCTGTAAACTGCCTTGTAAACGGCAAAATCAGTACTCTGAAAATATTTTAGGAACAGATAAACATTGGGAACGAAAGGCAAAAATGCGTAAAATAAGCAAGACAAAGTATCAGAACCTACGAAATGACAAAGAGTTACATGAGAAAATTAAGGCAAAAATGCGTAAAATAAGCAAGACAAAGTATCATAACTTACGAAATGACAAAGAGTTACATGAGAAAGTTAAGGCAAAAATGCGTAAAATAAGCAAGACAAAGTATTACAACTTACGAAAAGACAAAGAGTTACATGAGAAAGTTAAGGCAAAAATGCGTACAATAAAACTGACAAAGTATCGTAACTTACGAAAAGACAAAGAGTTACATGATAAAATTAGGGCAAAAATGCGAAAAACAAGCACAAAGACACATGCTAATCTTAAAAAGGACAAACAACTGTATGAAAAGATTAAACGAAAAATGCGAGATGTAAGTAAGCTAAGGCGCTGTAAGAATAAATCTATTGAAGAGAAGGTGATATTCTTCAAAAAAGATATAACATGTGGACCATATTTTATTTGTGTGTCATGCAACAGATGCTTGTATCAGCGTTCAGTGATTCGATATAAACCTCATAATTACGATTTATTGGTTACTTCATATCTCACAGTTATTGAAAGCTTTGACCGTAACAATTACATCTGCAACACATGCAATAAAGCATTTCGAAAAAATCGAATCCCATCTCAGTGTGTAAAAAACAAATTACAACTTTTTAATCTGCCTAGCCATTTAAGTGATATTGGAAAATTGGAAAGAGTTTTAGTGTCTAAAAGGTTGTTGTTCAGCAAGATTGCAATTATGCCTAAAGGACAGTTTCCCAAAATCAAAGGCTTAATTTGTAACATTC
Organism: Turritopsis dohrnii; assembly: GCA_027922465.2. Taxonomy (NCBI): domain Eukaryota; kingdom Metazoa; phylum Cnidaria; class Hydrozoa; order Anthoathecata; family Oceaniidae; genus Turritopsis; species Turritopsis dohrnii. The sequence continues at coordinate 1,478,212 of BQMF02000005.1, forward strand.
CTTTTGAGACTGATGATATTTATAATACTTTGCCCCATGGAATACAAACTGGCAGCATAATATTTGTTCAGCTAAAGCGCAAATTGACACATCTTTCTCATGTGTATTCTGAGTCAGTGCGTCCTGATTTCATCAAAGCATGCTTGGATTTTCTTAAGGAAAACAACTACCTTTACTCTGACATTCAGATAAACACTGATATATTGGAGCAAATGTCATTAGCAAATCTGCCCATTACGTTTATTCATGATAATACTGTTCCTTCATTTATTGAGATTCCCAAGCATAACAATAACAGGATTTCTGAGTTAAAAATTGAATTTGTTATGGATAGAGATGTTTCTATGATTCTTCCCTTGGAAGACACTTTTGATGAAGATTTTAAAAAAGAAGACCCTCTCAACATTTTTAGATCAAATGTAAATGAAACTGTATTGATATCAGAAGTTCCACACCTTATGATTGATGATGAAAATGCCATTTTAGCACCAGGAGAAGGAAAGAAACCAGTCTCTACAATTAAAGATGAGTTTTGTGAAGAACTTTCTCATCCTCATTTGTTTCCTACTGGTAAATTCGGATATATGGTTAAAAGAGAAATTCCATTGTCTCCAATCAAATATTTTAACCAGCGTCTTTTAAACTATACTCAAAGGTTTGCCTCAGACTCAGACTACATATTTTTTGCTCATCATGTAGTTCAACAAGTAAATTTGAAAAATAGGATCAGAGTAGCACTCAGTAAGGTTGCGGGAAAAAATATTACGGCTGGGATGGTAGGTAAAAACTTTCAGGAAGTCATCAAAAAATATCTTAAGACTGATGATGCTTATAAGTTTATGAGTTCTATAAAAGGAACACCAGCATATTGGAAAAATATGTTATCTGATGTTTTAGCTATGGTGAAGCAATTAGGTTTGCCTTCATACTTTATGACTCTTTCTTGTGCTGATTTAAGATGGAATGATCTAGTAGTCATTATTTCTAGGCTGAAGGGAAGAGACATATCAGCAGAAGAGATTAAACAATTGTCTTATTTTGATCGCTGTAATCTCTTAAATGATAATCCAGTTTTAGTTTCTAGACATTTTCAGTACCGGGTGGAAAGTTTTTTTAAAAATATTGTAATGGATGGACAGCTTGGAAAATGTCTTTATTACTCTATACGAGTAGAATTTCAGGTGCGTGGAAGTCCACATATACACTCTTTAATTTGGACAGCTGATATGCCAAGGTTAACAAAAGAAACAAAATGGGAATACATAAAATATATTGAAAATGTTATTTTGCTGAATTACCAGATAAAACAGTTTATCCTCAGCTTTTCGACTTAGTTCATACGTTTCAGATTCATTCTCACTCCAGAACATGCAAAAAGTATAAGAATAAGGAATGCAGGTTTGGATTCGGTCAGTTTTTTTCTGCAAGAACTATAGTTGCAGAACCACTACCAAGTAATATATCAGATAAAGAGAAAGAAGAATCTCTATGCAAGCGTCAGACCATATTGAACAAAGTTCAGTCCTACATAAACTTAAATTTGAATCCCCGTAAAAGTAACTTTTCAGATCCTCAAAAGTCTAACTATGTAGAAATAGGTTCTATTGAAGATATTTTGAATGCTATGGATGTTACTTTAGAAGAATATGAATCTGCTCTTTCTATTTCACCTGATGAAGACTTTCATTTGCATCTGCGAAGATCCCCAGGTTCATGCTTTGTGAACAATTATTTTTCTTCAGGACTTTCAGCATGGGAAGCAAATCTTGATATACAACCAGTGTTTAATTACTACAAAGCGGTGTCATATATGTGTGCATATTTCAGTAAATGTGAAGATAAGTCATCTGTTGCAATGCAAGAAGCATTAAGTGAGGCAAAGGAGTTTGAATCTTCTGTGTTTGATACATTAGTTAAAGTTGCAAAAGCTTACAGTAGTAATAGAGAGTGTTCTGTACAAGAAGCTGTTTACCATATAATGCCAGAGTTATGGTTGCGAAAATGCTTTCCTGCTATATCTTTTGTAAATACAAACATGCCAGATAAAAGATTTCGTATCTTCAAATCTGAAACTGAAATTCAGGAATTACCAGAAGACAGTGAAAATGTATTTAGACGCAATATGCTTGATCGATATTTAGACAGGCCTGACAAATGTTTCATGAAAGGAAAATTTAGTGTCTTGGATGGCATGTGTTATGCTGAATTTTGTGCATATTATAAGGTTGATACTGATGGAAGTGAAGATGGAAATGACAGTCAGCCAGTCATTCTGACAGAAATTGTATCAAATCACAATCATGTAGATTCTTATTACCCAACAATCATCAAACTTATGTCTTCTAAAGAAAAATTAAAATGTAGAAAAGTAAGAAAAGTGTTACGATACTACACACCCAACAAACATAAATATCCAGAAAGATATGCACACCATTTACTCATGCTGTTTTATCCGTTTAGATCAGAAGAAACTGATTTGTGTGTTTCAGGGTCTTATGTTGCAAAGTTGAATGATCCTGAAGTTAATGCTGTTGTTAGCAGAAATAAAAAGATGTTTGAACCTGATGGAGATAAAGTTGACTTTCTAGTAAGGAGTTACAGGTCTGATCTAACACATAATCAGGATGCATTTGCTCAACAAGAAAATGAGGAGGTGCTTGATGAAATGGTGGAAAGTGAATCTGAAAGTATTTGTGATTATGAGTCATCATCAGATGTCGAAAATCAATTAGTTGATATAGATTTACCACCATCAAATTATTCTGTGCAGTTTATAAGCAATTGGGAATTGAACAATAATATTGCTTCATTAAATAAAAGGCAAAAAGAAGTTTTTGATGTTGTTCTGAATTGGGGCAAGAAAACTGTTCAGCGTATGAATTCCTTGGTTGTAATTCCGATTGATCCATTGTACATATTTTTGACAGGTGGTGGTGGTGTTGGTAAATCTCACCTGATAAAATGTATATACCATGCATTAAGCAAAATACTGGTACATAAAGGTGGTGAAATTGATAAACCAAGAGTACTGAAAATTGCTCCAACTGGAATAGCCTCGATAAACATTGAAGGAACAACTATCCACACTGGGCTGTGTATACCTGTTAATAATTTTACACCACTTAGTGATAGGCGACGAAATGTGATTAGGAACAAGTTGTCAGATGTTTCCTTATTCATAATTGATGAAATATCTATGGTATCATCAAAGCTGTTATTGCAAATTCATCAGCGACTTTGTGAAATTTATGGCACTTCCGAACAACTCCTCTTTGCTGGAAAAAGTTTAATTGTTTGTGGAGACTTGTACCAATTGCCACCAGTTATGGCAAAACCAGTTTTTAGCACAAGTGGTCCCCTAATTAGTGTTTTTAAGTTGTGGCATTTATTTAAGCTAGCTGAACTTACAGAAGCAATGCGGCAAATAGGTGACACTGTTTTTATTGATTTGTTGAATAACATCCGTGTTGGTGAGTTAGGAGACACTAGTGAAAACTTGGTGAAATCAAGATTTATTTCCAAAGAAGATGAGAATTATCCAATCCATGCCTTACATTTATTTGCCGAAAATATATCTGTCAATTCTCATAATATATTAATGCTTAATTTGCTCAGCACAACCCAAATTTGTATTCCTGCAATTGATCTTTTCCCAAAAAATATAACTCAGAGAGAAATAGAATCGCTAAAAAATAGGCAACAGAGTGATACTGGTGGACTAGCAACATGTTTAGAAATTAAAGTTGGTGCACGAGTTATGCTAACAACTAATATAGATATTGAAGATCGTTTGATAAATGGTCAAATAGGAACAGTTTTCCACATTTCTATAAGAGATAACGCATGCAGATTAGTGTACATTAAGTTTGATGATGAAAAGGCTGGTCATAAAAAGCGAGTTAATGACCCTTATGCCCTATCGAACAATTGTGTTCCTATTGAGCGTGCTGAAGCTAACTTTCATATCCGAAAAGGAAGCTCCATGTCACCAATGGTGAAACGAACCCAGTTTCCGTTAATGCTGTCTTATGCATGCACTGTACACAAGGTACAAGGTTTGACTCTTGATGAGGCTGTCGTCAGCTTTAATTTAGTGAAGCAGAGAAAATTTAATCCAGGACAGATGTATGTGGCTATGAGCAGGGTCAAGTCAATAAATGGTTTACACTTCACAGGAAAATACGTTAAGTCTGTCTTCACCTGTAACAACACAGTTAAAGATGAGTATGCTCGTTTAAGGAAGAAAGAAAACGTTTTAGAACCTATGAAGGATTTCTACGTATCAGAAAAAACTTTAACTATTAGTTTACTAAACGTGCGATCTTTGAAAAGACACTTTGTTGATTTAAAGGGAGAAAAGAGTGTTACAGAAAGTGATTTATTATGCTTAACTGAAACACAATTACAATTAGATCACAACCCCGACGAATTAATAGAAATCCAGAGTAGTCTGCAGCAGTTTAAGATGGTTTTGAATAGTAGTGAAAATAAATTTGAGAGTCTTGCCTTTGGATTTCTATTGCCATAATTGATCAGTTATTATTGCCTGGGTTTTTGTATATGAAAATTCTAAAACAAGATTTCAGTCCAAAAGAACTAGGTGTACTGTTGCTATATAGATCTCATGATTGTAGTATTAATTCATTTTTAAGCACTCTGAACTACTTCATAGCTAATTGTGAACTCGATTTTGTTTTAGGTGATTTTAATGTTAATGGGTTGGATGCAAAGTTATGTGTACGTTTATGTCAAGTCATGGCTGAATTTGACCAAATGGTACAGTGTCCTACTCATATCGATGGTTCACTACTGGACCACGTTTATGTCAAAAAACATTTTGCAGATACGTTCATGATTACCCTATTGACAAAGTGTGTGAACTTCTCTGACCATGACCTTGTAAAGATGAATTTATCAAAGAAAGAATAGACTGTCTGGGGGGATGTGCTTTACTAAAACATCCCAGGGAAATAGTGCGGATAAAAAATCATCGTAGGGGTGGTAGTTATATGAAGCGTATAATGATTACTGTAAACGAAATTTGAAGAATTGACTAATATCATCATACATCGACTTATCCAAGTTAAATCTGAACCAGCCACTTTTTATTTCTGTTATCTATCCTCAGCATTTCGCTGTGATTATTTTAGCCACCCCTATGAAAATATTTTTGTATTTCCGTGTATTTATTTTCCATTTATGAAGCGACATTGTAATATGTATTTGTAGTACCATCTGAACGCGGCTTCATGTTTTGGCAGCTACTTGATATGCGTGGTATGTTATTTGCAATGAAAACAGAAGTAAACCAAACTGAACTAGTACTGAGCAATATGATATTTAATTCATTATGTGGATGTTTTCTTCAGCAGTACGGTGGACTTAGAACTGTTAGCAACTTAAATCAAGATTTCCGACAAATAATTGTCAGCATTATGTTTCGTTATTACGAAGAACCTATATACATGCAATTTACGAAAATATACAAAATCAACTATATTGTTGGTAATGCTGTGTGTCTATAACGTACTGGTGTTTGGTTTAACGGTGAATTCAACAACAACTGCTCAAATTCAGCCTGCTACAAAAGAACGTTCATGAACTAGTAAATCATTTTTAAAGAAAAGAACAAAGTTTGAAAACAAATTTGCTTGAAAGAAGAGACATAATGAACAAATCCCTTGACCTTTGAGTAGAAATAACATTTCCGATATGAAGAAATAAACCGTCCTCTTATCTTTGTTATTTTCATACAAACGAGCAAATGAATTGCTCTCTGTAATTACTCTTTTTAAATACCTAGAGTTGGCTTCTGAAAATCCGTGTTGTAGCCGTCAAGTTTCGTCTCTTTTATAAACTTTGTGTTTAATTCTTCCAGTAGCGAACTGAAATAATAAATGCGTTCTAATTTATGACATGACATCAGAAAAACAATTACGCACAAATCTGGGAAGTGTATATACCGATATTATATATTGACATTTTCTGTTCTCATAAAAAACAACTGGACAAAGATTGCTTCTCAGCTGATATCATAGTTAATAGTAGATTCTATTAACTATGGTGATATATACTCCTAGATGTATGGAATACCGTAACTGTAGATGTTGTTTGAAAACATCACCTTCTTCCGCCACAGTGGGTGCAAGAAAATCAAAAAAATTCAAATCAACACACCCTTCTGTTCAGAAAAATTATGCAACTTGGACTTAAAGAAAAGGAGAAGGGCGCTAAATCGATTTACAACAATCTTTTCTTTTCTTCTTTAAGAATGGTGGTCAAGTGGTAATATATAGTACATGACTCTCAACGATGGTCAAAAAACAAAAAAGAAAACTTAGAAAAAGAAGTATTATTATTGCGAAGATTAAAAGCACTTTTTAAAGCACTTTCTTATTTTATTGTCCAAGGTCCAGGTTCCCTATCCTGCTTTTACAAACCTTTTAAGGTTTGTTTACCAATGAACCGTGATCTATTAGAGTGAAAGTGATTGGATGTCACTTGTCATTTGCATATTTCAAACAGTCCTTATGACCTCGTGCTTCCACTGACGATTCTTTCAGTGTTTGTTGCTGATCGAAGTTGATGTGTGAAACGTGCTTAGAGTTTTTTAAAAATGAATGCCAGTGGTAAAGGTGTGTGGTCAATTTTGTATTCAATTTTCATTTCTGCATGGTTTGAGTTATTTTGTTGATTACCTTAAACATAGGAAAGCAACCAAGTAAGAAAAAAAGTCATAAAACAACTGTTGATAGTACAAAGAAAAGTGAGGAAAACAAGAAACAAGAAAGCAAGAAAATGGAACAGCAAGATAAGGTGCCAGCCAATGAAAAACCTCTACAGAAGGAAGAGTCAGCAGGCCCCTCCCGAAAGAGAAGGCAATGTACGTATGCTTATAATTTGCTATTCTTCTTTTCCTGTGTTGTCCGGAGACAGGTTTTAAATCTCTCGTTTACGTATGAAAAATTGAGGCAATACGAAAATGATCTCGTTAACCCAAACAGAAATAACAAAACTTAGCAAAATATAGCGAAGTAGACATTGGAAGTACTCGTTCTTTTAGCTTTAATTTAGAAAGATGCTCCACTCCAATGCTTTCAAATTGTTAGTTTGGCATAGGCAATGATTGGTGTCTGAAATGGCTTTTATAAAGTTCAGTTTTGTCAGATGAACATAATTTGATTTATTTTTGGGGATTTTTTAGCATCATCGGTTGTTGGATATATTCATAATTTGTCCCCAGTCAAAAAGGGACAAGTATCTGGACAAGAATATTTTGACTTTTTGATACAATCAGAAAACAAAGCCCGCAGAGTAGTTTGTTTCAATGCTAACAGAAGATCTAGAATACTGGATTATCAAACATCAAAAAGTCCGGTGAAAGTAGAAAATTTCAATGACAATCGCCCAGATGTTGTTGTTAATAATTATACACGTTTTCGTGCATTGGATCCTCATGAAGTTAAATTCCAGTACAACTCTTCCCTGGCTGATCACAGTGTTGTTAAATTAAGTGCTCTCGAAAAGTTGGCATCTGGTCAGCTTATCAATGTCACAGCTGAAGTATATAGGTTATCTGAAGTTTCGACACAACAGACAAAAAATGGTCTTCTGGATCGTCAAGAAGCGATCATTCGTGATGATAGTCAGTTCCGGAAACTGATTTTATATGGTGACGATGTGGAAACGTTACAGGAGGGTAAGACATATATCCTTACCAATCTTCGTCTTAGATGTCTTAATGAAACTTGGTATTTAAATACAACCAAATCTGAAAGATTCAGTTATAAAGATGTGGCTAGCATACCTAATCTGGTTGATGTGGATGATGTAACAATGTGTTCGCAAGTCACAGTTACTGCTAAAATAGTTGGTTTAAGAGTTATCAAGAAAACATTGAGATGTATCAATTGTTACAAGTGTATCGAAAATGATACTAAACAAATCATCGATTGTGATGCCTGTAATATCAAATTTCATCAATCAGCATGCAATGGTTCCTGGAACCTTTCAGTTGTATTGCAAGATTTATCCACCAATGAGAACCACAACATCTTTTTTAACAATGACATGGTTTTCCAACTTCACCGCTTCTGTGATTTTCCATTAGACAACGAAGATTCAGTCGCAAAGAGTGTTTTGGAGATCAAGTCTGTATTTAAAGTCACTTTTGATATAGTTGACAAGAAAGCGCTCAGTATAACTCTCTGTTGAATTATGCTCAGATTTTGCTGACATTTCTTTTGTTGTGTTGGGTCTACAGTCTTGTTTGTGGACTTACAGACTTCGGTTTTATTATCCCCTGTTATTGCTATAATTGCAAACTGTTTATAAAAAGACAAATTTATGTTAGTAGGCATTTTTGTTACTACTATGGTGCTTCCAACCAGAGATCTGTTCCAACAAAGATAGAAAATAAACCATTGCTGTTGTTTCACATTTATATAAATACAGTCAAAGTTTTTTACATCTTACAGCTCCATCTCTTCTGTTTAGTTTTTTACAAGTTTATAATTTGTTGTCTTCTGTTCAATTTTCTAAAATTTTGTTCAACGCAAAGAAATTCTGTCAAAATGTTGTTTTCATTGATCACAATAGCCCAAACGGAATTACTATATCTGTTTAGACATGATATGAATAAACCAGTCAAAAGTGACGGAGACCGTTTCTGTAAAAGTCTCCACCTCCTTGATATTTTGGGCTTCCACAAGTTTTTCCGAAAATCTACATTGTCGTGGTTGAGAGCTGAAAGCTATTATGTTTGCAAGCAAAAGCTAAAATCATTGAATTCTGAATGGCTCGTACAGAGCTGGAAACGGGGGAAATTGCTTCACAATGTTCGTTATTATGTTAGTAATCTGTGTTTAGTTTGGGGAACGGTAACCAGGGATACACCTAAAGGGGATCTTTTTTGCGTGGATTAATTTTAACATATATTTCTGTGGCTTATGTTAACGTTTTACTTGAAATAAATTGCGTTATGCAATATTCGCTTCTTAAAATTGAGGTTCTAACTTAATTTCTTATCCTTATTAAATTCTAATTGTGACTATGATGAGAACAAGCTGTTCCGTCAAAAGCTGTTTCATATTTGTTAGTATTATGTCAGACGGGATGAAAAATTGTTCATGTAGGCACTCTGTCTCGTTTAAGCATGCGGGCCGATAGAAATTATACTTGCAAGAACAAAAAAAGTAATCAAGTGACCTAAACAACTTTTATAAACACGAAAAGTAAAAAGTGTCCCGCTAAAGCCAGGGCCAGGTTAGGCAGAGGATATACACCCCTTAATCGTAATGAAACATGTAGTTCAAATCAAGTTCATGCTCAAATTCAAGGGAAATCTTTAACCAACGCAGTTGTTTCTTGTTTATTTAATTTATTTAGCTGGAATTTATTTAACTGTTTCTGTTATATATGTAAAGAATTCATGATTGATTTTAATTTATTTACTCTGAAAGAATACCCATTTCTTTTCAATATTCGTTTTCTACTTTTTTGCCCTGGTACGACTTGACGACCACTAAGAACGTGTTTTTACTGTGCTCCCTGAAATGTAAATTTTTTTTAAAGAGGTCTTTTGGAGACGTCTTTGAAACGTCTTTTCAGGACCAGTTAAGACGTCTCTAAGACGTCCTCAACTAGTCTCCAGGTGTAACAACAAAAGACGTCTTTTAGATACGAGATTAAGACGTCTTTTCAGGACCAGTTAAAACGTCTTTAAGACGTCCTCAACTAGTCTCCAGGTGTAACAACGAAAGACGTCTTTTAGATACGAGAGTAAGACGTCTCAAAGACGTTTTCGAAAGACGTCTTTTTCTCGTCCTTAAAAAAAGTCTTTCGGTGTTACACCTGGAGACTAGTTGAGGACGTCTTAGAGACGTCTTAACTGGTCCTGAAAAGACGTCTCAAAGACTTCTTCAAGACGTCTTGTGTTGACTGGGTTACGTAAGTTGTTAGTGGAATTAAAAAAGTCACAATTGTTTTAGCGAAAGATTCTGGTAGAGTGGTCCTAACTGATATGAGCATGCAAGTTTGTAAGCAGGCCGCCATCATTAATTATATTTCGCACATTGCATTTTAGGATAGGGAAGAAACAATCGCAGGTGGAAACAATATGCAAATACTTCTATAATGTTTATCTGTAGCTTCAGAGTAAATTGCAAGAAAATTCATGGAATGTTCTTATTTTACAAGAAATTTCATGCTGGGGCTGTGCTTGAGCCCTAGGTTGCTCAGATTTTGCTCTAATGTTTTTTGGCTAAATATGACGCTCGTACTTTTTGTAAAAAAGAGCGTGTAGGTAGTAGGACCAACACTTAAAGTATCTTTGGTAGCACGTTCACGACATAGCTGACAGCTTTTGGGCACAGACATTGAAGTTTGAACTTCAAAATGAAAAGGCACCATCCACGGGCGTTAAAGCGGGCGTGAAGAACTACGACCTTACACACTGACTGACAGACACCGGTTAATGAAAGATCAGCTAATTCACGGCGTTGGCCAAAAACGTTACATTATGTTCCACCATCAAAAGAAAATCATACACGTTTATGCCTTAAAAAACGGCTGTAGCAAATACAAGGCTTATCATCAAGCCTCATGTTGGTACATGACTCTAGCCAAGCTACTGAACGATTTTGTGGAAAGTCCAGAACAATCCCCTCTTTGGCTCTGCCAAGGCACTACTTATCTCCTTGCCAAAAATGACAAAACTGAAGAATGTAAGAACTACAGGCCAATCACATGTTTATCTACAACATACAAGCTTTTGACCTCCATCTTGGCTGAAAGAACTTACAAACATCTTGACGAAAGTAATCTTCTTCCCCTTGAGCAAAAAGGCTGTCGACAAGGTTCTTATGGTTGTAAAGATCTTATCAATAAAATGATCATTGAGAACTGTAAAACAAAGATGAGAAATATGAGTTGTGCGTAGATTGATTACAAAAAAGCATTTTATAGTGTCCCCCACGATTGGATACTCCGCTCACTTGATCTCTGTAAAGTCTCCCCAACCTTAATCAATTTCTTGAAAGAAAGCATAAAGCAGTGGCAAACGCGACTCTTACTTACACACCAGAACGTTGAGATCACCTGTGAAAATTTGAAAATAAGACGCGGAATTTTTCAGGGGGACTCCCTTTCTCCCTTGCTCTTTTGTATTTCCCTTATCCCTCTTAGCCTGGAATTGAACAACTCTGGATATGGATATAAGATCGGTGAAGATAAGTTTTCTTACCTCTTCTACATGGATGATCTAAAACTCTACGGAAAGGATGATAATGAAATCGAAGGACTGCTAAAGATCGTGAAAGGATTTAGTGATGATATAGGGGTGGAGTTTGGGTTGGATAGGTGTGCGAAAGCCTCATTCAGAAGAGGCAAACTAACGAAGAAAGAGAACAGTTAAGAACAGTTATCATCTTAGATGATGTAACTGTGATCAAAGATCTTGAACAAGAAGAAGTTTATAAATATCTTGGAGTTAACGAGAGTGATGGTATTCACAATGCTTCAATGAAAGACAGTTCCAGTCATGACATACAGCTTCAATATAATAAACTGGGACCTAAATGAAATAAAGAAGATAGACACTAAGATCATAAAGTTACTAACAATGTACAACATGCACCACCCAAAAGCGGACGTAGAACGTCTCTACCTGGCAAGGAGCAACGGAGGACGAGGTATGACGCAGCTTGAACTCTCGTACAAAACATCAACCATCGGGCTTTACAGATACCTCGATTTATCTCAAGACTGGATGATGCAACGAGTCTTTCAACACGAGAATCGAAAGAAGCTACACTCTGTAGTTAAGTCGAATCTCCACTAGGCGGAAAATGTAGCGGCGGGCGACTTTTTCCGCTGCTCCACATGCGCAGTAGTCTACATTGCGCAATAATTAACGATGTCGCGGCGGAAAAAGTTGAGAGGCGAATAGTAGAAACAAGTTCTACTATTCGCCTCTCGACATTTTCCGCTCAAAAAGAAAATACCTTTTTTTGCTAAGGTAAGCAATTATTCATAGAAAAACAAGATGGCCTACGAACCAGACAACACGTTTGGTTGTGGTGATGCTGTTAATTTTTTTAATTTAAATGCTTTGATTGGGGCTTCTCAAATGGTAGGAGCAAGTGATTCACAAGAAAATTCTGAGGAACCCATTGTGCCTGATGAAGATTGTTTTGATAAAGAAGCTTTCATCGAAGCGTTACGAGGTTACAGATGTCTTTGGGACGCAAAGAATAGAAACATGAAAGCGAATGCATGGAAAAAGCATTCAGACATATTACAGCAAGATGGTCAGTACTGTATTTTCAATCGTACTTTTTGACAAATAAATGCATATAAATGCATATAAATGCATATAAATGGTTATATATGGTAATGCATTGTTTATCCACAAATCACAAAACAAAGCTTCAAGTTAAAAGTTTGAAGCTGACTTGATAGTCATCCTATCATACTTTTCATATTTATTATGAAGATGGAGTGTAACTATCTGTAATTAATACGAGAATACAGATAGAATGAAACTACTGAATTCAGGAATTTGTTTACAGCCTACAGTTTGAATAAATTGAACTTTATATTATTTTTTATGTTTCAGTCATATTTCTCCAAAAAATATTAAAGAATCTCAAGGATAATTTAAAAAGATGCCTTGATAGAAGACGAGCACTAACTAGATCTGGTGCTGCTCATTCAACGTTGCCAACATGTAAATACTTCGATCAAATGGCTTTTTTGCATGAACGGAGTGCAAACAAACCGACGGATAGTAATGTGACATTGCCATTGCAATTTCCAGCTCAAGGGTTGCAGTCTACAACTCAAGACTTACAGTCTGCAACTCAACAAACAGACTTCCAATCACCACTACTATCAGCAAATCCTTCACCTGTTTCTTCTGCACATTCTCCAAGTTCTATTTGCAGTGATGCTCCTTTAAAATCACCACCCCTGAAGAGGCGAAGTGCTTTCAAAAGAAAGAGTCAAACAACAATGTTAGATTACATCCATTTTTGAGCCATTTAAAGGATATGAACAATGAAATAATTAACTCTGTCAATGAGAAAAGCCAACCAGTTGTTGTTGATGAAGCTACGTCATATTGCAACAGCATTATTCCAGTTTTAAGTGGATTTTCAAAACGAAAAATGAGAATGGCAAAACTAAAAATAGACGAGCTCCTCTATGACATTGAGTTTGGAGAGCAACATATTGATTTATAGGATATTTGTATGTATATATTTCTGGATAAACAGGAGATATATACCTATTTTCAACATAATCTTGTTGCCAATACTTTTACTGGAAAATCAGTTGCTAATATACCAAAAATTATGTCATGAAACCTTTGGTACTTAAAAGGTACAATAACGAAACTAGGAATAGTGTGACATATGAAGAATTAATTACCAATATGTTCAAGAAATTTTTAGTTCTAGTGATACTCTTCCATTTGTCAACAATAATTAATCAACTCTGAAAAACACGGAATATATAAAGAAATGATTTTGCTTTGATTTTAATTCAAAATATGCATTTCTGACTGATATATTAATTCTTCATGTTTCTGTAAGTCCATCATATCTTATGTTTATCAACAAGTGTGCACATGAAATAAAACTAGTTTATGCTTAACAATTAGATTTAAGTACATGTTTTACAGCTACTTTGCCCTATTAACATAATCCCACTGCCACTCAACTGCGCCTTCGTTATTGAAATAATCTTTGAATTTATCTCTAACCAATTTTGCTTCACCAATGTAATTATTTGAGGCTCTTGCATTAATAGGTGACAGTCCGTTTATGTTAGCTTCATCTCGTCTCCATTCTCCTAGTTGTAACCCATTAGGATCTTCCCGGTCAACATAATTTATAGGGCAATAGCTGTAGTCATCGAGAGTGTTATTTTCGGTCATGAGAAAATTGTGTAATACAACGGCAGCTTTTGTAATTTCTTTTACCTTTTCTACTTTAGCAATAATAGGGCGGTGAAATACCCGAAACCTACTTGCCATAATGCCGAACGCGTTTTCAATTACCCTTCTTGCTCGACTCAGCCTATAGTTAAAAACCAACTTATCTGTTGATAAATTTGTGAATGGATAGGGTTTCAACATGTGCCTTTTGAGACCAAAAGCGTCATCAGCTACGAAAACGTAAGGAAGTATTTTTTCACTTCCATTTAGTTTGCTATCATTAGGAATGTTGAGACAATTATTTTCAATGCCGAAACCCAAGTGGCTATTGTTATACACACTGCCATCACTTTGTCTTCCACTATCACCGATATCAACTAATGTGAATCGGTACTTTGCGTCACAAACGACCATTAGCACTATATTGTGACTTTTTTGTAGTTAAAGTAACTTGAGGACGAACGAGCAGGAGCGAACATTACAACATGTTTTCCATCAATAGCACCTATTGCGTTGGGAAAGTTCCATCTCGCCTCGAATTCGTCAGATTTTTGTTTCCATTCCTCAATGCTACCTGGGGGCTTGATATATTCTCCCAGCACATTCCACATAACAGAACAAGTTTCATGAATAATCCGACCAACAGTTGTTGGACTCATTCTGTAGCTAGCTGCAATCGAACTATGGGCATCACCAGTCGTGAGATAGCGTAACGTGACAGCAAGTCTTTGGCCATCTGAAATTGGCTCCCGCATTTTCGTTAACCTTTTAGTAATGCTTGGACCTACATATCCAAGAAGTTTCTCTAATGTTCTCGGTGACATGCGAAAATAATTGAAAAACATTTCATGATCATGAAGCCTCATATCTCGTATGAGATTGTAATATTCACCCTTGGCATTGCGCTCAAGGTATATCTTTCGAACCCAAAAACGTCTTTTTGTTAAGCTTGCTTTCCTCTTCTTTAGACAAATAGTTCGATAAATGAAATCACTTCTTAAAGAAAGTAAGTAGCGTATCTTCGATAATTGATTCATGTTGTTTATGTTTGATTCAAAGTAGCGCTCTTTTTAAAGTTTAGTGGAGATTAAACTGTCATTCCGCCGCGGAAAATATCGAGGCGGAAAAGGTCGCCCGCCGCTACATTTTCTGCCTAGTGGAGATTAGGCTTTAAGGAAGGAAGGAAGTTTGCGAGTGAACTGGGCATGGACCTTGAGGTAGAGTAGGAGAAATGAACGTTACAGAGAATGCTCGAAATTTAAAGAAAATTGCAAAAATGAATGGTACCAAAGCATTCCATGACATCTAGAAGGGAAAGCCTCTTCATGGTCAGTTTGCTCTTCGAAGTCAGAAAGCTGATGTTGATTCAAATGATACCCATCAGTGGCTGAGAAGTTCTGGCCTGAAGGCGGAAACAGAAGGGTGTATCATGGCTGCTCAAGATCAGTCCTTGTTTACTAGGAATTTTCAAGCCAATATCACAACGGAGCAGACCCAAAATGTCGATTATGTGATAAAACGACTGAAACTATTGACCATCTAGTGTCAGGGTGCTCTGTTTTAGCCCCGAACGAATACATGAATAGACACGATCGCGTTGGCCAATACATTCATTGGAAAGTCTGCAAACACTTTGAGATCGACACAACTGAAAAATGGTATGAACACAAACCAGAGCCTGTTACTGAAAACAAAAATGTCACTATTTTATGGGATTTCTCAATCCATACAGATAGAACTATCCAAGCCAATATGCCTGAAGGTCAAAAGAACATGCCAATTGATAGATATGAGTGTTCCTAGTGATAACAAGGTCTCAGCGAAGGAATTTGAAAAACTGAGTTAAATACAGAGACCTAGACATTGAAATCTCTAAGATGTGGAATGTGAGAACCACCACAATCCCGATTATCATCGGTACCGTTGGTATCATAAAGAAAGGAACTCAGAAACACCTTGAAAACATACCAGGAAATATACCTCTGTGTGAATTACAAAAGATTGTCCTGAATAGTACTGCCCATATTCTGTGGAAGGTACTTTCCATTTGAACCCATCTAAATATACAGCACTTATCAAAACATATTTTAATACAGTTTTTTAAAGTTTTAGACAGATCTGAAACATTCTTTCTATTTTTATACAGTTTCATAATGTTAATTTTATACAAATAATACAGTCATATAAGTTTATACAAAATTAAATTATTAATATTATTTATTTTTTTTTTTTTTGTTGTTGTTGTTTTTGTTTGTTTCTTTCATCAACCATTTGAAAATACGACTACCGAAAACATACATAAAACTGAACGTCTTTTAGCCCTAGGCCATTGGTAATGACTCAGCTAATAGAAGTTCGAAATCTAAAACATAGTACAAATGAAAATAAAATGTATAATAATAATAACGGAATTTATTCTGAGCATTTCCATATTTACAATGGCCCTTCATCTCAAAATGCGAAAGATTTCGTGTTTGTGCATTATGACGAACGTATAAACATAACTTTTTTTTATATAAATTAGTTAATTTGGCAAATGCTCGGTCCATGTAGTACTTCTTGCAAGAATTGACGAATTTCTTGTGGTCGTCCCATGTAAGCTTTTGGTTGAAAGTCACTCCTAGTATTTTTGACTTGTTGATGCGTTCAAGTTTAATGTCATTTAGATTGATCTCATATATATAGTTTGATCTGGTATGTATTGGTATCATTGAGGTGGTGTTTTGCCAACATATTGGGTGTAGCGAACACTATAGTTTTTGTTTTTGATTGGTTAAACGCCAGATGATAGTGTTTGTAGATCATACTCTAAGCTTTTTGCGAGTGATTAGATTTTGCGTGCATATATCTGTTCGTGTCATCAGCGTATTGAAGGCAAGAGTTGATAAGTTCAGCTGACATATCTGATAAGTTGAATAGAACAGGTCCAAGGATGCTGCCCCGGGGTAGTCCGTAAGAAATATTTTTCATTGAAGATGACTGATCATCGATTTGGACATATTGCTTCTGATCAATTAAGTAGTCATGTATAAGATGTATGGCGTTTGATGAACAGTTGAAAGTTTGTAGTTTTTCAAGGAGAATATTGTGGTTGACCGTGTCAAATGCTTTGCTGTAATCAGCTAAAATAGATATAGTTTACTTCTCCATATTTTATTGCTTTGTCGATGTCGCCTTTCATTTTCCACAGAAGCGACAATGTTGAATGTCCCTGACGAAAGCCACATTGCGTCGACTTATAGAGTTTTTACTTTTCAATGCATTGAACGAGTTGCTGTAAAATTAGTCTCTCATATACCTTGATCATGCTGGCAGGATTGAGATTGGTCTAAAATCAGTGGGGTTTTTCGGATTTTCTATCTTTGGAATAGGGAAGATACGACTAATCTTCCATCCTTCGGGAAAAGTAGATTTTGCGATACAGTTGTTGATGATTGATGTGAGTGGAGAGACAACGAAATCCATGACAGGTTTAATACATCTTAAGGGTATTTGGTCATGTCCTGTTGAACAATCATCAGCAGTTGTTGAATTGCTTTTTTGACGTCTGCAGTGGACACGGGTTGCAGGCAAAAAGCTTCAGGAAAATCCGGGAGATTTTGAATGCAGTTTTTTGTAGTGTTTTTGACGGTTGATATTCGTTCTGTAAGAGTCGTATAGTGGAGTATTAAGTTTGTCAGGATCAACGTTTATACGATTTGGATTGGGTGCTAAGTTCTTTTTGATTGTTTTCCAAACTTCTTTTGGGCGTTTTGAGGAGAGAGTTATGTAACAAAAGTTTCTCTTGGTTGACTTGACAGTTTTCTTTAGTGAGTTTCTGATTTCTTTATACAGTCGACTCTCGATATCTCGAATACTCGATATATTGAACTTTTCGGTATTACCGGGATTCGGAAAAATCACGTTTCATTTACACGAAACTATTTTTCTATAGATTTGTGGAGAATTATGTACAACTTAGTAGAGTTGTTCGTGAATTTTTCCCTTCAAAGTCATTAGAAACTTCACATCAACACTTGAAATAACCGTGCAAAGTAACGATGTTTCTTTTGATACAAGAAAAGGCTTTAAATCACGTTTTATTAAACAGTTTTAAAAAAATTCTCACAAGTAATTTATTTTTTTCGTGTAACAGGGTCGTCGATTTTACGAATCTCCCGTAATCTTTTCCCGGTCCCTTGGACACTACGCACTTGTTTCGGCCAAAATCCTCTCGATATCTCGAACCTCGATATTTCGAACCTTTCAGTATCTCGAACAATTTTTCCGATCCCCTGGCTGACTTTCTCTCGTTATCTCGAACTTTCCCCAAAACTTTAAACAATTCAGGGCGTGATTTTCGCCTTTTTTTAAAGTGTCGAATTTTCGAAAAGTAATCTAGTTTTTTTTGAAATATTGATTGATTATCTCTACTAAAGGCGAAAACATGAAGCAAAGACTTGCAAACAAACCTGTAGTAGAAAAATTTAAGGCATTGAAAGACCTGCAGAAAAGGATGTCTAAAAAAGAGGTAGCTCAAAAGTATGGTGTTCCAAAGAACACAATATTAACCTGGGTTAAGAATAAAAACGAATTATTGACCACGCTGAAAAAATGGCACAAAATCTAAGCGATAAAAACTTCGTACCCCTTTCTCGATATCTCAATATCGAGAGTCGACTGTATCTGTCCCAATCTTGCATGTTTTGTACCTGATTTGCTTGAAATCTGAGATTGTTTCGATGTTTTTGCAGAGTGACAATTCTTGGGTCTTTCATTCATGAAGCCAGTGGTCGCGTGATTTTTTGGCGGACCGAGAGTGCACGCTTATCAATACAATCAGTGATTAACTTATTTAGAACATCTACTTTAAGGGTAACTGCGAGAAATCTTCCAGGTGTTTTGGTTATAATTTTTCACGTTTCTTAGAAATTTATAACCTTTTCCAAATTTCTCTTTTCGTATGTTAGCAATAATGTAGGGTGGTCACTCATCATATCTCCAGGTAGTACATCGGTATGTTTTATTCTTGATGATATGTTTGAAATGATGTGATCAAGCAGTGATTTCCCTTCACGAGTTGGTTTAGTTACATGTTGTTCTAGATGGTAATTGTTGATTGTGGTAAACGTAGTAAATCGATATTGAAATCACCAGTGATTATTAGCCATTTAGAGTGTATTTGGGATAGAATAGATAGGATAGAATCTGATCAAATTTGTCTAACAAGATGTGTTTTTCTTCTTTTCTGAAGCTGGATTGATAAAATGTTCCAAGTAAAAATGAATTATTTTTGTTTTTGCCGGACAATTCAATCCATATAGGTTCGATTTTATCATCAATATTATTCAACTCGTTGCAAAGCTGGTGCTTTAAATGATATTTATATATATAGTCCGATACCCTTTTCGACGTTCATCGCAATTTCTAAATTCAGTTGTAGTTCGGAAGTTGAACGTACTCTAGTACGTTGATATCACTTTTCAGCCATGTGTCTGATAACGTGATGATATCAAGATTGTAGGTTTCCATAAAGACTTGAAATTCAGAAAATGATGAACATATAGAGCGGATCTTGAAGTAGTTCTGTGCGTTTTGAAGTTTGTTTACAAATTCTGCGTTGTCACACTCATTAAGAGACTCATCTAAATGTCTTTGTTTGTGGAATAGCATCTCAGATTGATTAAAGTATTTGATTAAAATATCTAAATCTCTAAAGAAAATCCGTTTTACTAGACCTCCAACACCATGGATGAAATCAGAGTCAATCAGATTTTATCAAAATGAAGTAATTACTTTGAGACAGAAACTTGCGGACTCAAATAAAGAAACATACAGAAAAATATATCGCGAAACACGAGGAAAGTTAAAATCTGTCATTCGAGCTGAAAAACGAAAGTTTTACACCGTTTTGTCATCTCAAAAGCCAAAGGATATTAGGAACGTCATCAATAGAGTCCAAGCCAAATCAAAATCGACCCGAAAAAGCTAAACGAACATTTGGCCTCCACCGCTACTCGTCTTAATGGATCAATCGGAAATTACGATCTTACTTCTCTCGATCACAGCAATACAGAGCAAAACTCGTTTTGCATGCACCATACTACTTACCCTGCCGTTTTACAGTGTTTGAAGGGCTTGAGAAACGACTGTTCCACCGGACACGACAACATCTCAGCAAAGTTTGTGAAAGTGGTAGCAGAGCTCATCGCCTCACCTTTAACGAACATCATAAATAACTGTATTTATCACAACTAATTTTCTAAGCAATGGAAGATCGGGCGAACTTCACCAGTCCCGAAAACTGCAAACGCGTATTTACCTGACGAATTCAGACCAATTTCGATTCTTCCCATTCTTTCGAAAGTGTTCGAAAAAAATAATTCTCGAACAATTATCCAAATTCATCGGAACGCAAGATGTTTACCCAGATCATCAATCCGGCTTTCGCAAAGGGCATTCTTGTATAACCGCTCTACTGAAATTACGTGACGATATGATAAAGATCATCAAAAATAGTGAAATTACTCTTGCTCTGATGTTCTTATCAAGAAGCTGCAGCTGCTTAACTTTTCCAACAATGCGATATCTCTCCTTACGAGCTACTTAACAGACCGTCACCAATACGTCACAATTTACCACCGAAAATCTAAATTCCGCCAAGTGTCGTTTGGAGTACCTCAAGGAAGTATCCTAGGGCCTGTACTGTTCAATATTTATACGTGTCTGATTTATGTGAGCGCTCAGAAAATGATCCAGAGATTTCTTCTCTTCAATATGCTGATGATACAACTTTGTACATCAGTTGCAAAGTCAAGGACATCAATATTGCAGCAAAGAACCTACAAAACATATTTGATAACATCGTTGAAAAATCACGCAATAAAAATCTCAAGTTTAACCCGAAGAAAACCATTGTGATGCTGTTCTCCACACAACAAATGAGCCGAGTACACGCCCTTAATGAAGACAAAAGCTTCGACATTACAGCCGAAGGAATCCACCTTAAACATGTAACATGTAGCTTGGGAGTTGAAATATCTTATAGCCATAGATTCTTCTGTAAGCGAAATAAGACCTGATAAGTATAATTTATTCATATTTTATCAAGTTTTGTAATTAAATTTTATTGCATTAAAATCATTTCTACCCACCTCAGCAGTCGTTGGAATGCGAAATACCTAGTAGCTACTTTAATGGAACGCGTGTAAACTACTATTCGGAACTTGAAAGTATTATTCAAAATTGAAATGCACATCAAGCACAACAAAGTGCTTCTATTTCCAATTTCTTAATGGTTTAGTCTCTGTTTGTAAAATCAACCCTACAAGCCTACAAATTTGACTCCACAGTACCAAACTTTGAATTAGTAGTTGAACTTTCATTAGATGTACATATGGCATAACTCTTATTTTTTCAGGAAACCAGTGCGGAGTCAGTCGATGGTCAGATGATTTTGCATTTTTTTGCAAAAAAACGCGAAATTAAATCCACGCAAAATTGAATTTTGGAAAACTCATTTTTTTTTTTTTTTTTTTTTTTAGTTTTTCTAAGGGGTAGAGTGTAACAGACAAAATTTTCAGATATTCTTTCTCTGTTTACATGATAAGCATGATTAAGACTAAAAAACAATTCTTAATCAATTTCTATTATACTAGCATGTAGCTTTAGCTAAAAATGCCCCCGCGCTCAAGCATTCGCATTTATACAGACAGCAAGCTATACATTCAACCTCGAACCCAGGGTCTCTTGCCTTTTCGATATACGGATGGCGGCAAAGAAGACCCTGGCGAACGCTGGTCACGTGACATGAAAATTACACAAAATCTGTGTAATTTTTATAAGAGGTGGTCCGAAGAAATTTTGTCTCGTGCATTCAGTTTTTTACATAGTCGCATTACAACCAATATAGAGACCAAATATAATTCGTCGAGTTCACTCGAGCTCATTTCTGCAAAACTTGTTTACATATTTCCAAGACTTCAACAGCATTCTGGAAAGACGGTGTTTCTGATTTGATAAAGATTTTATTCCTTATCAAGGTTATTACATTCGAAAACCTTGAATGATAAAAGGGAGATTGCAAAATTCGTGTGGTGTTGTGTGGATTTTATCTTTGTAACGAACTGTGGTGTTTATTTTAGAGACACACAGAAACCATGTATAGAGTGGACAAAAGTAAAAAAAATGAACAGAAAATTAAAACTTGAGTGTATTGAGGTACAATCTTCCACAAAAGAAAATATAAAGTAAAAACAAACTATAAAGATAATACATAAGCAACAACAGTGCAGTGGTAAGAGAAGATTCTCATTAAATAATGTTTGGGATGAAGAACTTATTCAAATATTGTTATTATTCAACATTGTTATTGATATCAAAATTTGCTAAGTTCACTGGTCAGTAGATGTATGTCTATTTCGAAAAAGCTCTATAACTTCTTCTTGTAAGTGTCCTAAGTATTATTGAGTATACGTCTGTCACAAATGAAGACAGAAAAACACAACTTATAAAATGTTCGCTCTTCTTTAACCTATGAAGTCTTTCTCAAGTGTTAATATATACTTATTAGTATACTTAAAAATTATGTTTGTTGTATTATGTTCACTACCTTTATTATATATACTGAAAAGGAATTATTTTTATTATGAATTCTTGTAGGATCTTGTGTAGGATCCTGTCAGGATTTTAACCAGATTTTAACATATGTTGAGTGAAATTTGTTGTGTTAGTTTCAAGGTTACTATATGATCGAAAACAGGATGTTATTCTCTATGAATACCGATATTTCAAATTTCAGGGAAATTGCTTTTTAGATTATCTTCCCTTAAATCGTCTTAGTCATTCTTGTCAGCCCATTCTTCTCTCTCTGAAGGTACTTAATACATGACAATTTGCAGGATTTTTATAACCAAGCTATGTGACGTATATAGTTTTAAGTCATGACATGGGATCTTGAATCCATAATGGCAGATGGTTTAGTTTTGAGTAAACGCTGTATTGTTGTTAAGTGTAAAGTTTACCTTTATCCTGTTATGTATTTTGCTAAACGATATACAGCTTAAGATATAGAATTCTTAAGTCAATGTATACCTTGTTATGAAAATACTACAAATTGTCATATACCGTAAAGTAAAAATTAGATTACATTTTCATTCTATGTATGTTCACATGCTTGTTTTAGTTTTTGATTCCATTTCTGGATTGCAACGCTTTGTTTAGACCCACAAATTTGCTTCAGAAACGTTGTGATTTATATTCTGAGTGAGTGGAAATTAGCTACATAAATTTCATGATTCTATGATATTTAAATATGGAAATATAGGTCAATCTGTGATCAACAAATAATGTTTCAGCTATGTATTTGCATGTATTTGTGATTTCTGTAGTTTTATTGTTGAGAGTGTGTTAAGCTAACAAGATGCGATCATGCTATCGTTATGGTTAAAAGTCTGTTATTTGCGTTTGAAAGAACGAGGCAATAACAACAGTTTTGCTCGTTTATTACAGACGTAAATAACAAAGTTTTGACCACAAACTTTAATGATCGGATCTTGTTAGATTAACTGTATGTGATAATATTCGAAAATTGTGTCAAAAAAATTCTTTTTTTCCACCCAGAAATGATTGAAGATGCTCATCCTCATATCTCTGAATATGCTCTTAAATTTTAGCACATGTGTGTGAGCCTACAATTAAAGCTCTTAGAAACTATATTCTTCTAAAAAAGACTGCCATAATTCATCACTATTCTGTTGTTTTATCAGTCAAAAGAGCATGAAAATTGATCTTGTTCACTTTTTGATTATTTTAAGAACTTTTTGTTGTTAGCCTTTCTCATTGTAAATACATAATGCTACCATATCAGTGCTTTGTGAAATGAAATGATAGCTAAAATAATGTTATTTTGAATAATTGGATTTCTGCGTAAGCAAAAATACTTTACGATCGTCCGTGTTTTTCTGATTTTTTTTTTTTTTTTCATCTTACTGTCCAAACCGGCGCATATTTGTTTCTTAAATTTCATTGGTTCATAAAAAAGCCGTCTTAATTGTCATTGGTGCATAATGCCCGATTTCTACGAACGGGTGCTAATTTAGCCACCTCCACTTAAATAGCGATAGTTTATTGGCTGATTTTCGCCATGCCATGTGATCGTCCACAAAACGTTTTAAAAAATGCAGCGAAAGAACGTGTGTAGTTTGCTAAAAGTTTCTTTGATGGAAATATGGCTTTAAAAGAAGTTAATACAGCTTAAAATTTTATATAAAGAATTGCATTACTGTTGGGAACTTATCATGTTCACAAAATTAAATTACAGTGTGGTTATTCTGTTTTTTGAAAGAAGTTTTCTTGAAGTTTAAAATATGAAAACAGTGCCAATACATGGTGTGTGGAAGAAAAGGTATTTCTTGTTTTATTTTTGCTCCAAGCCTTTTTAAATATGAAAGACCTTCGTGTATTTTGTATGTGCATGCATGTTTGAATTCAATTTTTAGAAGCTTTTGGATTTTTAAAGCTCAGCTTAGCTTCCTTTCAGCTCCTCCTCAACATCACCAACATATGCACTTTATACAGCTATTTATACTATATTTAGTAGCAATTTTTGGATGTATTCTGGCTATATCAGCTTATCTCTTTTCTCCCTACGTATGTTGTATTTTTTTAACTTTTAGATTAGATATGAGCTTTAATTTCTAAGTAATTATTATTGTGATATTTATATTTTTCATTCTGAGGAGATCAATATAGAAACTTTATATATTAGTTTGTGCTGCCCAAACGATATGTTGGTTACCGCCAGTATACACAATCTTTTTATAGGATTCGTTATATTTAATGTGGTTAAATTAAAGTTTCGTATTGTGTCGATGCACTTTTTTGGAGTACGTGGGTGGCAAATATCCAGTAACAATCATTCAGCTTATCCGTACAAAAAAACAGATCTTCATAAATGATCTCAGCGATAGCATAAAGAAAAGCCCCTTTTTTATGTTATGGTAGGCTGACTTTCTTGACGAACATTGTCAGTCGCATCAATGTTTTTGTTTATTTAATGCTGATGCTTCTCGAGCTGAATGATGTGACTGTCTTAGTTTTGCAGGACTAGTGTGCTAGTGTTGCATTTTTGTGGCATTTTCAGCAGCAAAGCTTGCAGAAATCCTTCTGCCCGGTAGGGCATCTTGTTCTGTTTTTTCATCTTACTGTCCAAACCTACGCATTTTTGTTTCTTAAATTTCATTGGTTCATAAAAAAGCCGTCTTAATTGTCATTGGTGCATAATGCCCGATTTCTACGAACGGGTGCTAATTTAGCCACCTCCACTTAAATAGCGATAGTTTATTGGCTGATTTTCGCCATGCCATGTGATCGTCCACAAAACGTTTTAAAAATGGCAGCGAAAGAACGTGTGTAGTTTGCTAAAAGTTTCTTTGATGGAAATATGGCTTTAAAAGAAGTTAATACAGCTTATAATTTTATATAAAGAATTGCATTACTGTTGGGAACTTATCATGTTCACAAAATTAAATTACAGTGTGGTTATTCTGTTTTTTGAAAGAAGTTTTCTTGAAGTTTAAAATATGAAAACAGTGCCAATACATGGTGTGTGGAAGAAAAGGTATTTCTTGTTTTATTTTTGCTCCAAGCCTTTTTAAATATGAAAGACCTTCGTGTATTTTGTATGTGTATGCATGTTTGAAGTCAATTTTTAGAAGCTTTTGGATTTTTAAAGCTCAGCTTAGCTTCCTTTCAGCTCCTCCCCAACATCACCAACATATGCACTTTATACAGCTATTTATACTATATTTAGTAGCAATTTTTGGATGTATTCTGGCTATATCAGCTTATCTCTTTTCTCCCTACGTATGTTGTATTTTTTTTAACTTTTAGATTAGATATGAGCTTTAATTTCTAAGTAATTATTATTGTGATATTTATATTTTTCATTCTGAGGAGATCAATATAGAAACTTTATATATTAGTTTGTGCTGCCCAAAGGATATGTTGGTTACCGCCAGTATACACAATCTTTTTATAGGATTCGTTGTATTTAATGTGGTTAAATTAAAGTTTCGTATTGTGTCGATGCACTTTTTTGGAGTACGTGGGTGGCAAATATCCAGTAACAATCATTCAGCTTATTCGTACAAAAAAACAGATCTTCATAAATGATCTCCGCGATAGCATAAAGAAAAGCCCCTTTTTTATGTTATGGTAGGCTGACTTTCTTGACGAACATTGTCAGTCGCATCAATATTTTTGTTTATTTAATGCTGATGCTTCTCGAGCTGAATGATGTGACTGTCTTAGTTTTGCAGGACTAGTGTGCTAGTGTTGCATTTTCGTGGCATTTTCAGCAGCAAAGCTTGCAGAAATCCTTCTGCCCGGTAGGGCATCTTGTTGAATTTTCTTATCTTCCTCAGCAGTAACTCGGATGATTTCTTCTTTTTGCTCGAAAATCCTGCGGTCGTTGTAATATTTTCAGCCAATACAATTCCTTAATTCAGTAGCGTTCGCCAGGGTCTTCTTTGCCGCCATCCGTATATCGAAAAGGCAAGAGACCCTGGGTTCGAGGTTGGCTATACATTAACAGCGGAAACGAAAACAAGTTTTTGGCCGAAAAAAAAATGTTTGGGTTGATTTGGGACCTGATATGAGGCAAAGTTATATGCTTAAGTATTTCGACAAAATCAGTTTTTGGCATTTCAAAACCAACTTGCAATATGCAAACCAAATAGATCTACACTTAAACAGATGAAAATATGCACAAAACTTTGTTACTTTTTGTTATCTCTTAGGTCTAAGTTACACTGATGCTAATATACCTTTCAAAAAGTGTAAATAAGGCTTAACAAGTAATATTAGAAAGTATTTGCTACAAACAAGAGAAATGTGTGAATTGAAACCATGGATACACATTTTATAATTTTTATAATTAAAATAAGATTTGTTAAAAACATTCTGTAAGAGCCAAAAAAAAACTTTTAAAAAAAAAAAATTAAAACGAAAAATCCATACGTTTCAAACTTTGATTTAAAACAAAAAATAGCCAAAGTTTACATAAAAAAAAACAAGAAAAAAATATATAGGTTTTATTGATCGTGATCACACTAGGTTTGGAAGACAGTCAAAGAAAAAAACACGAAGAACGACAATTTGTAATATGGCTTTCTTGTATACACAGAAATCCAACTAAAATCTTTTGAAGGCAAGATCCGCCAAAAATCAGTGCATTAAACAAAATTATTGAAAGAAAAATTTAGAGTTAAAATATATACAAAAATAAAATGTATGGTTGGCAAAATTTCGGATATCAAGCTGTGCTTCAAAATCCTCTTCGTTCATTTCACTAAAACAACACAAAAGTAACACGAAAAATGTCTAAGCAATTTTAGCATACGATCTTCCTAAATAACATAGTATAATATAATAATAAATTAGGAAAGAGAAAAACATTCTGTCTCCCACTTACAGTACCATGCTTTGAAACGGGAAAAAAACAAAGTCAGCTAACAATTGTATTCCACCGTGTAACGTCAACACGAAAGTTGGAGGATGATGATGATGATGATGATGATGATGATGATGATGATGAAGAACAAAATCGGAAACTGACATTCGCCTATCTCGTGAAACTACTATGCCTCCTCGCTCGCTTACGCTCGCTGCGGGGGCAATTATCTCCTTGATTAAATTTACTTTTCACATTTCTTGAATGTATTTTCTAATTAGCGGATTTCTCGCCTTTTCTTTTCGTTTTGTTGATAATTCCCTCACTTATAGCAACGTTTGTTGTCGATTTCGAGGCCGATTTCTCCTCTAATAAAAACGAGCCTAGGATTTTTTCTCGGCTCGATGTTAAGAATGATGAGGATTAACCAATGAAGTCGAAAACAAGGGAAAAGACAGAAATGTTTTTAATTCATAAGTAAATGTTAAATATTACATAAATAATTGTTTTGAGTAGATAAAGTAGAGCATCTCCAGGTTATGCTTACAATTTGATTTGTTTCAAAATTACTTTTTTTTGCTTGTCCACGAAAAAAAATCCACCCGAAATTTTCCAGGAAGGGCTTAACCGCGGAATTAAATCCACGCGAACTCGAAAATTTCGGTCGACCGTAAATATAAATCCACGCGAAATTTTATCCACTTAAGGTACGCTGCTTTTCAAGTACAAGTACATGTACTTGATTGAGTCTTGAAGACGGTTCGAAGCAGTTGTATTTGAACGCATAACCACTACACCGTTGCCATATTTATTGAGTTTTTGTTGGGAAGCCAACTTGTTAATATCTACTGTTTTGCTTCCGTGTAAAACAGGTCTTACTTCATCAAGTTTTTTTAGAAGTCTTTTGGGATTTTGATGATTGATTAGTAAGTAGGAAGGATACAACGAGAAAAGTAATGAGAAGATGTTTTTAATTGTTTAAAATTTTTACACGTGACGTACAATTATTAGCTATGCGTAAAGTTGCTGTATGTCTCCTGAGACATACACCTTCACATTTATTTATTACACATTTCTGGTGTGTTCAATTTTCTACATTCACATCGGAAGTGAGTTATGTTTTTAAAGTTCTGAAGAGAACAACACTACGAACCTTTTTTTATACACCGTTTCTTTAGTTGAAGAAACCTACTGCGTTACCGTATATTGTAGGACACTTGGGATTATGTTTAGTAAGTTCTTTTTGATTATATTGTGTTTGTCTTTAAATTGGGTAATTTATAATTCATAATTTTCAGTTTGCTTTAATTTGTATTTTGGTCTGTTTTATACAGCGATTACAACAGTGTGTCCGAGGAACTTTCATATCGTTCCCGATGTAACGGTAGCCTGTAACTTCTTTTTATTGAAATGTGGTTCCAATCCATCTCAAACCTTCTTTTACCTTATTATACGAAATTAGCTTGGGAATTAATTAACGCTGATTTTTAAAATCCTCGTTAATTAAAACTGTATAAATTTATGCCCCGCGTAATATAACCACCCATTAATAAATGTATCGTGTAATAGCTATAATCCCTCGTTATTTTAGTAAGTAAGTAGTAAGTAACGGGCGTTTTTAGTCCTTGGGCTTCCATCCGTAATGGCTGGTTCTTCCGCCCGCCGACTTGCAACTGTTAGTTGACTTACCGCCAGAGATACGTATAGCATTGCTCTAACTTGCCCGAAGGCCAGTGTGCAGTCAGTCGATGGCTCCTAATGGGCTGACACGCTGCTTTTAAAGCGCATCGGAGTGGTGTATTGAGATACGACATGACTGGACTCGAACACGGGTCGCAGCGGTCGCACTCAAAGGTACCAACCACTACACCATCGCTGCACATGTTATTTTGTGATGTTTTTCAATTTTTGAAAGCAAAATGCAGTAAAAACGACAGGTTTTCCATTTTTTTGACAGTAATTTAACGGAATAAAACATATATAAAAATTCAAACACAACAAGTCACTCGCAAAGTTTGAAACCTTACCACGCCAAAGTTATGACCGGTATCTACGATTACCTGAGTTCAGAGAAAGGAAAAGCAATAATGCAGAAGGCAGCGGGGATATGAGAGGCATCAAACAATGCAAGATTAAAGTGCTTTGAACCATTAGCATTGAATCGTATGACAGACATTAACACGCACACTATTTGTATTTAGTTTTCTTCACTGTCTTTACTTCTTTACTTTACGTAATATATTACGACTTTCTGTAAATATTGAAGCTTTTGATTTCCTTTTGATTTTTAATAGTCCGCCCGTTAAGTTCTAGTAATAAGATAGTCATTTTCAGAAAAATACAAACTTTTGGCTTTGCTTTCAAATATTCTTATTGTGCGAAATCATTTTCTTCTACTTTGCACAAACTACAATTCGAAGGTGAAAATTTCGATTCTGATATTGATTTTTCTTTTCTACGATCTATGTTAAAGGTTTTTCCCTTTTGTCACATGTTTCTTGGAAATCTGCTGAACCATCCGGTGTTAATTTAATAGATCTTGGATACATTATCAATATAAAAAAGAATGACAATACGCCATGACATCTGCGCGCGTTCTTAATTGGCGATATTTCTGGCATATTTCTAGAATTCACTTTGCACTACTCACCTTTAATATTCGTATCGAACGCGTTTTGATGTGTTCCTTAGTAGTTATTAAGCTACACAGTGGGTAAACGTTTAGTAGCAGTTCCGTTTGGACAGTGGAACTTTTTTTATCAAATTCTGCTTTGTGCTATGGCCTAGTCTGACTTCATTTTTAAGACAGGTACAGTTTTTATGCGAAATTAAATGAGTAAAGACAGACAGTAACTGAATGCTATAAATCAAAGTTAACAACAATGCTTATTATTTGTTTCAAAATATATTTTCGACCATCTCGACCATTCTCAACCAATGATACAACTGAATAAACGTTTTAGTTGCGTGTTGCTTCAATTTTGAACGATCTTTTCCATTCAAAGATTCTGCAGAAAATTCCTTTTGCATTTTAATTATTACGGTAGCAGCGATAGCGAATACCGTATTAAAACACCCTTGGACTACTCCTACTACTACTCCTCCGGCCGAAATGGCAATTAGTCTGCGATTTAGAGTCTGCGAGTCCCCACTAAAAACTCAATATACATTCTAATGAACGAACGCAGCCTTTTGAATTTTCGAAGGTTTTAAATCACATACATTTAAAATACGTTTTCTTTGATATTTTATCACTTAATTGATGAAGGAATGGATATTAATCAAATAGGTCTACATAAAACTGGAATTTTTTAGTTACTTTGGTACTGAATCAATGAACTTTGGCACTTCAAAATAGATATGTTTTTCGTGTCAGTAAAGCACAGATCAGACTTTACTTTCTACGTTTGTTAGCTATCTGTTCTGTCTTTGAACATCAAAGTTTTCAAAAATCGAGTTAAAAAAAGGCAGTTATCTGTTTGAATTCATTTTCGGTTTCAAAAAATTATAATTCAAAACATACATTTTTTTTTCGAAGAAACGCGTTTTTTTCTACATAAGCTCTTATAAAAAAAACGTACGTTATAAACAGCTCATGCATGTATAATTCTTTTGTCTTCTAATAAATTAAATTGCTGGTGTGTTACGATTAGACCCTATTTACACGAGTTAGTAATTTTAAACATTATATTATCGTTTATGCCTGTTTTCCGCCAGTAAGATATCTCAAGAAATAACGTTTACAGAACGTTTAAGAACTTTAAGTAAAATTTCAAATTTAAAAGTATTCTTGTGGCAAGTACTTTTGCTGCTACCGTTTTGC
Organism: Turritopsis dohrnii; assembly: GCA_027922465.2. Classification (NCBI taxonomy): domain Eukaryota; kingdom Metazoa; phylum Cnidaria; class Hydrozoa; order Anthoathecata; family Oceaniidae; genus Turritopsis; species Turritopsis dohrnii. Next base: position 1,509,403 of record BQMF02000005.1, read on the forward strand.
GCCATCTGGCTCTTGTTGCTTGTTTATGTAAGTGTACTCTTCCCGCATCTTCGAAAATAGCTTTTCAACTATTCTAGCGCCACCGTTTCAGACAGGCAACACTAATAAACAAATGCAGTTAAGTGGTTGAGGGTGAATCAAAAGGCTCGTATTAGGGTAAGATTATAAGATGAGTCGCCGGGGTAAGTCGGGTAATTAAGTCATGAAGTGTAGATAGAGTGTAGATAGAACCTTAGAAACCGATACTTTTGCCTACCATTTTGTTCCGATAAAAATATCGGTTTCAAAGGCTTTATATTTACACTTCAAGTTATAATGACCCGACTTACACCGCCTACCCATCTTGTCTCATATTGCTATTGCTGGGAAAAAAAGCAAAACTGCTTAAAAGAAAACATGGCCACAATAAACCTTTTCTCTTCTTAATTTTATTGTGTACTATTTCTTTCTAATTTTTATTATATATAATATCGTTGCTATCTATCACATCAGACTTTGTGACAGATAATGATATTATTAAGGTGCTATTGTCAATAATTACATTACAAATTGCACCTTTAATTAATTGATCTACCTCATTACACAAAATTAAACCGCATACTTAATTAAGCCGCACAGCATAGAAATAGTCTTAATAGTCGCATTTAATTTAAATGCGGCTTAATTTTTAGCGCGGCCTACAATATCGCGGCTTGATTGACACTCATAACCACGACTGACAACGTTGAAACCTATCCATTTTGAGATAGTTAAAAAGATTTTTAGTTTCTTTGATACAAAAGTTGGTAACAACATAATCTTTTCTGAATTTCGATCAGCTGGTATCATCCAAGCCATCGAAAAAGCACGTGCAGATGAACATTCTTTATTTGATCCATACATGTAATTTTTCATGATGAGTAAGAGAATGCTTTCATTGCAAAAAATGAATTTATTCATTTTTGTTTATCAACTATTTTTCTTTTAGGTGCGTCTCAATTAATACACATTACTTCACTACTTAAGTACATTGCGGCTTAATTAATGTGCGGCTTAAATTTGACCGTCTTAATTTCGTGTAATAACGTATTGGTATTCACACAACTTTCGTTAAAAGGAAGTAATTTGCAATAATGACTTTCGCAAGACTACTTACGTAAACAAATTTGCAAGTCAAGCATTTGAAACCCTTTATCTAAACAAAATACTTGAACATTCCTTTCATAAAGGTATCGATTGCAAAATAACACACACATAATTAAGGCTCATGATGAAATGCGAAAAAGTTAAAAAAGCCCTATAAAGTCATATGTACGGTGGCTCATATCTGCCACCCATGTCGAGCTGTTGAATAAGGATTTTTACTGCGCAGTAGAATCATGTCTACTGCGCAGTAGCTAGATCTCCACTGCGCAGTAGAAAGGTCTCTACTGCGCAGTAGTAAGGTCCCTACTGTGCAGTTAGTCATACATATACCGATGAAAATCCCAGATTTCTAGCTTTACTGCGCAGTAGTAACAAACTTACTGCGCAGTAATAAATTTTCTACTGCGCAGTAGTAAATGCTCTACTGCGCAGTAAAACGATTAGCATTAAATAATATAAGTAGTGGTTTAGAGTTATACAAATGATGTTTACTTTTTTAAGTGGAGAATCAAACAAAGTAGCCCTGAAAGACTGAACGCTGGCGAAATTATCAAACTGTACTGTTTTTGTGCACGAAAACATCTAAAAAGAAAGCTCTTCCTTGTTCCACATTCACCGACATGTTTTGATGTTAGGCTGGTTTATTACCTGTAATCGATCATAGGTTATAAAACGAAATAGATATTTATTACCCTCGTCATATGCACCCAATATTTCATATGCTTCAGGTATCGAGACGTTTTATATAAAGGGTAGTGCCTCTACTGCGTAGTAGAGACCTTTCTACTGCGCAGTAGACATGATTCTACTGCGCAGTAGAGTTATGTCTACTGCGCAGTAGAGATCTAACTACTGCGCAGTAGACACGATTCTACTGCGCAGTAGAAATCCTTATTCAACAGCTCAACATGGGTGGCAGATATGAGCCACCGTACATATGTATATGCAACTCATCTAACTAGTTTCTTTTCTTTTTATAACTGATAATTAATTTGTAAATCAATGTTACTCATTCAATTTGGAGGAATGATTTTAACATATCGCTTATCCACAACAATAAGAGTTCTTTCACTTTTCTACATAAACATTCAAATTCGCAATATGTGTGTCACCACAACAACTGGCGAGTGTAGGATCAAAATCAAAAACTGGAGCTTTTATTCTAAATGATGAAGTCTGAAAAAGTTTTAAATACCAAGACCAAGTCATCTCCTGTATTTTCTTCATTTTGATAGATCTATATGTGCTATTTCTTCTCTGTGAATAACAAAGCTGTTGCCCCCATCCCAGTAATTAAAAACAGAGTTCCATCTAGAAGTTGTGAGATTTTTAATCTAATCTTTGTTTCTATCAAAGAAAACAAACTGAAAAATGTGTACTTAAGTGTACATTGTGACTAGTTACCGCTTTCGAATAAACATTCGTCTGTCAGATCCAGGCCAACCAAGAGTGTTTTAGCTCCATGTAACGGTTACACCAATGTACTATCAAAACGACAGAATTGTCCAGAATTGTTGAATCAAGGGTAAACCAATACCGTACTTCCTTTAATAAACGCCACGATGTTTATTACAAATGCCAGCTTTTGGATGCGGCGTTTAATAGAGGGCGGCGTTCATTAGAGGGAGGCGTTTATTACAAAATGAAAAATTGGATAGAAGCAAACTGAAACAACGTTTCCTTATCCTAAAAAAAAGTTATAAAAGGTTGTGTGAAAATTTTTTACACAAAGGATATGTGCACAAAAATGCTAAAGAAGAACAATATCACTGCCGCCGCTCTCTTCTATGACATGAAAACTTGTATGGTAATTGATTACACATCATAAACTCATACAGACCTGAAAGAATTTATAGAATTTATCACCTTTCTATTGTTTTACAAATTGTTTTATTATATTTTCTTTTAACATCTTTATAGACCAACGATGTACATTTTTTAGCAATTTTTTAAGTAATTGTAAATTAATAGATCTTACCTTGAAGATGGCGTAGAGCCAAAAAGCTTCGTTATTCTATACTTTGATATTCCCAATTTATAGATAGAAAACTAATAAAACTATTTATACTATTAAATTAATTCTTGTTTAGCCTTTATTCTAATAAACGCCGCTTTTCAAAATGCAGCGTTTATCAGAGGGCGTATTTATTGGAGGAAATACGGTATCGACTTTCAATTTTCTATGTACTGAGTGCTTTAACTTGTCTTTTTAGTTTCCTCTAGATCCTTTAGTTAAAACTTTCATATAAGTCATAAAGAATATTTCGTAGCCCTGACTTTTTGAATGGATCAGTATGGATCCCAAATAATGTCGAAGCTCCTGATTGCCGCTGTATTCCCGTAAGATTGATGCTCAGAAATATAAAACTTGCTTGTAATAAGAATTAATGAAAGACTGTTAGATAAATAAACTAGAAATATAACCGATATGTATATACAAGTATTATATATATGTCCTATCTGTTTCAGGTAGCATCTCTGCACAAGTCCAAACATGATACATTTTAAGTTTAAGAACAGAAAGATTTTCCAACGCTCTATTGCAATGTTTCTTAATTAAATAAACCAGAACGCAGGATTGATTGTCGAACACTTCAACATCCGCTTAGATAAAGATAAGATAAATCAGAACATTGTCTAAGGTTTTGCACAACTGCAACAGCTTTTACAAAGAGGAACCATTTTAGGTCAATACTTGGTATACATCCCGACTGTGTCCCACTGTAAGGGGTTGGTATACATCCTGACTGCGTCCCATTGTAAGGGGTTGGCATACATCCTGACTGTGTCCCACTGTAAGGGGTTGGTATACATCCTGAGTGCGTCCCATTGTAAGGGGTTGGTATACATCCTGACTGCGTCCCACTGTAAGGGGTTGGTATTCATTTTTGTCAACCAAATTACAAACATTGTAGTAATCGGTATCTTCAGAACTATAGTTGGAGTATTCGGAGACTTGTTTAGGAACTTCTTGACCCTGTTGAAAATTCTCATATATTTTCCATGTATCAAAATTTACTTGGTTTGACACTTGATCGTTTCGAGACGCTTCCAAGATATTTGACGAAGCATCGGCAACATTTACTCGATCTGTCATCTCATGTACTACGTCGTACCAATAGTGATCGTTGCTGTCGCTTAAAGCGATCGCATGATTTCTTGCATTCCGACTTGTCGTTTCGGTATCCGACGCTTTTCTGACATGTTTGTTGTCGGCATGTCTTTTTCGAATGTACAACTTCAACACCATAAGTGTTATGAGGAACAAGATTCCTAGACACACACCAATAATCAATCCTAATTTCTTCTTTGAATGACTTGAGGAGGAACCAGGAACTGGTTCTAGAATACGAAAGTATGTGTTATTTTTTATTCTATGTTTGATAACACAAGAAAGCCCATCAGTTTTGGTAAAGCCTTGGGTTGATTATATGTACACAGATGTTAGTTCTTACGTCCTACAATATGGAATAACGTTTCTGTGTTTCATTCTGTTGATGATAACCCTGTAAAGCTTAGCAGTTCTTATAGAAACATTGGGACGTTTTCTACAGGTTTGAAAGTTACTATTTGGATCATTAAAGACGTCAATTGTGCCTTGAACATCAAAAGATATTCACCACTTAAGTGCGTGCAGAGTGGTCCACTTTCACTGCTTTAGTCACAAGCCTTCTCCTGTTCTTAATAGTTAAATCTTAATATTTGGCTAAGTATGTTTTCCCGATGGGCAAAATCGTCAAAAAGTCACTGCGATGAAGTGCATTTTAATTGAAATTGTGTGCATATTTCTATAGAAATGCACTCCTTCGCAAAGATTTTTTGGCAATTGTGCCGGCTGGGTTGTGAAGTCATATTGAGTTGCATTCCAATAGATTATTTAAAGCGAATTTCTACGTGTATATATATCTGAGAATGCACTTTAACGCTTTTAGGTCACGTGATAGTAATATCAGATGACATGCAAATTTGAAGATATCAATGTGAAGACTAACCTCCAGGTACAGTCTGAAACTTAACCATGGCTGATAATATTTTGTTCGTCTTCTTTGTAATTTCATTTTCATTATAAATGAGAAATGCATGAGTTGCGAAAGAAGTTAAATTATAGGACAGTTTGTTAGTTTTGAAACTAAGATTCCCAGGACAATCTACACACTTGATAACATAGTCTCCTAAAGGTTTCGATCCTTGGTTAGGTGGTCTTTCCCATGATAACGTCACATAGTCGACTGTATTTGCCGTCACTGTTAGATTTTCAGGTGCATCAGGAGGTCCTAAAAACATACTTGAAATGTTATTGATTTAATGAAATTACTTTCCATATAAATATTACCTAGCTATTTAAGACAAGTTCATTAAATTGATCCGGGATGAAAACGATTTAGCGTATTCGAATACTGTAAAAAATCATACACTTATTCGAGTGATTAACCCGGATATCACCGTATTTGTTAATTGATCAGGGTTGTGAACGATATTCACGTTATCATGACCGTGGTGAATCCGAGTATCCCGTTCTCAAGTAGTCTTTATACGGGAATATACGGTCACATGAACAAACCGTAATACGGGAAGAAAAATTCACCGTTTTTGCACGTATTCTCTAAATATACGGTAAAATACGTTTAAAAAATGACCCGTATTTCAGGCACGTTCACGCAGTGTAGTTGGTACCTATAATTGTTATTCTTCTTTCAACTATTTCATCATTGTATTCAAGTATCTTTAGTATCTTGCAAGATGGATGGAACCATTCAGACAATAAAACTTATATATATATTAGTATAAAGTGAGATAAAAAAGAATACGATGAGTGACAATAAGATAAACAAGATTACTGAAACATTCAGCTGCTGAATCCATAGTCTTTCTCATCTCTCTGAAATGTTTTTCTCTGCAGTCACATGCAAGTCGATCTACTGTAGCAATACTGTTGCTCCCACACTTCAAGCATGGTTGATTTCCAACTGATGGTTTATATTCATCACTGTCACAAGCTACAAGAAATAAGAATAATGCATTTGTTTAAAAAACGTGTTTTTGAAATTTATAACAACAAAATAATACCACAAAAATGAACTTGCTATAAATAATTCTGACAATTGTGCATAAGGATGACATTTTTTGTTTTGTTGTTGTTTCGATTTTATTTCCAGATTCCTCCTCCTCAAAAGAATACTAACCAAAAGCAATTTATGTCTTTAGTTTAAATTCTAGTGATATAATATTCAACATTAGAGAAAGATATACCTTTACAGTGATTCATTTCTTTAGTGAAACCAGCTTTACAAATGCACTCTCCACTCACTGTGTAACTACCGTCGTAGTTGCAAGTCATAACAGGTCTGTTCTGAGATTTCATCACAGTATTAGGAGCACATTTTCCCTCTATTGTGATACTACCAGTTTGTTGATTGGGTGCTGCTTTGCTTTCAAAATTTACTAACCCAGAAGTCGCAAAAGTCGGGCACTTATGATAGTATACAATAACTTTCTGAAGTTGACCACAGAAGTCAGATGTGTAAAATTGTAAGATAATTCCTTGTTTTTCAGTGACATTGTCAATAGAAATAGTGTCTGTTTTGAGATAGAATTCTGAATCGGTGGTTGTCGGTACAGGATCTTTGGGAATATTTGATACATGTGCATATGTTTTCTGACCATTTTTATTACCAATATAAGCTCTCAGTTGAAAATGTTCGGAACAGCTGTCTGGCTTAGGATTACGAGAATTCAAAAATGCACATTTTGTCACCGATACTGACACATTAATAAATATCATGTTTGCATCAAAAATCTTCCAGTAAAGAGAAGTCAAGGTGCACTTTTTCCCTTTTGACAGACTACATGTTCTCCAATCACTAGTTTCCCATGCCCATGCACCTGTACAAGGGCCACTTATCGACCATGACATATCTACGTCGGAGTTTGCATTGTCCTGTTTCAATATTACTTCGGTGAAGTGATAACCATTCATCAATGCCAAATAAATAACTAACGTGAGCATGATACTCATCATTGGACATCCATGTTCGAATTCTTTTAAGACAAAGTTACATTCAAACAACCATGGTCAAACAATATTATTTTTAAGGGGCAATTCTGTTTGTAATCAAGATTGAAAATACATAATAGCTATCTGTTTGGAAAATTGTCTTAGCGAACAATTAAGATCTCCAACAACATTTACGTCAACTTGCAAGAACCAAAGCAATTTTCTTTACAAATTGAAAGTAAAAGGTTAATGGAACTCGCCATAACGGGAATTGATGTCTGGTCGAAATCAACTTTAAAAATTTTAAAAATCGCTAGCGTCCAGCGCTCACCTTCCATAATGCCAACACCTACTGCGCAAACGCGAGAAAGTATGAACTAGGCAAAGAATTGAAAATGTATTTACTTCTCTCAAATGCACTGTAAACAAACATAACAAAAGTTATTAACCACTATAAATCATAAACGTTTGATTGTGATGAAAATCACTGGCTAAATTTGTGGCAACATTAAAAATATTGCCCTCAACCACTCATAATTACCTTACTTTCTACCTAGAGAATGCTTTTAATAATGATACTAATGAAAATAATTTAAACTTGTCTATCAAGTCCTCTGCCTCAAGTAGGTCACATGATTTGAAACTGTGTTCCCACAGCGCCATAACAAGCTATACTTTCTTTTTTCACCAAATACTAGAAAAAGGCACTGCAAAAGTTTGCAAGATATAGGTTTGTTTAACAAATTAAGGCTGGAACTAAAAATTGGTTGGTTAACCGAAAAAAACGATGTCACAATTTTTTTGCCACATAAACTTTGTTTTTGTTTGTTGTTTCTTCAGTTTATTTTACCTTTATGATATTTGATGAGATAATTAGAATCGATCTGATAGTACTCGAACTGCTTTGAAAGACGTATTATAATTATTGTGATTATACTGGAACCGTCATCTACATAAACATGTCAACAAAGAAATAGGAAAAAGTAATTGATTAAAAACTTCAGACAAATAGTGGCATTACTTTCTCTTAGAGGAAATACACCGACAAATGTAGTAAAAATCAGAAACAAATGCAGTACTTTTTCAACGGCAAAGGTAGAAACTTCGACAAATGTAGCAAATTATCAACGACAAACGTAGTAACTTCGACAAATGTAGCGAATTTTCAACGGCAAAGGTAGTAACTTCGACAAATGTAGCAAAAAATCAACGACAAATGTAGTTACGCTAAATGTAGTAAACCTACGCACTACGTGGTACGCCTTGGTTGAAATGAACCATATATATAAGCATAATACAGCAAGGTTTGCACCAAGTAACTTTTTAAGGGCTGTCGGATGATCACATAATAAAACCCAAAATCGCGTATGCGCAGTCAAAAAATGCTAAAATGCTTATAATTAAGGCAAAACAAAGTGGTCATATAATAGAACCCATTTCGCTCAAGTGCAGTGAAAACATTTAGGTAGCATCATTCCAAGTTCAGTTTGTGGCAAAAATCATATGTCGTTAGGTGAGAATTATTTTGTTCTATATAAAATAATTCTCGCCTAACGGTATGTATACATACATATTCAGCACTTCTAGCAAAACATAAGAAGTGTTTGTTGCAAGTATCACCGTACATAATTATCAAATGGTTCTTTGATACATATTGTGATGTGTATATAGGAAATATATAGGCCTTTTCCGGAATAGCAATGCATGACGGTAGTTGTATGAATATAAGATAAAGGAGGATTTTCACTAGTCTTTTTCTCTGCGCATGCGCGAACTTGCATTTTGGGATATGGCTATTTGATAGCACTTGAACAATTATCTGATGAAGACCTTTATACGTTTTGCCTAAGTGTAGCCTGATTTAACGGTTTTTTCTGCGCATGTTCGATTTCGAGTTTTTTCAAATGGCCACTTGACAACCCTCACGAACCTGCTTAATAAAGATATCTATGTGTTTTGCCTAATTATGACTCCCTTTGCTTGCCTCTCAGTGCGTAGACTTGTTACGCAGTCGTGTGCCGTTGAAAAGTTGCTACATTTGTCCGTGTAACATACGTTTTGGTGAGATAGAAAACGTTACGACGCAAGCAAAGTATTTTTCCCAATGAGAAAGATTTTTTTAAAAAGGATTACACAAATAAGGCAATCAGTGAAAAAATCCGATTCACGATATGATGTATCTGTTAGTTAAGAGCATCACTTAGTCAATTGTTTTAGTGACATTTTTATGAGAACGTGAATTAAGATAAAATGACGTGTTTATGGATCGTTTCACATTTGTTTATTTTGAAGTTATATTTCGGCCTTCTTAGCGGAGGCCATCATCAGACTAAAGCCGTTAAAAATTTGTTTACAAAAATTGACGTCAATGTCAATACAATGACTTCTCCCGCAGGTATGAAAACATCGGTTTCCATAAATTTGTTGTGACGTATTGGCCATCGTCTTGGTTAAGGCCTTGTTCATTACGGGGTGGAGTTTCGTGGAATTGGATTTCCAAAGCTTCTCGCACTTTTCGGTCGAATCTTTTATCTTCTAATTTTAGAACATTTACTGATTCCCATTCAAATCCTTGGCTGCATATTTTTGCGTGGTAGGAAACGGCAGAAGAGTCCCACTTTATGTTCTCAATCGACTTTGCGTGTTGTTTTAATCGTGTGACGGTTTTTAGTTTTGTTTCGCCATCGTATTTTTTTCCACATTCACAATCTATCTTTTAAACCCCCGGGATGGCTATAGTTATATCCATGTTTCCGAAACGTTTTTCTAAATTTTGGGTTCAATATTAGAAAAATCATATCATATTATAATGTTATATTATTTAAATATTTTATACAATCGTTGGAAACTAAAAAGTTGAAAATTCATAGACGACGACAACGACGACGACGAAGCCCTATTCCAATAGACAGCTGGCTAAAGCCGCTGACTAATAGCAATTCATGTTGAATCCCGGACATGCGCAATTGTGAATTTCTTTATTCAGACGATGGATTCGTGTTAACCCCCTTGAAGTGCGAATTCAAATATGAAAATGTTACGAGACGTTCTGAAAGTCAGTGAATATTTCAAATGGATGTGTATTTGTATATCGTGGATGTGAGACATTTTTGTTCATGTACCAATATACAGTTTTCTTACTTATCTAAGATTTCCTTGTTTCACCGAAGGTATCACTTAATTTCCTACTAACGTCAATTAGTTTTCCAACCTCAACACTAAACATCCATTTGAATATTAGAAAGTAAATAAGAAAAACATATCAGAGTGAAAGTTTCGCTGTAAAGACTGTGCTATAATACATTGTCCATATGAACCACACATTGTAAATAACACCAGTAAACAGAAACGAAAAACCACCAATTTTTACATTATGAAATTTTTTTCTCCTCCAAAAAATAATTTCATGGGATTAGAAAATTATTTTGTCAGAAAAAACATTTTTCCTTCCAAAAAACTTTTCGCTTGCTAAAAGTATTTTTGTGCGGATTATATTACAGCTTTCAAATTTTGCTGTAAACTTTTGTGTCGTCATTCCGAATATTTTCGGATCATCCAAAATTTTGTAGCCTTTTTGCAAATCAAATTTTTGAGGGATATTCTGAAGGAATAGATGTGAAGAAGTATGAACTGGGATTTAATAATCAGAAGGGAGAAGATACTAAAGATGAAGACTATTTGAACCTTTATGAATACGTATATACAAGGCCTTCTAATTTCTTTCATGCATGATCCCTTGTACGCTTCCAAACACAGGTCTTTACGGCAGTGTATTCAGAGGCGTAGCCAGAGGTCAGTCAAAATTTGTGGAAGAGAGTTCAGTCATTTAGAGTAGAAAAGGAAAGCGTGCAAATAACCTAGTCACCACTTAAGACTGAAAAGAAATATCGTATTGTTGGACTCCTCCACTTTTTTTGACTGACCCTGAATACGCCTTTGGTATTTAGAAGTAAATATAACAGAAATTAGAAATCAAGATCATATCTGGCGTCAAAATATTTGATAGTAGTCAAAAATAATCCCCATTTTCTTTATGGAACTACGAAAAGAGTTTCGTTAGCTTAATTCCTGATGTGTATATTGGCTTTTCTACCTGCATTCTCCAATACTAGGTCTCTAGTTTCAACATAACAGTATTCAGAATCTTGTTTAGGTACCTCTGGACCCATTCGAGTATTTGATGTAGCTCTTGAGGTATTTTGATTTAAATGGTCGTAAATATGATCGTTTCCAGATCCTTCCCATATATTTGACGAAGCATCGACACCATTTTTGTAACAATTCGTCTTTCGAGTATTTGCTGCAGTTTTTGATGTATTATAATTTAAGTGGTCGTAAATCTGATCGTTTACAGGTGTTTTGTACATACTTGACGAAGCATCGACAACATTTTCGTAACCTCTTGCTTTCTTGGGTGCAATGTGTATTATATCGTTTTGCTTATTGTAACTACTGTTGTTGAATGTGATCGTATTATCGCCAGCAATCAAGTTTTCCGGTTTGTCAACTGGCACGTTTTCCCGATGTAAACACAATCTTACAGATTTGTTTACGACATGTCTTTTTCGAATGTACAACGTCAATAGAATAAAAATTATGAAGAACAGGATTCCAAGACACACACCAATAATCAATCCTGATTTCTTCTTTGAATGACTTGATGAGGGAAAAGGAAATGTGACTAAAATATACAAAAGTATGTTATTTTTTATCATTGATTAGATCTTTTCAGTCCTTACTTTACCCATTGAACTTACAAGTTCTGCTTTAACTATTTAACTGTTTCCAGCACATCAACTTAGTTTTTAAAACGGGAGTTGTGAATTTACGTCAATTGATTCCAGGAGGTATAGTCTGTGATTACCAGAATTTGATCAATATAGCTTTTTGTACCAAAGTTTTCAGCTATTCGCAGAGAAAGGGGCAACAACTTACAACTTACAACCAATACTTTTAAATTTGGCATACATTCTGCAAGCCTTGTAGCAAGTTTAGTCTGGGACTGCCAAAAAACGTAAAAGACTCGATAACTTTTATATTTTTAGAAATAGAAATAAAAGTTTCCCTATTAATTTTTGTATTTGTCCTTATTGTAAATCCTGAACAGATATCATTGTTGGTCTTTATTCCTTACTTTTGTATCTATTTTTGGGCCTAACCCTATTATGACCAACATTAAGTAAATCAATAAAAAAAAACCAATACTGTTTTGGATCTTCATACAGCACTGATTGTAATTTCTACAATTTCTAAACATCGATATCTTAAATCTTATGATTCATATACAATGATCAGATTCTATTGTTACTTACCATTTTTACAAAATTCGATTTCCTCAGAATGGCAGTGGTCTGATCCAATGTAACTGTATGGTAACTTGCCAGCTACGACTTTTGGGCATTTTCCTTTACAACCAACCAAAACAGCAGTTTTTAACTCATGGTCCCACTCTTCTTTCTTAAACATATTTCCTGTCTTTTGAAAGAGCCAATAACGCCAAAATCGCCAAAAATGGCAAATATTCTGTGTCACTATGACAACTACAGAGCCATGATTTAGTTTTTTCATATATTGAACAACAGCCAAATAAAATTGTAAATGACCAAAATTTTTCACTTTGATACTTCCGTTGTTTTGATCGATGACGGCGATATTTACACCGTCCTGTTGTGGAGAATATTCTACATTATTAATCATTATGGACGATTTACAATGCCAAAGAGCATCTGCCTCCACACAGCATAATCCTCCGCAGCCTATACCAAGCAGCTTTAGTTTGACTAAACACGAAAAAAGAAAGTAAAGTGACAACACTTTGGCTGTTTTTCTATTCTACTGTATTTCAGTGAATAGTACCAGGATTTTAAAGTTTTTCTCAGAAGCCCTTTGTATATTCCTTTTTTATGCTTTCGCACCGAAACCTAGCGGTTTGGTTTCGGGTTAGGATCTATAAGGTTTGGCATCATTTTTATTGATGTTTTGTTAAAGGTTAAGGTTTTTAATCATAGTTCTCAGACATTCAATTAAAACAGAAATTAAAAATTATATTTTGACACATTATGACAAAGTTAACTACAGAAATAGACAATACTCGTTGGAATATTGTTCATTACCGTTAAGAAGAAGGTTAAGTATTTTACCTGTATTTTGATTGCATGACAGCCAGCCAACGTTGGAGAAAATTAAGAATATTATCGCCAGTAGCTTCATCTCAAATTGACGCATGTCTACGTCTGTACCCGTCTGTACCCTTTTACTGCTTTAAGAATATTTTTTAAAAGAAAATCTATACATTTGTAATAGAAGCAAAACCAGGAAACAAATAAAACCTGTCAATCAATCCACTTAAAAGAAACTCTTTCACAAAGTTTAATAATCTGCTACCACAACTCAATAAAGCTATCACTTTCATTTTGCTAACGTACAGTTGAACTTCCCAATTTGATAGAGAAACAAAAACTCAAAAAAGACAATTAGGAAGTTATTGTAAACAGATCCTTGAAAACAAAACCATCAGATCAGGTTTATTCTGTTGTTTTTGTTTTAATGAATCTGTTCTATATTATGCGCATAAATAATGCAACCTGACCAGCGTGACTAAAGTTTCACTTCTACATGTATATGATACCGTCACGATCAGGGTCTTGTCTTATGCCAACTACAAATTTTAAGGGTCTTTCTTTTATATATATGGCTGCTTAATGTCATAAAGAGTTGCTTATCAGAAAATAATCAATAAGCTTGTTAACTATGAATTTATTTTTTTGTTATTAACAAAGAAGCAATCTTCACAATAAAGAAATCGTTCGTCAAGGAACGTTGTTATCTCCTTAATGTCTTATTGCCCCCGCAGCGAGCGTAAGCGAGCGAGGAGGCATAGTAGTTTCACGAGATAGGCGATTGTCAGTTTCGGATTTTGTTCTTCATCCTCATCCTCTTCCAACTTTCGTGTTGACGTTACACGGTGGTATACAATTATTAGCTGACTTTGCTTTTTTCCCGTTTCATGGTACTGTAAGTGGGAAACAGAATGTTTTTTCGTATCTCTTTCCTAATTTGTCATTATATTATATATGTTATTCGGAAAGTTGGTATGCTAAAATTACTTCAACATCTATATATTAATAGCCGATTCTCTGTCTGTCTGTTTGTTTGTTTGTTTGTTTGTTTGTAAGTCACGCAAAATGGTAGATTGAGTTGTGAGCGAAATTATTTCTTTTTTTGTGTGCGACGTGAGTTCGAAGCAAATACATTGCATACATTTTTACAATACATTTTTTTGGCTGATGAACTAATAGGAATAACGTTTCGTTTTTATTATTTTGTTAGTTTTATATTCCACGTTGACTTGGCTTTGAAAACAATACATCAACTAAATACAAAGAAACTAACTGATAAAACATTTTGGACAAAAAGCAGCCGTGGGAGAACGTGGTATCATCTCGGTTTGCCAGTGTATCCTAACGTATCCTTGCCTGACTGTCTGAGACGGGTGAACTTTTTTTTCGAGTAATGAAAATGTTTAAAAACCTATAGGTAAAAAAAAAATATCATAAAACAAAATATTTTTTTTTGCTTTTGTCATAATAGTTGTCTTTAATCGATTTCTTTTAATCTATTTTATTTTATATCAGATCGAACGTTTTTTTTATTCACTTGATTCATTTAGCACGTGCCTTTTCTTCTCTCCTCCCGTGTGATCTTTTTAAGAAGAGAATCCATTTTCCCCTTACGTTTGATAGCACCCATGTTAGAGCGCGTAACTTTTTTTAAACAAAAGTTAATAAAAAGTTGAAGTTTTCTCTCTATACGTTTTGAGTGTATTGTTACACTGATAAAAGATTGGTTTTACCAGAGGTTGTGACTTCGAATCTGCTTCTGGTTGAACACAAGTTGAACGAGCCGTTTATAAGGAAATTTGACGTTTTTTGATACAGTGATACAGAGCAGGTGAAGATGGGCGGCGAGCGACGCCGCCTTGGCGGCTAGTCTATATATTAATAGCCGATTCTCTGTTTGTTTGTAAGTCACGCAAAATGCTAGATTGAGTTGTGAGCGAAATTATTTCTTTTTTTGTGTGCGACGTGAGTTCGAAGCAAATACATTGCAACCCCAATCGAACGTGACTTTTTTTGGCTGATGAACTAATAGGAATAACGTTTCGTTTTTATTATTTTGTTAGTTTTATATTCCACGTGGACTTGGCTTTGAAAACAGTACATCAACTAAATACAAAGAAACTAACAGATTAAACATTTTGGACAAAAAGCAGCAGTGGCAGAACGTGGCAGCATGTTCGGTTTGCCACTAACTCTTGCCTGACTGTCTGAGACGGGTGAACATTTTTTTTGAGCAATCAAAATGTTTTTTTTGCTTTTCTTTTATTAAATTAATTTCTTCTTTCAATTGTTAAGCGTTCTGATCGAACGTTTTTTTATTCTATTTATTCATTTAGCACGTGCCTTTTTTTTCTCCTCCCGTGTGAACTTTTTAAGAAGAGAAACCATTTTCCCCCTGTTTGATAACACCCATGTTAGAGCGCATGACTTTTTTAAAAGAAAAGCTAATAAAAAGTTGAAGTTTTCTCTCTCTACGTTTTGAGTGTATTGTTACACTGATAAAAGATTGGTTTTACCAGAGGTTGTGACTTCGAATCTCCTTCTGGTTGAGCACAAGTTGTACGAGCCGTTTAGAAGGAAATTTTACGTTTATTGATACAGTGATACAGAGCAGGTGGACATGGGCGGCGAGCGACGCCGCCTTGGCGGCTAGTCTATATATTAATAGCCGATTCTCTGTTTGTTTGTTTGTTTGTTTGTTTGTAAGTCACGCAAAATGGTAGATTGAGTTGTGAGCGAAATTATTTCTTTTTTTGTGTGCGACGTGAGTTCGAAACAAATACATTGCAACCCCAATCGAACGTGACTTTTTTTGGCTGGTGAACCAATGGAGATAACGTTTTGTTTTTATTATTATTGTTAGGTTTATATTCCAAGGACTACGTTGACTACGTTGGCTTTGAAAATAATACATCAACTAAATACAAAGAAACTAACTGATTAATCAGTTTGGACAAAAAGTAGCAGTGGCAGAACGTGGCAGCATGTTTGCCAGTGTATCCTAACGTATCCTTGCCTGTCTGTCTGAGACGGGTAAACTTTTTTTTCGAGTAATCAAACTGTTTAAAAACCGATAGGTAAAAAAGAGTATCATGAAACAAAATATTTTTTTGCTTTTCTTTTAATAATTTAATTTCTTTTTTTAATTGTTATGCGCTACAGATCGAACGTTTTTTTAATCACTTTATTCATTTAGCACGTGCCTTTTTTTCTCTCCTCCGGTGTGACATTTTTAAGAAGAGAAACCATCCCCCCCCCCCCCCCCCCCACGTTTGATAGCACCCATGTTAGAGCGCGTAACTTTTTGAAAACAAAAGCTAATAAAAAGGTGAAGCTTTCTCACTCTACGATTCTCCGTCTGTTTGTTTGTTTGTTTGTAAGTCACGCAAAATGGTAGATATGAACTGCGAAAGAGAGTCAGCAATGTAAGATCACACATAAATTATTTCTCTTCTTATGCGCGACGTCAGTGTGAAACCATTGTATTGAGACCCTAATCGAATGCGACGTTTAGGGAAAATTATCTCGGTAACCAATAGGGATAACTGACGTTTTTTGGGGTCCGCGATACAGGTTGTGGGGTGACGAAAAAATTTAGGCCAAATTTTTTTTGCGAGGGGTGTGTGACGTCATCAAAATCTTTGATCGACGATATGTCTTTAACGGTGCGTCATAGACATATCATCCCATACATTTTCTTGGTGACACAACGCAGGCTGAATCTGGGCGGCGAGCGACGCCGCCTTGGCGGCTAGTCTATATATTAATAGCCGATTCTCCGTCTGTCACGCAAAATGGTAGGTGAGCTGTTAGAGAAATTATTTTTTATCTTTCGTGCGACGTCAGTGTGAAGCCATTGTATTAAAACCCTAATCGAATGTGATGTTTAGGGAAATTATCTCGGTAACGAATAGGGATAACTGACGTTTTCTGTGGTCCGCGATACAGGTGATGGGGTGACGAAGCAGTTTAGGCCAAATGTTTTTGGGGACGGGTGTGTGACGTCATCAAAATCTTTGATCGACGATATTTCTGTAACGGTTGGACGTAACAAAGCGATCCCATACATTTTTTTGATCAGTTTTTCGAGCTCTACAACATGGGCGCACTTATTATTGCCAATTACTTAATTTGATTTTGGGTGAACCCAACGCAGGCTGAACGTGGGTTAGTCTATATATTAATAGCCGATTCTCTGTCTGTTTGTCTGTAAGTCACGCAAATAGGTAGATTAAGTTGTGAGAGTAATTACTTTATTTCATTTTGTGCGACGTCAGTGTGAAACCATTGTATTGAGACCCTAATCGAATGCGACGTTTAGGGAAAATTATCTCCCTGACGAGTAGGGATAACTGACGTTTTTTGGGGTCCGCGATACAGGCGATAGGGTGACGAGAAATTTGGGTCTAATTTTTTGGGGGGACGGGTCTATGACATCATCAAATTTTTTGATCAACAATATCTCCGTAATGGTTGGTCGTAGCAAAACGATCCCATACATTTTTTTGATCAGTTTTTCGAGCTCTACAACATGGACACACTTATTATTTCCAATTCCTTAATTTTATTTTTCGTGAACTCAATGCAGGCTGAACATGGGCGGCGAGCGACGCCGCCTTGGCCGCTAGTCTATATATTAATAGCCGATTCTCCGTTTGTTTGTTTGTTTGTTTGTAAGTCACGCAAAATGGTAGATGTGAACTGCGAAAGAAATCGGGGAGTCAGCAATGTAAGATCACACATAAATTATTTCTCTTCTTGTGCGCGACGTCAGTGTGAAACCATTGTATTGAGACCCTAATCGAATGCGACGTTTAGGGAAAATTATCTCGATAACCAATAGAGATAACTGACGTTTTTTGGGGTTCGCGATACAGGTTGTGGGGTGACGAAAAAATTTAGGCCAAATTTTTTTGGGGGACGGGTCTGTGACGTCATCGAAATCTTTGAACGATGATATCTCTGTAACGGTTGATCGTAGCGGAACGATCCCATACATTTTTTTGATCAGTTTTTCGAGCTCTACAACATGGGAACACTTTCGGTTGCCAATTCCTTAATTTTATTTTTCGTGAAGTCAACGCATGCTGAACATGGGCCGCTAGTTTTTTATAATTAGTTTTGCGTTGTTGTAGTGAACTGAACAACAAGGATTTTGAAGCACAGATTGAAATCTGAAATTTTGCCAACCACACATTTTATTTTTGAAACGCAAATTTCTAATGGATTTTTCGCTTTAATTTTTTTTCTTGCAAAAGTTTCATTTTTCCTTCTTTTGGCTCTTTAACAAATCTTATTGTGATTATAAAATACGTATCCATGTTTCAGTTCACACATTTCTTTTGTTTGTGGCAAATACTTTCTGATATTACTTGTTAAGCCTTATTTACACTTTTTAAAAGGTGTATTAGCATCAGTATGACTTAGGCCTAAGAGATAACAAAAAGTAACAAAGTTTTGTGCAGATTTTCATCTGTTTAAGTTTAGATTTATTCAGTTAGCATATTCCTAAGTGGTTTTGAAATACCACAATTATCGAGTTTGTCCTGAAGTTCAATTGATGCCATCATGTCAACCCTTGATTGAAGGGGGTTATTTTATGCCTGTTTCGATGCATTAAAAGTTACAAGTGTTATGACTGGAGCCTCAGTGTTACTCATCTTGTGATCATAATGCGAGACAGTTCTAAAACGATTTTGAGTGAGTGTTGAGCAGCTCTCTGAGGCTTCCTAAAAAACTGACTTTGTCGAAATATTTAAGCTTATAAGTATGCCACTTAACAGGCCCACAATAAACCAAAACATTTGTTTTCGGACAAAAAATTGTTTTATTTCCGTTGTATAGCTTGCAATGTATAGCTTGCTGTGTGTACAAATTGGAATGCTTGAGCGCGGGGGCATTTTTAGCTAAAGTTACATGCTAGTATACTAGTAAATCGGGTAAAATGTTTCACCTAGTTTCACTTCGAAAAGGATGAGTTATATTTGCCTATCCCGTGTGCAAACTCTGTGACGAAAAATTAAACGGAAAGTGTACCCATGTTGTAGAGGAAAGGTTCCCCCGTGACAATAAAAAAACGTGCACGGCATACTATATAATAACCGTAAAAAAGCGCATGGCCGCACGAAAAGTATGAACACAATTAAGAGGATTTTGACCGTAAAATTCAACAAAATTTATCCCTCTCTAAAATAAAAAAGGTATGCGGACTCCCTATTACATATAACATAATAGCGAGTGTGTCAGACTTTTATTTTCTTCACGATTATCATATAGGAGCACGTGTCGTGACGTCAGTTTTCTTTATCGTCGCAGTTAGGTGATTTAAATTTTCGTCGCGGGGTTTGCACACCTTGGTTATATTTTTTTATACCATTTTTTGACGCGAGATTTGCGTACATGATTTTTGAAGTTAGATGTGGTAAAATGTTTACCCGGGTAAATATAATAATAGTAACATAATAATAATAATATTATATAATAACTACATCAGTCACACTTCCATTTCATGACGATTTGCAGGTAATTTTGGTTTTTCAATTCTTGGTGTGGAGTCTTCACAACTTTTGAACTGGTATAATGGAGATGACGCATTTTGATGATCCATTGTCTCATTTAGAATCATAAAATCTAATCGGTGCAGTTCTAATGGAGTTTGTTTATAACTTTAGAATTTTAATGCAAACATTTCTGATGTCATCTAAGATCATTGCGCAGATATATGAGATTAATATGCCACTTCTACAGAAATTGCTGTAAGATTCAAGAAGCTGTTAGATACATAAAATATTTGAAACATTGTAAATGTGTATATACAAGTATAATATGTATACATGTATCTTCCAAGTCATCCAGGTTCCTGTACCCTTATATAGAGCAACCTTGTTAGATCAATGCTTTGTATAAATCCTGAACGTGTCCCATTGTCAGAGATTGGTATAGATCTTGACTGTGTCTCACTGTAGGAGGTTTGAATTCATTTTTGTCATCCAAATTACAAACACTGTAGTAATTGGTGTCTTCGGAGCTATAGTTGGAGTATTCGGAGACTTGTTTAGGAACTTCTCGACACAGTTGAATATTCTCATATATTTTTGATGTATCAAAATTTACTTGGTTTGACACTTGATCGTTTCGGGACGCTTACAAGATATTACTCTTCTCCGATGTAAATGCTTATTTCCAACACGCTTTTTTTGAATGTATAACATTAACACAATGAAAATGATGAGGAACGAGATTCCTAAACTCAAACCAATAATAAATCCTTGTTTCTTCTTTGAACTACTTGATGAGGGATCAGGAAAAACAAATATCCCAAGATTCAAGCTTCATAAGCACACACATGATTTATTAAAGTGATAAAAATTGAATAAAACAAACTTTAATCCTAGTATCGGGAGCTTGGTGACAGCAAAATAAATCAAATATTTGAAGAAATTCAAATTAGTTAATTAGTTTATAACAACCTTCGCTCGCTTTTCTCTCTGGAACTTTAAATATTAAGTTGCGTTTGGATTTCACAAAAAGTTTTCTGGTATTTGTTTTCGTTGCAATTGTATAAAAATTTGATAATTTCAAATTTTTATGTTATCAAGACATGAAGCACGTTTCAACGGATATTTTAAATTGTAGCGGTAAAATTCACATTTTCATAAAGTGTCGGACAACGAGCATAGCTCATCAAAGAAGGTGGCCTGATCTTAAACAATAAGTTGCACGTCCCCCATTTTAATAGGTATATCGTCCAGTTTTAATGGAGATCGTTGACAACTTTCCATTTTTATGCAAACTTTCCAATGTTATCTAAGATCGATTTGCAGAAATGTGAGATTAGCATGTACTAATACGGAAATTTTCGTAAATTACGAGAGGCCATTGGATACAAAAAATATTTCAAACATTTTAAATATATATATACAAGTATATAATGTATGCATGTATCTTCCAAGTCATCCAGGTTCCTGTACATGTCCAAACATGATACAGTTGAAGTTTAAGAGCAGAAAGATAGTCCAGCACTATGTTTCTTAAGTAAATAAACCGGAAAGCAGGATTCATTGTCTAACACTTAAACAAAGATAACGTAAATCCGAATATCATCTACAGTTCGTGTAAGAATAACTGCTCTTATATAGAGCAACCTTGTTAGGTCAATGGTTGGTATAAATCCTGACCATGTCCCATCGTCAGAGGTTGGTACATGTCTTGACTGTGTCTCACTGTAGGAGGTTTGAATTCATTCTTGTCATCCAAATTACAAACACTGTAGTAATCGGTATCTTCAGAACTATAGTTGGAGTATTCGGAGACTTTTTTAGGAGTTTCTTGACCTGGTTGAACATTTTTATACATTTCCGATGTATCATAATTCAATTGGTTGGAAATTTGATCGTTTCCAGTCGTTTCCAAGATATTTGACGAAACACCGGGATCTTTTAATTGATTTTTATTATCGTGCATTATGTCGTTCCAGCGATGTTTCTTTCTGTCGCTTAATGCCACTCCATCACCTCTTACACTCCGATTTCCCGTTTCATCAACCGGTACTTTTCTCCGATGTAAATGCCTGTTTCCAATATGCTTTTTTTGAATGTATAGCATCAACACAATAAAAACGATAAGAAACGGGATTCCTAGACTCAAACCAATAATCAATCCCGGTTTCTTCTTTGAACGACTTGATGAGGGATCAGGAATTGTTACTAAAATATCATGGGTAGATTGGTTGTGGTTGCTGATTGTTAACATGATAAATGGAAATTGTAGTTGCGAAAGTTTCCCTATTAATTTTTGTATTTGTCCTTATTGTCAATCTTGAACAGATATCATTGTTGGTCTTTATTACTTACTGTTGTATCTATTTTTGGGCCTAACCCTATAATGACCAACATTAAGTAAATCAATAAAGTAAATACTGTTTTGGATCTTCATACAGCACTGATTTTAATTTCTAAAATTTCTAAACATCGGTATCTTAAATCTTATGATTGATACATGTTGATCAGATTCTATTGTTACTTACCATTTTTACGAAATTCTATTTCCACAGAATGGGCGTGGTTTGATCCAATGTAACTGTATGGCAACTGGCCTGCCACAACTTTTGGGCATTTTCCTTTACAACCAACCAAAACAGCAGTTTCTGACACATACTTACATTTTTCTTTCTTAAACATATCTCCCGTCATTTTTAAGAGACCATCACACCAAAAATGAAAATAACGGCAACGATTCTCTCTCACTGTGTCACTATTCTGTGTCACTATGACAACTACAGAGCCATGATTTAGTTTTTTCATATAATGAACAACAGCAAAAGAAAATTGTAAATGACCAAAATTTTTCACTTTGATACTTCCGTTGTTTTGATCGATGACGGCGATATTTACACCGTCCTGTTGTGGAGAATATTCTACATTATTAATCATTATGGACGATTTACAATACCAAGGAGCATCTGCCTTCACACAGCATGATCTTCCGCAGCCTATACCAAGCAGTTTTAGTTTGACTAAACACGAAAAAAGAAAGTAAAGTGGCAACACTTTGTCTGTTTTTCTATTCTACTGTATTTCAGTGAATAGTACCAGGATTTCAAAGTTTTTCTCAGAAGCCCTTTGTATATTCCTTTTTTATGCTTTCGCATCGAAACCTAGCGGTTTGGTTTCGGGTTAGGATCTATAAGGTTTAGCATCATTTTTATTGATGTTTTGTTAAAGGTCAAGGTTTTTAATCATAGTTCTCAGACATTCAATTAAAACAGAAATTAAAAATTATATTTTGACATATTATGACAAAGTTAACTACAGAAATAGACAATACTCATTGGAATATTGTTCATTACCGTTAAGAAGAAGGTTAAGTATTTTACCTGTATTTTGATTGCATGACAGCCAGCCAACGTTGGAGAAAATTAAGAATATTATTGCCAGTACCTTCATCTCAAATTGATGCATGTCTACGTCTGTACCCGTCTGTACCCGTTTACTGCTTTAAGAATATTTTTTTAAAGAAAATCTCTCCATTTGTAATAGAAGCAAAACCAGGAAACAAATGAAACCTGTCAATCAATCCACTTAAAAGAAACTCTTTCACAAAGTTTAATAATTTGCTACCAGAACTCAATGAAAGTTATCACTTTCATTTTGCTAACTTACAAGGTGCAAGATACATCAGTTGAACTTCCCAATTTGATAGAGAAACGAAAACTCAGAAAAGACAATTAGAAAGTCATTGTAAACAGATCCTTTCAGATGAAAACAAAACCGTCAGATCAGGTTTATCCTGTTGTTTTTGTTTTAATGAATTTGTTCTATATATGTGCATTAATATTCCAACCTGACCAGCGTGACTACAATTTCACTTCTGCATGTATATGATACCGTCACGATCAGGGTTCTTGTCTTATGTCAACTACAAATTTTAAAGGTCTTTCTTTTATATCTATGGCTGGTATTCCTAATCAGAAAATCTCAATAACCTTGTTAACTATGAATTTATTTTTTTGTTATTAACAAAGAAGCAATCTTCACAATAAAGAAATCGTTCGTCAAAGAACGTTGTTATCTCCTTAATATCTTATATACTAGTAATCCGGGTAAAATCTTTCACTCAGTTTCACTTTGAAAAGGATGTGTCATACTCTTCTATCTCGTATGCAAACTCTGTGACGAAAAATTAAACGAAAAGTGTACCCATGTTGTAGAGCAAAGGTTCCTCCGTGACGATAAAAAATATGCACGGGCTACTATTATAATAACCGTAAAAAAGCGCATGGCCTCACGAAGAATATGACCACGATTAAGAACATTTTGACCGTAAAATTCAACAAAATTTATAACTCTCTAAAATAAAAGTGGTATGCGACTTCCTATTACATATAACATAATAGCGAGTGTGTGTCAGACTTTTATTATTTTTTTACGATTATTATATAGGAGCACGTGTCGTGACGTCAATTTTCTTTATCGTCGCAGTTAGGTGATTTAAATTTTCGTTGCGGAATTTGCACACCTTGGTTATATTTTTTTTATACCTTTTTTCGACACGGGATTTGCGTACATGTTTTTTGAAGTAAGATGTGGTAAAAATTTTTACCCGGGTGAATATAATAACTACATATCAGTCACACTTCCATCTCATGACGATTTGCAGGTAATTTTGGTTTTTCAAATCTTGGTGTTGAGTCTTCACAACTTTTGAACTGGTACACCTTGGAGATGATGCATTTTAATGATGCATTGCCTCATTTAGAATCATAAAATCTAATTGGTGCAGTTTTAATGGAGTTTTTCATAACTTTAGAGTTTTAATGCAAACGTTTCTGATGTCATCTAAGATCGATGTGTACATATGTGAGATAAGTATGCCACTTCTACAGAAATTTCTATAAGATTCATGAGGCTGTTAGATATATATAATATTTGATACATTGTAAATATGTATATACAAGTATAATATGTATGCATGTATCTTCCAAGTCATGCAAGATCTTGTACATGTCCAAACATGATATCGTTGAAGTTCGAGTTTAGAAAGATTTTCCAACACTCTATTCCAATGTTTCTTAAGTAAATAACCAGGAAGCAGGATTCATTGTCGAACACTTAAACAAAGGTAACGTAAATCCGAATCATCATCTACAGTTTTGCATAGCAATAACTACTCTTATATAGAGCAACCTTGTTAGGTCAGTGCTTGGTATAAATCCTGATCGTGTCCCATTGTCAGAGATTGGTATACATCTTGACTGTATCTCACTGTAGGAGGTTTGAATTCATTCTTGTCATCCAAATTACAAACACTGTAGTAATCGGTATCTTCAGGACTATAGTTGGAGTATTCGGAGACTTGTTTAGGAACTTCTTGACCTGGTTGAACATTTTCATATATTTTCGATGTATCAAAATTTACTTGGTTTGAAACTTGATCGTTTCGAGACGCTTCCAAGACATTTGCCGAAACACGGGGATAATTCAATTGATTTTTAATATCGTGCATTATGTCGTTCCGTATGTGCTTCTTTCTGTCGCTGAACGCAACTCCATCACCTCCTACACTCCGGTTTCCCGTTTCGTTAACCTGTATTTTTCTCCGATGTAAATGCTTGTTTCCAACATGCTTTTTTTTAATGCATAACATTAATACAATAAAAATGATGAGGAACGGGATTCCCAAACTCAGACCAATAACCAATCCCGGTTTCTTCTCTGAACGACTTGATGAGGGATCAGGGATTGTTACTAAAATATCATGGGTGGATTGGTTATGGTTACTCATTGCTTAAATGATAAATGAAAATTGTAGTTGCAAGTTTTCCGTTCTGATCCAATCTGATCCAATCCGATCAAAAAGCCTGCAAGTGCAAATGTGTCTTAATTTCATCTAAATTTTAAAAGTTTAGACCTTTGTGTTGATGCCGATTTATTTATAAAAATTTAAGAACCTTTCGAGGTAAAGACTTCATTTTTAAACTGTCGATAAAGAAGTTCAACCAACCATCCCGTGAAAACAGAGGCTACTACACATCTTCAAAAGTATTTTTTTGTCATGATAATATGTTTTGCTAACAAAGTAAACAGTTTCTCAACACTTATATCTTATCCAGTCAGGAATGGCGATCAAAAGCAAGAATTTACCTTTCTTAACAAACTCGATCTCCACAAAATGAGAGGCATATCCAGCGTAAGTGTATGGCAACTTGCCTGCCACAACTTTTGGACATTTTTCTTTACAACCAACCAAAACAAGGTTATAATGCATTGGCCATCTTGACTTGATATCCGTCACGTTAAAGTTTCTGTCTATAAGTTCATCCACCAGGTTACGTGTCACATAATAGGCCATACGAAAACAGTGTTTGCAAACGCCCATCTGTGACACCATGACAAACACAAAGGTATCATTAAATTTTTCCAAATATTCAACAACGTCATTATGATAAGAAAAACATGAGAAATGTCTAATATTGATGTTGTCGTTGCTGTGATGGATGATGGCAACATTTAAACTGTTATGCTGTGAAGAATATTCTTTATCATTGATCATAATGAATGATTTATTGCAGCGAGAAGTACAGCTTTCGCAATGACTACCACGAAGTTTTAATTTTACTAAGAAGATAATAGAAATCGACATTAATGCACATTTTGGCATTTTATTTAATTTCTCTGTATTAAGCAATGAGTCCAAAATTTTGCAAGGCTTTAATTTCTAAGCAACATATGGGAAAGTTAACAAAGCGAATTGACAACACTTGGAATATCCATTACAGATAAACAAAAATTAAATTGTTACCTGTATTTGAATTACATGATGTCCGATCCACGTCAAATAAACTTAATATGGCGACCAAAACGAGCTTCGTGATAATTTGACACATGTCTTGAGATTTTCTGACAATTAAAATTTTTTTACAGAATATCTACTATAGAAAAACTAACCTACGTCTTATAACAATGTAGATGTCTTAAAGGGATGTGGCTTCTAAATAGAAGAATCCACCAAGCAATCACAACAAATCGATTTCTTTCCTTTTTAAACTTCTTCTTTTTAAAAGAAAATGAAAGAAGGTATCTCAAAGCTCATCTAAGAAAAATAAACCTTTTGCAAATTGCTTTCGATAGTTTTTTATATCTTACGTAAAACATTCATCGTTCAGCTTTCGCACTACGAAGTCGAAATTATTGAATAAAAGGAAATCAGGCATGAAACACCTAACTATCGATATCTCGAACAAGAAAAACCAAACTTTACATTGTTTCGTTCTGCTTTCTCTTTCGTTCAATTCAAGATTATTAATTTATTTATTTTTTTTTTGTTTGTTTGTTTCTTTAGTTGCTTTGTTGCTTCAAATACACTGAAATGATGAAGATTTATGAAACGAAACTGAAAGAAGTAACTTTGAAAAGCGATTTGATCTTCATCTTGTAATTAGCGCAAAAATCCGTATTAACGCACATTATATGCCTCTAGTGTTTATACGGTTATTTAAGGGAAAGCAAAAAACTGAGGTCACATTCCCTAACGAATTCTCATTGCTCAATCGTGGGTTTCCTTATTGCGAGATTCCTAGAGTGTCGGTAAATGTGTATATAGCTTTGCTTTGAAACTTGGTTAATTCCTTAATAGCTTAATAACTTTTCGATAACTTTTACAGCTACGTTCTTCACAGCCACGGGACAAATGTTTATTAAAAGCTACCGTCTATTAGATTTTGATTTTTATACTTTAAAGGAATGCAGAAGATATTTTCATTTCATGAAGGTATATATATAGTCTTTCTACCCATCGCAACATCCACTGCCACTATTACATGTTATTGTTTTCTAACACATATACATTGCTATCGGAAAATTGCTGACACAACAGGGGATTGATTGCGAGGTAAAAGTTCTATACTATGTGCGCACGTTTGGAAGAAGACTTTTCTTAGAGCAAAAAACGTTATGAGGGATAGATGTCAAGGAAGTTCATAGGAAATTTTAAATCACGTTATAATCAGGTGCTTGAAATCAAAACAATTCGATTCTAATTTTATTATGCTGCTTTCGAAATTGCGATTCATTTTTCACAGTTTGTGGTCAAGAAAGGGAATTTTGGGACTAATTCGGACCAAAATTTCAATGTGCTTCAATCTCTGAAAATTTCATAAAATATCAAATTTTTTTTCGTAAATTTGTCCAGAAAGTGATATGTGGGCCTTTTGAACCATACTATTTTCCCAATTCAGTTGTTCTTACATTGAAATTACATTGACATAATCATGCTGAGTGTTATTTCTAATTAAATCCATCGTTTTTCTCATATTTTTTCCCTTGCATTTCATTCTTTTTAAAACAATCTCTGCTTACAATGAAGCAATTAAAATCTACACTACAGCCTGGCATCAATTATTTTCTTCAAAGTTTTTCTTCAGTTGCGACTGTTAAAATGCAAAGCATTTCTTGATGGGAATTCTGATTACTCGAGCTTCTTTTGAGTCTTTTGACTTCTTTTGACTTTATATTGTTCAAAGATGTCCTAAGTTTCAATTTTGCAAGAGTTTGACATTCTTTTATTATGATCCTTTAGTTATAAGTTTATCCTTCTTCCAAGAGCAGTCTGCTATTACAGCTGTTGTGTGGTCTAACGGAGAACTATGGTGTGTTTTGTACATTCCATTTTTCATTGAAAAACCGTAACAGATACATTAGCATATGAATACTACAATAATTTTGATGTACATTTGATTTTCTAGCCTTTGAGTGCATTTGAGCTACTATGGCTGCCATTCGAACAAATGTTAATTTGGAAGAAATTACAAATCATATTTCATCCTTTCAGATTGAATGTTTCTTAAGTTTAGATATATAAAAATAATAGTTAACAGTTTCAGAATCAGTTAACCAAATATAAACTTCAATTAAAAGAAAATTCTTCAAAAAGAAGGGGAAATAATATTGAAAGCTTTGTTTCTTGGCACTGAGAGCATCAGGAAAGGTTTTATACAGCTTTAGCGAATGGGGTTTACCATTAAAAGCAAAATAGAGGAACTACAGATCAAAGATTGGATATAAAATGTAAGAACAACATAAGGTAAGTAAGTAAGTAAGTAAGTAAGTAACGGGAGTTTTTAGTCCTTGGGCTTCCATCCGTAATGGTTGGTTCTTCCACCCGCCGACTTGCAACTATTAGTTGACTTACCGCCAGAGATACGTATAGCATTGCTCTAACTTGCCCGAAGGCCAGTGTGCAGTCAGTCGATGGCTCCTAATGGGCTGATACGCTGCTTTTAAAGCGCATCGGAGTGGTGTATTGAGATGCGACATGACTGGACTCGAACACGGGTCACAGCGGTCGCACTCAAAGGTACTAACCACTACACCATCGCCGCACAACATAAGGTTAATAGGATTTCCATGATTAATGTTCTGAGTATTCCTGATCATTGAAACTCAAAAATGTGGTGTAGCTCAAGAAGTAAGGAAAAAATCAAATCTATCATTTATTCCAAATATTAAATGATTTTACTCATAGTTTTACTGGAACTCGAGATCATTGGATTTCTGGAGAAAAGATTGCAAACGCTACTGAAAGAGTTGGTATTTTTAAATATTGTCCTAGTGTCAGTTATGATGCAGCAACACAAAATTCAACAAGCTGGAGGCGCATTATGAATATGTTATAGGAATTGCGGGAACAAATATCCTGAGGTGGCTAGTTGAATTGACTATCTAATTGACACCATCTAGTCAAGGTGAAATGCTCTGGTCACTGCTTCAAAATTGATCTGGATTGGATTTAAAAGGCTAGTGTATAAGATCGGAGCAGAGATCTTACACGAAGAAACGCCATTATATGCTCATTGATGAAAATTTGCTTATCTGGCATGGAAGAAGCAATCAAAGGGACAGATGAAATCGATAAGGTTCTTGAAGAAGGATCCTAGAAAAGTAAAACCAGAAAAAGCTGCTGAGACAAAGGTTGACCCAGTAACGCTTACTTCACTATGCAAGGTTTATGCGAAAATCATGATGAGAAAGCTACAGATAAGTTTCTTGGGATCATCCTCTGACAAAGGATATCTCAAAGAAATGGTTACAATCTTTCCATGTAAAGCCTGAATTAATAATGGCTTCTAAGATTAATAAGGCAGACAACCCAAAAAAGGACGCAATAATAGTTATTTTCTCAAACTCTTCTGGAGAAGCATACGAATCAACAGTGTATGCTTAATGAAAGCTGAATGATGGCTCTTTTAAAAGTGGAATATTCATTTTCCCATCGAAAAAGATCAATATTGCCTACTGGAGCTTCCTAAGGAAGCGCATCGGATGACTTGTTTAAAGGGAAATGAAAATGCGTTTGTTTCAAAATCGTTGATAGTGAAATAGTTAAAGCAATAATCTCACAAAAATTTTTTAAAGAGAAAAGAATAAATTCCCTCGAACGACAAATGATGTGCGGTCGCCACTACAGCAGGAAAGAATGCCTTGATTTTTCTGGAATACAAAATAATATAGACGATAAGACGTTTGTGGAAAAGGTATGTGAAATTTTATCTGTCATTAATTGTACCGATAAACAAATCAAATGAGGAAATGCAAGCTTGCCACAGAACTGGAGGTAATGAAAATATTATCGTGAAGCTGACTCATCTAAAAACTGTTAAATGGCATACCTAGCCGAAAGAACATTCTTAAGGAAAGAAAAGGTAGAGAAATATGCATAAACAAGAGTTTGTGTTCTGCTTAGCATTGCAACTAGCGAAGATAATGTCACAAATCGTAATGAATGATATAACAATCCATTCACGTTTGTTGATGGAATCAGCCAGTTGAATTTGCGAAAATCGCTCCTGGTTAGCTTTGATGTATTTGGTCTCTTTACTTCCATTCCTTTGAATGAGATGATCGAAATCGCATAGGACTACTTGTTTGTGGGTAACAATCGAGTTAACGGACTATCTAGATCAGAGTTTGAAAAGTTATTAGAAACTGCTACGATAGAAACTGTCATTATATGTGGTGGTGAAATCTACGATCGGATTGATAATATTGTCATGAGTTAATGGTGAGCTCACGGCAACACAGACCTTCAGTCTTTGCAAAAATTTTCATTGATCATTTTGAATAAATTTTGCTGGTGTTTAGCCATTCGTTTCTCGTAGATACCTTGGTAATTGTTTCCTTATTTTTGAAGATGTGTCTTTTTTTTGACCTCACAACACTCTAATATAAAGTTTACAAAAAAAAGAAGTGCAAAATTAACCTTTTCCTTTTATGGGTGTGTCAATCATTTTAACAAGGACATTTCTTCAAAACAGGTACATATTACAAACCAAAAACTGGCTTGCACATAAACTGGTACAGTACGTAAATACAAAAATTAATCTGATCAACACTTTACTATTTTGGGCATGGGATATTTGCAGTGATGGAACACTCTTTGATGAGGATGTGGAAATAATTCAAACCAATCTAACTGAAAAACTGTTACCCTGCACCAGTTATTGATCCAGTCATCAGGACATTTGTCAATGAGAAAGTAAACAATGATGAACTTAAATTTACAACTCACACTGCACCAAAACAAGAAATTATGCTAGTACTACCATTCTCTGGTAAACTTTCGTTTCAGCAGCTTTCTCACAGATTAGTCTCACAATGACATTTCAAACCACGTTACGTATTTGAAGCTTATTTCCCTATAAAGTTTCCATACTTAAAAGTTAAAATCATTTGTGGTGTATGGAATACATGAAAATTAAAACCATGTTGTAGAGTTCAAACAACGCAATTCGTCAATTCTATAAAATCGCGAAAGAAGTTGTGGCAAACGTTTCAACTTAGAAATTTTTCTGTAAACTTTTCTGACGTCATAAAGGGTGTATTTTGTAGTCCTGTACGTTTTGTATCTAAAATGAAGTTAAAGCACTTTTCTTTTGCTTTAAATACACCAAGTCACCGAATCATCAACAAAGAACTGCGTCTTCTTGGTTTGTATATTTGTGAATAATACTCCTGCACAGTGATTTTTTAACAAATATTGACTGTTAGGCAAGAAATAATCATTCTTTCTAACATGTATCACCAATAATTTTTTAGTTTTGTTTGAGATAGAAATATCGACCAAAAATACTCCAAAAACAATAAAATTGGTAATCATAATTCTAGTAGGAAAAATATTTCTGGCGGGAAAATCTGCAGTGGCTTGCTTAAGTTAATGAGTTTTAAAGTATTCCCAGAAAACCTTAGTGTTAATTAGTCACAGTTTGACTTAAGGTTTAAGATGTTTCGTAAAAAGAGATCAGTTTGAAGTCGAAACTTTATTAATCTAATTTAAATTTAAATTTCAATCATCATTCCAAACTTCCTTTGAAAAGTTTGATGCAAATTTCACTTTGTGGATTCGATAGTGCCTTTACCAGTTACATTAAAGGCCGATTTCCATTCATCAAAATATCCGCATGGACGTAGGTAATCCACGCTCAGTGATGTAGAACGCATGCGCATTGGCTAATTCATAAGGATAGATATGTCCAATCAGCGATCAAAAATAAAGTTAAAAGTAAGTATCAATTTATTTCAATACAGATAAGTGGAGACCACTTCAATAGAATTAATCTAAACGAAGGAAGGGCCACCACATCAAAAAGTTACAAACTATAAAATGTTACAAAATTTAACAAACAAGTAAACAAACAAAAAAAAAATGAAAAATAAAAAAAATGCTACAAAACACCTTGTGTGACAACTAAAATAAAAGTAAAACAAGAGGCCAAGAGGCCTGAAGGTAAGCACTTTCGCCAAAGTTGAAAAATGTTTGACTGTGAAGCAGAATGGAGTAATCACGTTTTTGTTCCAGGAAGGTCAAAGTAGAAACTCATGAGATAACTGAAGTAATAGTGATGTAATAGTGGGAATAAGACATTCAATGATAAAAACCAAACAGGTGTGCTCTCAAAATTGTGTCCATATACCAGTGTTATTGTAACAAAACCTAATTCAAAAAAATGTTTATCTAGAAATTAAAGATACAAAGAATATCAAACACTTATCAATGTCTCGTTGAGTTTTGTGTACAGTTTTATGTATGCTATATCTAAGGACGTCTTTACAATGAAACAAATGGGATTATCATTGAAGTGAATTGAATAAAATCGGATTGCGAATAAAACAGGCTTGTATTCAAATCAAAAGAAGTAACCAATTCCTTAAAAATGCTTAGAGTATACTTCTGAAGTAAATTTCATGCAGACCGTAATTTTCAAGAAATCTGAATGACTTGTACACTGATTCATAATTTGATACAGTCTGGAATTCATCAAATTACTCCCTTCTTTAATTTATTTAACTTAATCTTGACAGCTTTGCAATTCACTATGATGTTTCTGTGCCAGAAAAACAGTTCACCAATATCTTGCGTATGATGTTTATTCATGAAAATTGAAGATTTTTCAAAATTTGGTCCGAATTTGGCCCAAATTTTCCAATTTTAGTCAAATCTGGCAAAATGATTGCCAGAATTGAAATCAGCACCTTGCAAATGTAATCCATGCAAAATTTCATAAAATTTGAAGAACTTTCGAAATTTGGTCCGAATTTGGCCCAAATTGTCCAATTTTAGTCAAATCTGGCAAAATGATTGCCAGAATTGAAATCAGCACCTTGCAAATGTAATGCATGCAAAATTTCATGAAATTTGAAGAACTTTCGAAATTTGGTCCAAATTTGGCCCAAATTGTCCAATTTTAGTCAATTCTGACAAAATGACTGTCAAATTTGAAATCAGCACCTTTCAATTGTAATACATGCAAAATTTCATGAAATTTGAAGAACTTTCCAAATTTGGTCCAAATTTGGCCCAAATTGTCCAATTTTAGTCAAATCTGGCAAAATGATTGCCAGAATTGAAATCAGCACCTTGCAAATGTAATGCATGCAAAATTTCATGAAATTTGAAGAACTTTCGAAATTTGGTCCAAATTTGGCCCAAATTGTCCAATTTTAGTCAATTCTGACAAAATGACTGTCAAATTTGAAATCCGCACCTTTCAATTGTAATACATGCAAAATTTCATAAAATTTGAAGAACTTTCGAAATTTGGCCCAAATTTGGCCCAAATTGTCCAATTTTAGTCAAGTCTGACAAAATGACTGTCAAATTTGAAATCATCATCTTGTCTAAATTGCCCAATTTTAGTCAAACCTGTCCTAAATTCCTAGCATAGGTCAGTCATTAACTATTCTGAATAAACAAACAATCCGAAATCCGAACGGACTTTCCGAAAACGACGAAAAACTGTTACAGAGACAGATAAATAGGATAGAATGTGTAAACCAAACAATTTCCTACGCTTACGCGCGCGGAAATTGAAAAATCAAAAGAGACTGCTGGTCATGCAGAGAGAGTGTAAAAAAACAATTTGTGTAAAAAATAATATAAAAATACGTGAAGAAATTGAAAACAAAAATGACAAGACTTTTTAAGTATGTGAAGAGTTTTTCTGCTTAAATGACTACGCATAGGTATTTTGTTCATTAAAAGGTTGAAAAAAAGGATGTAGAGTTTATAAACATATATATTTCGTTCTTTTGCTTGATAAATACTACATTACATTACACTTACATGAGTATTTAAATGCTTTATAAACTTCAAGATGTTGTCTGTTTATTTTTGTGTGGATGACTAGATAAATTTCTCATTTTATAATTTTCATTTTAGAAAGGGTAAAGTAACATTGACAACTCGACTATATTGATGGACACATTTGTACGAATACATAAAAAATAACACATATCCGATGTACTGAATGTAGGAGGTCGTTTTGGAGGCAGCAGAGCTCTCTCTATCTCCAGGTCTGACCAATATAGCACAAAACACAAAATCTAACTGAACAGTAAACAAACAGGTTCAAGAATTATAGTATACGGTGATAATATTACCATCCCTTTACTTCTCTGGTGAAAAATAACCCTTCCTTTAGCTTTTATTTTATTTCCAAAACGATATCTGTGTGACGGACTTAAAACCATTAAACCCATGTTTTAATTTGAAGCCGCACTCACCCTGATAAAATAGCTGTAATTATAAATTACCTGAAAAACCTAAATTAAGCCACGATTAGTAAACAGCCTCTAGTGATATCAGCTTTCAATGAGGAATCCAGGCTAGAACTGTGGACAAAAATTCTGGAATAACGGACGGAAGGACAAACGCTAATGAAAGATCAGCTGCTTCGCGCTGACCAATTAAAAATAACTAGTTTTTTAAAAAATTTTTTACTTATTTTAAAAATATGAGAAAACATTCAACATCTATCAATACTGTACATGCATCAGAAAAATTTTAGTACCAACTAAACGTAAGAAGACAAAAAATATAATTTGACTAGGCCTTTCAACCTGTTAAATGATAAAGTTGACATATCATCAATATCAAGTAAGTTCTGAAGAAGATTCCAAGAGGCCACTGATTGGTATGTTAAAGAGTAATCTCCAAACCTAACGGTGGAAACTTTTGGAAGACGGAAAATACCAGATTTCGCTCTTCGAGGACGAGGATAATCACGAGTAATATCAGCTAAATTAAAAGTATCATACAACGGAGAAGGTACATTGCCGTTCAGAAGCATATACATAAAGGCTATGTTACAAAACTTGATAAAACCATGAAAAGAAAGAATTGTAAGTTGAGTAAGAAGGGGAAGAGAATGATCATTAAAATCTGAAAATGTCATAATTCTAACAGACTTTTTGTGAAGAGTTATGATGTGTTTCGTTGAATTTTGATTTAAAGCCCATACCTTAGCTGAGTAAGACAAATGAGAATGAAAGAATGCATAGTACATTGATAAAGGAACTTCTCTCGACACAAAATATCGCAGCTTACTTCGTGCACCATTCGCTCTAACTAACTTTTTGCCAACAAAGCTTATGTGATCACCCCAATTTAAATTCGAGTCAATGATTACACCTAGATACCTTGCAGAGTCACTAGGGAAAAGTGTAGTACCATTGATTCCAACCTTGAAATCAAAAATATGTGGTGTACGTGTTGGTGAAAATAAAAGTAGTTCAGACTTTTTTGAATTTAGTGAAATCTTATTGGCGTTCAACCAGTTAACTAAACATTTCAAGTCAATATTCATTCTTTTCGCAAGAGACTTTAATGAGCTTTGCCAATCTAAAAGCATAGTGTCATCAGCAAATAAATTTACCACAGAAAAAGGGATAGCATGGTGTAGGTCGTTAATATAGATTAAAAATAAAAGTGGGCCTAACACTGATCCTTTACACCGTGCAAAATTATCTTAATGGACGACTTCGATCCAGAAACAGACACAAATTGCGATCTATTTGATAAAAAAGACTTGAACCAATTAAGAGCTACTCCTCGAATACCATAGTGATATAGCTTTGAAAATAAAATATTATGGTCGACCGTCTCGAACTCTTTTTGTAAATCTATCAGAACAGAGCAAGCATACTCATCAGAATCGAGAGCTTTTCTTATTTTCTCTGTGCAATTTATCAAGACAGACGATGTTGAGTGCTTAGATCTAACTCCAAATTGTAGAGGATAAAGACAATCGCTTTTTTCAATGGCGAGTCAATCAAAGAATACTATGTCATCCGGCCTGACCTGCGTGACCAAATTTCGCTTATACCTGTATGTGATACCGTAACAGCTGGTGTTTCTCAGGGATCCATATTGGGTCCATTGTTGTTCCTGATATTCTTCAACGACCTAAGAGATTCGATAACCTTCTCATCGTTGCTGAAGAATGCAGATGATACTGTCCTCAAGTAAGGACTTCAATACAATCATTGCACGTCTAAATCAAGATCTTGAAGCACTGTGAAGCCTCTGCAGAGAAAATGGGCTAGTAATTAACATGAAGAAAGGGAAAACCGAAGCTTGGCTGTTCGGAATTGCCAAACGAATTGGTAGTAAGAATCTAACATTAACAATCGACAGAAATAAAGTAAACGTAACAGAACGATATGTCTACCTCGGTAATGTTTTGGACAGTACTCTGAATTTAAATGAAGATTTCGCGTCAAAAATTTAAACAACCAGCCACTCGAATCAATTTGCTACGTAACATGAGACACCTACGTACTGCGAAAGGAACTGAAAAGGTCTTTGAAATGATGATTGTTCCAATTATAACATATTGAGGCAGCCTTCACCTCGTATTGACAAAGACCTAAAAAACACATCTTACATCGCTCGAAAACAGATACAGAAGTCTCGTTAATAATGCTTACGCCCGACCCATTCAAAACAGGCCACACGTGAAGACATGTATATATGTGAAGAAGTGTTTAAACGTTTAGACGTTTGCGAACATTTCAAGAACTATTTCAGGCCAGTCGACCACAATAAAAACACTAGAAATAATCATTTCATCTTGAAACTACTACCTGTCAAGCTAGAAATACATCGTGGATCACTAGCCTTTGCTGGTGCAAAACTGCTTATCACCAGCTTGTACTTTAAATAAGAAGTGAGAAATCTGTTCATATTTTTAAATCGAAAGTCAAGGAATATTTAGATTATTAAGTGTTTATATGTGTATCAAATAAAATATCTTTCATTTTTTATCCTTTATATTATTTGAATGCTTGGATTCTTGTACATAAAAAGGACGTATATGATAGCACTTTTTTAGTACTGCATAAATATTTATTCTAATAATAAAAATAGCACTTGAACAATTATCGGGTGAAGACCTCTATGCGTTTTGCCTTAGTGTAGCCTGAATTAACGCTTTTTCTGCGCATGCGCGATTTCGAGTTTTTTCACATGGCCACTTGACAACCCTCACGAAGCTGCTTGATGAAGATATCTATGTGTTTTGTCCAATTATGACTCCCTTTGCTTGTCTCTTAGTGCGTAGACTTGTTACGCATTCGTGTGCCATTGAAAAGTTGCTATATTTGTCCGTGTAACATACGTTTTGGTGAGATAGAAAACGTTACGACGCAAGCAAAGTATTTTTCCCAATTAGGCAGATTTTTTTTAAATAGGATTACACAAATATGGCAATAAGTGAAAAAATCCGATTCATGATATGATGTATCTGTTAGTTAAGAGCATCACTTAGTCAATTCGTTTACTGACATTTTCATGCAAACGTGAATTAAAATAAAATGACGTGTTTATGGATCGTTTCACATTTGTTTATTTTGAAGTTATATTTCGGCCTTCTTAAGATCTTAGCGGAGGCCATCATCAGACTAAAGCCGTTAAAAATTTGTGACTTCTCCCGCAGGTATGAAAACATCGGTTTCCAGAAATTTGTTGTGACGTATTGGCCATCGTCTTGGTTAAGGCCTTGTTCATTACGGGGCGGAGTTTCGTGGAATTGGATTTCCAATGCTTCTTGCACTTTTCGGTCGAATATTTTATCTTCTAATTTTAAAACATTTACTGATTTCCATTCATATCCTTGGCTGCATGTTTTGCGTGGTAGGAAACGCCAGAAGAGTCACACTTTATGTCCTCGATCGACTTTGCGTGTTGTTTTAATCGTGTGGCGGTTTTTAGTTTTCTTTCGCCATCGTATTTTTTTCCACATTCACAATCTATCTTTTAAACCCCCGGTGTCACCGCCTAAAAGTACTCCCCTCAATGAGTACTCCCCAGTACTTATTTTCTAGGAAATAAATACTCCCCAGTACCTTTTTCCTAAGAAATAAGTACTCTCGGGATTCCTTATTTCCTAGTAAATTTGTACTTCCCCTTGGAAATAAGTACTCTCCTTTTTATGCCCTTGAGCAGTTTCGGTAAACTACACACCAAATCGTCCCATGAATATGCGAATTTCTGTAAAAGGATTACTGATTTTCTGTTTAATGGAAAGGACGGTGCTTGAAATAACTGAGGGGAATGAAAACAAACGCACATAACAAAAACAAAAATAAAACATTTTGACATATCCTACATTCCTGTGTCTTCAGCACACTATCAGCATTAATACTTGCATACAGGTAGCTTATAATAGTTATAGAAGTGCCAGTTATTTTTCGGCAGCTAGTCTCATTATAAGTTTTGATTAGGGAATTTTGACTTTAGGGAATGGCGACAAGTTCTTCTTTATCAAACACAAGATAAGATGGTCTCGCATTTTTCCAACATCAAAATGGACCTCCATGGGCGATGACCCATTCAAAATTTCTGCTGCAAAGGCCACAGCGAATGGGCCACAATTGAAGCCATCAGGCTGTTTTTGCACGGGAAGGAAGTTGATAACCAATTTCTCACTCTCGTTAACAATTTTCTTGTACAACGCATCTACACATTTCTTTGTGGATCGGGTGAGGGATGTCTTCAAGCTGTCACAGATCCGAACCCGACCATTAGAGGAAAATGTGAGCAACCAGTGGTTAGAGCCATCATGCAGTAGCTGAATGTGGTCATTGCTAACTGGTCGATATGGCGCATTGCCACGTTTTTGCACGTTCAAGACAGATTGGTAATCAGCTCCCAGCTCTTTACAAATAAGCTTCTGGGCAGCGTCCATGATCCGATCATTCAACCATGAATTTGGAGAGCGAAAGATTTGTTCGTCTTCAATCTGGAGGTTATAAAGATCATTCTTTAGCCAGAAAATGACATGACTCTCATTGGCTCTTGAAATTTCTTTCGTTTGATCTGTAGGTTTTCCAGATGATTTTCAGAAGATTCTTTCGACTGTAAACCAGGAATGCTTTTCAGGACGAATAATAAGCCATGCGGATTTCCATTTTTTATTGTTAATCATGTCAGCTAAACTAACTGCAACCCCACTAAAAGGGCCAAATATTTTCACAACTTTCCGTACACTCACTTTAATCATGCCGTTCCATCGAGGTAATGTATCAAGCATGCGATCTTGAAATTTGATGTATAACCGAGGAAGAAGTGATTCTTGTTTTCTTTGTACGATATCTTTGAATTTTAAACAGGTGCGTGATACAGCTCTATATGTTTCTACTACGTTATCGGAGGACTTCACAGAGTCAATCAAAATCTTTTCAATGATTTCATTTGGTAGTTTGGGCCATAAATTTGGAGGTTGCTGGTTGCCTGGAGCGGAAGAATTGATCTTTTCATGAACAGGCACCTGCTGGTCCATTGAAGCAGAAGAAGCAATTTTTGTGTCAACAGGAGGCTTTTCATCATTCACAACGATAGGAGTTGGATCCACGTATGGTTTCAACAGAGAGATACTGTACTTCTTTTTGATTTCCTTTCCATTCTTGTTAGTCAAAGAGCATAGGTTCTTCTTTGATATCGCTTGAACTGTGTATGGACCGAGCCACTTGAATGAAAATTTGCCGCCTTTTCTGTCCTCCCTCTTTTGGTTCTTTAGAAGCACCTTCTGACCAACCTTGACAACGTTTGGCACTTGGTGGCGTCGATTGTAATCACGTTGTTGTTTCTTCTGCGCTGATTGAATGTTTTCACCTACGTGTTTATGAACTTTTTCTCTCATAGAAATTGCATTTGAAAGAACCGCATCGAACGTTTTTTTATCGAATGGTTCGTCAGTGCTGTCATCAACATTATGGAATAAATTATGTTTAATGTCGATGGGTAATGTTGGCTCTCGGTTGTACAGAAGAAAAAAGGGTGAATATTTTGTCGATGTGTGTCTGCTAACCCTATGCGCAAACAAAATTCCTTCGATGATATATGGCCATTCGGCGGCGTTTTCATCAAGAACCTTCACCAATGAGTCCTTGATAGTTCGGTTTTGCCGCTCACAAAGCCCATTGGATTGGGGATGGTACGCAGATGTTACGCGTTGTGCGGTGCCAGTCATTCTGTGCAGATGTTCGATCACTTCGTTGACAAACTCTCTTCCTTGATCATTGATTAGCACTTTGATGCATCCATGACGGCAAATGATTTCATACAAAAACTGCGCAATTGTAGCAGCTGTTTTGTCTTTGGTGGGCTTTGCTTCAGACCATTTCGTAAAATAGTCTATGCACACAATTAGATGCTTAAATTGTTCAACTTGAGGCAGATTACAAACATCGACACCAACTTGCTGCATAACTTCGTTTTTTACAGGAATACTATGGAGCTCAGAAGATACTTTTTTATTTTACCATGTTTTTGGCACTGGTCACATTTCTTGATAAACTCTTCCACATCACTTTTGACATTGTGCCAGAAAAATCTAGCCACGATTTTCTGATGTGTTGAATCCCTTCCACGATGAGCAGCCATTGCTTTTGCTTTAGCGTCTTCCCCTAATCCAACATGAATATCATGGATTATCGTTTGTTGAGTCTCCTTTGAAGAAATTACAAGTCTTGAATCTTTGTACATTAGCTGGCCGTTTACAATGCTAAATGCCTTGCATGCTTTTCGAAAGTTTGCTTTTTTCCCTTTATCTCCGGCCACCTCACATGGAAACGTTTTTTCACGCAAATATTTTTCGATAGCATCAAAATCAACATGATGTGCCATTGTTTCCGTGATCTTCGTAGTTTTAAATGTCAATCCCTTTCCAAAACGTGGGTTTTCAAAACATCAAGTTCGAATGAAGTTCGAATGAATCATTTCACAATGCAATGCAATGTAATGACATCTTTGAAATAGGAGTTACTTTGGCCTAGGAAATAAGTAATCCCTTTGGGGAGTACTTATTTCCTAAAGGGAGTACTTATTTACTAGGAAAAAAGTACTGAGGGAGTAGTTTTTTACTAGGAAGTAAGTACTGGGGGAGTACTTTTTGTCAGGGAGTGATTATAAGCTGCTACACCGGGATGGCTAAAGTTTGGTAATTTGCTTTTGTTTTTGGACATTAGCAGCGATTTCAAATTGATGCTCCTCTTGGAAACTACTTTGTATCCATGTTTCCGAAACGCTTTTCTCAATTTTGGGCTCAATATTGGAAAAATATCATACTATATATTATATTATTTAGGCATTTTATACAATCATTGGAAACTAAGAAATTGAAAAATCATAGACGACGACAACGACAATGACGACGAAACCCTAATCCAATAGACAGCTGGCTAAAGCCGCTGACTAATAACAACTCATGTTGAACTCCGGACATGCGCAATTGTGAATTTCTTTATTCAGACAATGTATTCGTGTTAACCCCTTAAAGTGCAAATTAAAATATGAAAATGTTAGAAGACGTTCAGAAAGTCTATGGGAGGTCAGTGAATATTTCAAATGCATGTGTCAAACAAACATCTATTTGAAATATTCAAGTGGATGTTATACGTCGTAGATGTGAGACATTTTTGTTCATATACCAATATACAATTTTCTAACTTATCTAAGATTTCCTTGTTTCACCGAAGGTATCACTTAATTGTAGTTTCCCAACCTCAACACTAAACATCCATTTGAATATTAGAAAATGAATAAGAAAAACATATCATAGTGAAAGTTTGGCTGTAAATACTGTAAAAACTGTGCATAATACATTGTCCATATCAACCACTACACTGGAACTACACAGTAAACAGAAACGAAAAACCACCAATTTTTACTTAAAATTTTTTTTCTTCTCCAAAAAATAATTTCAAGGGATTTCACAAATATTTTGTCAGAAAAAATATTTTTCTTTCCAAAATAAGAAAAGGCTTCTAAAAATATTTTTGCGCAGATTATTATGCAACTTTCAAGTTTTGCTGTAAACTTTTATGTGGTCATTCCGATTATTTTCGGATTATCCAAAAGTTTATAGCCTTTTTGCAAATCAATATTATGAGGGATGTAGATGCAAAGAAGTACACGTTTTTTTTAAGCAATACGTATATAAGCAACATTAGTACTTTTTCTCAAAAACTTAAGCAACAGTACTACATGGATCTTACATAAATTATCAACATAAAATTTTGGAAATGATACAGCACTATCATAGCTACAGCACATATCTTAAAATTGTAACACTAGGTTGTTAGACGAGGTTGTCGGACTAGGTTTTACGCCCTATGCAATGATTTCAATATCCTAGACTATATACATGGTACTTTTAATTAAACAACTAAAACGTACAAAAAGATTTTCAAGATGGAAAATATATGAATTAGCGATTAAGGCTTAGCAACAAATTAAGAAACATTACTACTTACATCTGACTTTGGTCGTTTATAAAAAATAACGTGTAAGAACTTGGGTTTAAATAAACAGAACGAAGAAACTACTAGATATGAAAAACTATTTGAACCATTATGAATATTTGTATACAAGTATTATATGTCTTCTAATTTTCTTCATGCAGGATCCTATGTACACTTCCAAACATAAGTCTCTATCCCAATGTCTTTTGAAGACAATATAATAAAAATTAAGGACTCGTCATCATATCTTGCTTATATTTGATAGTAATTCAAATATTTATCAAAAATAATTGGATTTCTCTTCATAGAACTACCAGAAGAGTTACGCTAGCTCAATTCCTGTCTGCAGTTTTTGATGCATTATAATTTAAGTGGTCGTAAACCTGATCGTTTCCTGATATATTGGCTTTTATATCTCCATTCTCCACTATTAGGTCTCTCGTTTCAACATAGCAGTATTCAGAATCTTGTTTAGGTGCTTCTTGGCCCGTTTGAGTATTTGATGTAGGTCTTGACGAATTTTGGTTTAAATGGTCGTAAATCTGATCGTTTACAGGCGCTTCGTACATACTTGACGCAGCATCGACAACATTTTCGTAACCTTTCGCCTTCATGGGCTCAATGTTTATTATATCGTTCTGCTTGTTGTAAGTACTGTTGTTGAATGCGATCGTATTATCCCCAGCACTCAAGTTATCCATTTTCTCAACCGGCACTTCTTTGCGATGTAAACATAATCTTAATTGTTTGTTTGCAACATGTATTTTTCGTATGTATAACGTCAACATGATAAGAATTATAAGAAACGAGATTCCTAGACACAAACCAACAACCAATTCCGACTCGTTTTTTGAATGACTTGGTGAACAAACAGGAATTGTTACTAAAATATCCAAGCAGATGTAGTTTTTTTATCACGGGTTAGATATTCGAAGAGTGTTTTCGGTCCTTAACTTGCCTATTGAACTTACAAGTTCTACTTTACGTTTTTAACTATTTAAGTAAACAACAGTTTAGTTTTTAAAAAGGGGTGGTGATTTACGTCAATCGACTCTCAGAGGTAAAGTCCAAAATTTGATCAGATCAATAATGTTTTGGATGATTATACAGCACTGGTTTTAATTTCTAAAATTTTCGAACATCGATATCTTAAATCTTATGATTGATATATGTTGATCAGATTCTATTTTTACTTACCATTTTTACGAAATTCGATTTCCACAGAATGGGTGTTTGATCCAATGTAACTGTATGGCAATTTGCCAGCCACAACTTTTGGACATTTTCCTTTACAACCAACCAAAACAGCAGCTTTCATGCTGCAGTTCCATTTTCCTTTCTTAAACATATCTCCTGTCTTATTAAAGAGAAGATTGTACCAACAATCACAATTCAACTTATAAGCGTTCTGGGTCACTATGACAATCACGGACCTGTCATTCATTCTGTTGAAATATTGATCAAACGTTTTAGCTTTATCAAAATTTTTCAGTTAGCCAAATTTTCTAATTTCGATGAAGTCTTTGTTTAGATCGATAACGGCGACATTTAAGCCGTCCTGTTGTAGAGAATATTCTTTATTATTGATCATTATGGATGATTTACAATACCCAGAAATATTTGACTTCATTGGACATGCGCTTCCACGGTCTATACCACGCAGCTTTAGCTTGACTAAACACGGAACAAGAAAATAATGTAACT
This sequence comes from Turritopsis dohrnii, assembly GCA_027922465.2. Classification (NCBI taxonomy): domain Eukaryota; kingdom Metazoa; phylum Cnidaria; class Hydrozoa; order Anthoathecata; family Oceaniidae; genus Turritopsis; species Turritopsis dohrnii. Next base: position 1,553,919 of record BQMF02000005.1, read on the forward strand.
ACACATTGTTTTTCAATATTTCAGGCAATGGTACCAGGATTTTGATTTTTTGATTGATGGATTTTAATCATAATAACCACACATGAAGTTACAAGAGAAATTAACGACTATCGTTTGAAATATTGTGACAAAGATAACTACATAAATTGACAATAATCGTTGGAATGTTGATCATTACTAATAACAAAAATGTTAAGTATTTTACCTGTATTTTTATTGCATGATATCCAGACAACTTTGGAGGAAATGAAGAATATTATCGTCATTAGCTTCGTCTCAAAGTGACACATATCTACAGACTTTCTGTTACTGCTTTAGAATATTCTTTAAAAGAAAATCTATACATTTGTAATAGAAGCAAAACCAGGAAACAAATGAAACCTGTCAATCAAACTACTTAAATAATCTGTTACCACAACTTAATAAAGCTAACACTTTCCTTTTGCTAACTTACAAGCTACCTCAGTTGAACGTCCCGATTTAATAAAGAAACGAGAACTCAGAAAAGACAATTAGGAAGTAATTGTAAACAGATCCTTTTAGTTGAAAACAAAACCGTCAGATCAGGTTTATCCTGTTGTTTTTGTTTTAATGAATTTGTTCTATATATGTGCATTAATAATCCATCCTGACCAGCATGACTAGAATTTTACTTCTGCATGAATATGATACCGTCACGATCAGGGTCTTGTCTAATGTCAACTACAAATTTTAAAGGTCTTTCTTATGACTTTTAAGAATTTAATGAACCAAATCGTTGAGTTTTTCTTCAATATCTTTTCGAAGAACAAATATTTTGACAAAACTTTTATATCAATGGATAGAGCATGAAAAGCTCTTTCGTGTGATATAAAATTCACAATATTTTATCAGACATGTAATGAGATATACGCATTGAAATATGGTGGTTAAGACATTTTGATACACACTGTATAATAATAATAAATACATACCAGTCACACTTCCATCTCATGACGATTTGCAGGTAATTTTGGTTTTTCAATTCTTGGTGTTGATTCTTCACAACTTTTGAACTGGTACACCTTGGAGATGATACATTTAAATGATCCATTGTCTCATTTAGAATCATAAAATGTAATCGGTGCAGTTTTAATGGAGTTTGTTTATAACCTTAGAATTTTAATGCAAACGTTTCTGATGGCATCTAAGATCGATGTGTAGATATGTGAGATAAGTATGCCACTTCTACAGAAATTTCTATAAGATTCATGGGGCTGTTAGATATATAAAATATTTGATACATTGTAAATAAGTATATACAAGTATAATATGTATGCATGTATCTTCCAAGTCATGCAAGATCCTGTACATGTCCAAACATGATACCGTTGAAGTTCGAGATTAGAAAGATTTTCCAACACTCTATTCCAATGTTTCTTAAGTAAATAACCCGGAAAGCAGGATTCATTTTCGAACACTTCAAAGATAACGTAATTCCGAATCATCATCTACAGTTTTGCATAACTGCTCTAATATAGAGCAATCTTGTTAGGTCAATACTTGGTATAAATCCTGACCGTGTCCCATTGTCAGGGATTGGTATACATCTTGACTGTGTCTCACTGTAGGAGGTTTGAATTCATTCTTGCCATCCAAATTACAAACACTGTAGTAATCGGTGGCTTCAAGACTGTAGTTAGAGTATTCGGAGACTTGTTTAGGAACTTCTCCATCCAGTTGAACATTCTCATAATTCAATTGTTTGGAAATTTGATCGTTTCCAGTCGTTTCCAAGATATTTGACGAAACACCGGGATCTTTTAATTGATTTTTAATATCGTGCATTATGTTGTTCCAGCGATGTTTCTTTCTGTCGCTTAACGCCACTCCATCACCTCCGACACTCCGATTTCCCGTTTCGTCAACCGGTACTTTTCCCCGATGTAAATGCTTGTTTCCAACATGCTTTTTTTTAATGTATAACATTAATACAATAAAAACGATAAGAAACGGGATTCCTAGACTCAAACCAATAATAAATCCCGAGTTCTTCTTTGAACGACTTGATGAGGGATCAGGAGTTGTTACTAAAATATAATGGGTGGATTGGTTATGGTTACTGATTGCTTAAATTCCTAAACACGTATATCTTATCCATTCAGGAATGGAGATCAAAAGCAAGAACTTACCTTTCTTAACAAACTCGATCTCAACAAAATGAGAAGGGACATATCCAATGTAACTGTATGGCAACTTACCAGCCACAACTTTTGGGCATTTTCCTTTACAACCAACTAAAATGACATTATTATACTCATATGACCAAGGTATCTGCGTTAAGTTAAAATTCCTCTTTGTAAGTATATGTACCACCTTTTGTATCTCATAACTCATACGTCTCATACGACTGCAGAAACGGTAGGAACAGTAGGAAGGGTTGGAACGGTCGGAATGGTAGAAACGGTCGCAACCAACAATCTGTAACATCATGACAAACACAAAGGTATCATTAACTTTTTCCAAATAATGAACGATATCACTACGATAAAATGGTAATGCAAAATGTTTAATGTCGATGTTGTCGTTGCTGTGATAGATGACGGCGACATTTAAACTGGCCTGTTGTGAAGAATATTCATATATATCATTGATCATAATGGATGATTCGTTACAGCAAAATGGGTTTCCCATTAAATAACAGCTTTCACAGCCTCCACCACGAAGTTTAAGTTTTACTAAGGAGGAAGATAGAAATTGACATTAATGCACTTTAAATATACAGAGGCTCTAATTCCTAAACAACACGATGGAAAAGTTCACAAAAGGTATTAAAAACACCTGGAATATTACAGATAAACAAAGATTTAGTTGTTACCTGTATTTGAATTACATAATATCCAATCCACGACAAATAAACTTAATATGGCTACCAACACGATCTTTTGTGATAATTTGACACATGTCTTGAGATTTTCTGACGATTAACACTTCCTTTAAGAATATTCCCTATAGAAAAACTAAGCGATGTCTTATAACAATGTAGATGTCTTAAAGGGATTGGCTTCTGAATAGAAGATTCCAAAAACAGATTGATCACTGTTTATCACACAAATGAATTTAATTTACGATTTAATAGTCTTAATAACTTTTATTTTAACTTCTTTCTTTTTTAAAGAAAATGAAAGAAGGTATAGTTTCTTCACTGCATTCATGTACAAACACGGCTGAATGCTTAGATCATTTTAATGATCGCTATTATAAATAAAGCTAACTCTTATGTCTGAACTTTTAGGGTTTTCAGGAGGTTAGATACACACAAGAAAAATAAACCTTTGGCAAGTTGTTTTCGATAATTTTTCGCATCTTACCTAAAAAGTTTATCGTTCGGCTTTCCCACTACGAAGTCGAAATTATTGAATGAAAGGAAATCAGGCATGAAACGCCTAACTATCGATATCTCGAACAAGAAAAACCAAACTTTACATTGTTTAGTTCTGCTTTCTCTTTCGTTCAATTCAAGATTATTCATTTATTTATTTTTTTGTTCGTTTGTTTGTTTGTTTGTTTATTTGTTTGTTGGTTGGTTTGTTTGGTTGCTTGGTTGCTTCAAATACACTGAAATGATGAAGATCTATGAAACGAAACTGAAAGAAGTAACTTTGTAAGCGATTTGATCCTCATCTTGTAATTAGCGCAAAACATCGTATGAACGCACATTATATGCCTCCAGTGTTTATACGGTTATTTAAGGGAAAGCAAAAAAGCTGAGGTCACATTCCGTAACGAATTCTCATTTCTCAATCGTGGGTTAGCTTATTGCGAGATTTCTAGATAGTGTCGGTAAATGTGTATATAGCTTTGCTTTGAAATTTGGCTAATTTCTTAATAGCTTCCTTAGAGACTTTTCGATAACTTTTACAGCTACGTTCTTTACAACCACGGGACAAATGTCTATTGAAAGCTACTGTCTATTAGATTTTGATTTTTATACTTTGGAATGCAGAAGATATTTTCATTTCAGTCTTTCTACCCATCTCAAAATCCACTGCCACCATTACATGTTATTGTTTTCTAAGACATCTACATTGGTATCAAGAAATGGCTGACACAACAGGGAATTGATTGCGAGACAAAAGTTCTATACTATGTGCGCATGTTTGTAAGAAGACTTTTCTTAGAGTAAAAAACGTTATGAGGGATAGATGTCACGAAAGGTCATGGGAAATAACGTTTTAAATCACGTTATAATTGGGTGCTTGAAATCAAAATAATTCGATTCTAATTTGACTATGCTGCTTTCGAAATTGCCATTCATTTTTCACAGTTTGTGGTCAAGAAGGAGAAATTTGGGAATAATTCGGACCAAAATTTCAATGTGCTTCAATCTGTTTGAAAATTTGATAAAATATCAAATTTGAATTTTGCATATTTTTTTCGTAAATTCGTCAAGAAAGTGATATGTGGGCCTTTTGAACCAAACTATCTCCCCAATTTAGTTGTTTGGAAAATTTGCCTACATTGATCTTTGACATAACCACGCTGAGTGATATTTCTGATGAAATCCTTCGTTTTTCTCATAATTTTTCCTTTGCATTTCATTCTTTTTAAAAGAAACTCTGCTTACAAAGTAATTAAAATCTACATTACATCAATTATTTTCTTCAATTCTTGCAAAGTTTTTTTTCAATTGCGACTGTTAAAATGCAAAGCATTTCTTGCTTTACTACCGTGTCGTTCTTGTGAAATGTGTGTGGGTAAATAAGAGCAAGCCTTGGAGCTTCCTCGTTCATTCGATGAACATACTCTTCGTTCAAGAAGCAAGTAAGTGCCAAATGTTCCAGCATCATTTGATTATATCATTTTGTACACTTCATCAACAAGTAAACGGGAGTCACACTGTTCAGTCATTATGTGTGGGAATGGGTGGGTGTGCCATGTGGTCTTATTGACGTCGTGGCCATGGGATATCTTCATTATCTGCAAACGTTCTGCATACAGATATTTATTGATGTAATTTCTGATTTCTTATTATTCAAAGATGCCCCAGGTTTCAGTTTTGCGACAGTTTGACATTCTTTTATTATGGCCCTTTAGTGATAGGTTTTTCCATCTTCCAAGAGCAGTCTGCTATTACGGCTGCTGTGTGGTCTTACGGAGAACAATGGTGTGTTTTGTACATTCCATTTTTCACTGAAAAACCGTAACAGATACATTAGCATACGAGTACTACAATAATTTCGGTTTACATTTGATTTTCCAGCCTTTGAGTGCATTTGAGCTACTATGGGTGTCATTCGAACAAATGTTAACTTGGAGAAAATTACAAATCATATATTGAATGATTCTTAACTTTAGATATATAAAAAATAACATCCCAAAAACGAAAATCTAGTTAACAGTTTCTGAATCAGTTAACCAAATACAAGCTTCAATTAAAAGAAAATTCATCAAAAAGTAAGGAAAATCAAATTGAAAGCTTTGTCTCTCGCCACTGAGAGCATAAGGAAAGGTTTTATGCAGCTTTAGCGAATGGGGTTTACCATTAAAACCAAAATAGAGGAACTTCAAATCGAAGATTGGATATAAAATGTAAGAACAACATAAAGTGAATAGTATTTCCATGATTAATGTTTTGAGTATTCCTGATCCATGGAACTCAAAAATGTGGTGTAGCTCAAGAAGCAAGAAAAGAGATGAAATCTATCATTTATTCCAAACATTAAATGATTTTACTCATAGTTTTACTGGAACCCGAGATCATTGGATTCCCGAAGAAAAGATTACGAACGCGACTGAAAGGGTAAACATTTTTAGATATTGTCCTGGTATCAGTTAAGACGCAGCAACACAAAATTCAACAAGCTGGTTGGCGCAATGTGAATATATGCGTTGTAGGAATTACGCAAACTAATATCTCCAAAGAATTTGGTAACGTTTCAAACCAGTTTCATTGACCTAAGGCGGCTAGTTAAATTAGCTGTCTAATTGACACCATCTAGTCAAGGTAAAAGAAATGCTCTGGTCACCAGAGGCGTAGTTAGGGTCAGTCAAAAAAACCTGGAGGAATTCAACATTATGATATTTATTAAGTGTCGATTAGGTTACTTGCACGCTTTCCTTTTCTATCCTAAATGACTTAACTCTCCTCCACAAATTTTGACTGACCTCTGGCTACGCCTCTGGTCACTGCTTCAAAACCGATCTGGATTGGTTTTAAGAGGCTCGTGTATAAGATCGGAGCAGAGATCAGGAGTTTTTACTCCTAATACCCTTCAGGTAAGGCACTGAATTAGTGGTCATCTAGTAAGTAAAGGTATGAAGTTAAACGAAGAAAGGCAATTATATGCTCATTGATGAAAATCTGCTCATTTGGCATGGAAGAAGCGATCAAAGGGACATATGAAAACGAGAAGGTTCTTGAAGAAGGGTCTTAGAAAAGTAAAACCAGAGAAAGCTGCTGAGACAAAAGTTTTATGACCCACTAAGGCTTACTTCACTATGCACGGTTTATGCAAAAATCATGATGAGGAAGCTACATGTTAGAGAAAGATCAGTTTCTTGGGATCATGTTCTTCTAAAGAATATCTCAAAGAAATGGCTAAAATGTTTCAAGGTAATGCCTGAATTGCATAATTGGCTTTCCAAGATTAATATTAATTATTAACACTTTAATAAGGCAGACAACCCGAAAAAGGACGCAATAATAGTTATTTTCTCAAACTCTTCTGGAGAAGCATCTGGAGAAGCATACAGTGTATGCTTGATAAAAGCTGAATAATGGCTCTTATGAAAGTGGAATAATCATTTTCCCATCGAAAAAGATCAATACTGCTAATTGGAGCTGTACTAAGAAAACACATCGGAAATGGAAATGCGTTTGTTTCAAAATCGTTGATAGTGAAAATAGTTAAAGCAACAGTCTTACAAGAATTTTTTAAGTGAAAAGAATAAATTCGCTCGAACGACAAATGATATACAGTCGACAGTATTGCAGGAGATAATGCCTTGATTTCTCTGGAATACAAAAAAAATATAGACGATAAGACGTTTGAGGAAAAGGTATGTGAAATTTTATCTGACATTAATTGTACCGATAAACAAATCAAATGGGGAAATGCAAGCTTGCCACAGAACTGGAGGTAATGAAAATATTATCGTAAAGTTGACTCATCGAAAAACTGTCAAGTGGAATACCTAGCCGAAAGAACATTCTTAAGAAAAAAAAGGGTAGAGAAATATACATAAACAAGAGTTTGTGTTCTGCTTAGCATTACAACTAGCGAAGATAATGTCACAAATCTTAATGAATGATTTCGCAATCTTTTCACATTTGTTGATGGAATCAGCCAGTTGAATTTGCGAAAATCTCTCCTGGTTAGCTTTGCTGTATTTGGTCTGTTTACTTACGTTCCTTTGAATGAGACAATCGATATCACATTGGACTACTTGTTTTTGGGGAACGATCGAGTTGAAGGACTATCTAGATCAGAGTTTGAAAAGTTATTAGAAATTGCTACGACGGAATCGCTCATTATATGTGGTGGTGAAATCTAAAAGCAGATTGATGGTATTGCCATGAGCTCGCCATTATTCTCCAGTCCTTGCAAACATATTCATGGGACATTTTGAATAAAGTGTTTGAAAATTTTGCTGGTATTTAGCCTCTCGTTTCTCAAAGATACGTTGATGATTGTTTCCTTATTTTTGAAGATAGAATTGATGTGTCTCTTTTTTTTGACTTCACAGCACCCTAACATAAAGTTTACAAAAAAAAGGAAGAACTGGAAGTTAAAGCTTTTTCTTCTATAGATGTGTCAATCATTGAACAAGGACATTTCTTCAAAACACGTACATATTACAAACCAAAAAGCTGGCTTGCACACAAACTGGTACAGTACGTAAATACAAAAATAAGTCTTATCAAAACTTTACTATTTAGGGCATGGGATATTTGCAGTGATGGAACACTCAAAGCTTATTTCCCTATAAAGATTCCAAGTTAAAATCATTTGGAGTGTAAGGAATACGCGGAAATTACAGCCATGTTGTAGAGCTCGAACAACGCCAATTCGTCAATCCTATAAAATCGCAAAAGAAGTTGTGGCAAATGTTTCAACTTAGAAATTTTCCTGTAAACTTTTCGGACGTCATAAAGGGTGTATTTTGTAATCCTGTATTCTTGTATCTAAAATGTAGTCAAAGCACTAGTTATCAGTGATTATTGCTATTCACAAGAACGTCTAGTCTCGACCTACAAAAGTCACCTACTGTTGACACGTGACTAAAACATCATCAAAAAGATCTAAAAACTTTTTTTTCTTTTGCCTTAAATACACCAAGTCACCAAATCATCAACAAAGCTTTACAATAAAGCACTGCAACGAAGCTTTGCAATGAATTAACGTCTTCTTGGTTCGTATATTTGTGAATAATGCTCCTCCGCAGTGGTTTTTTAACAAATATGGCCTGTGAGACATTCTTTCTCACATGTATCACCAATAACTTTTTAGTTTTGTTTGAGATAGAAATAAGAAAATCAATTCGACTGGAAAAAAACAGGGCAATAGTAGGTAATGTCTCAAAGGCCAGTTCTTTGGATGACTTAGAACTCATTCCAAAAACTCAATAAAGTAAGAAACGTCAACAAGTATACAGTTTAACTCATGTAACTCGAATCTCCACGGGTATTCAAAATTTATTCGAATTATACGAGTTTCGGATTATGGGAGTTTTCTTATAAGGGTAAACTCGGATGGGACAGAAGACTTTGTTCGATTTACATGATTATTCGAATTATAGGAGTTCGAATTACATGAGCTAAACATAGTAGTTTCATGGGACAATTTGAGTTCATCAAACTTTTTGCAGGAAAGTCTTATAAAAATGTTTGAAAGAACGAGGCATGACGTAATTTTATGCTCACTGACCCAAGCAAATCTAACAAGGTTTTCACCATGAAGTTTTAATGAACTCAATTTGTCAAATGAACTGTATGTTAGATACATTCGATGAGATGATGACGTACGTCAATCTTTTATTTTTTGCATCAACTATCCACGGTAACTATAATTTCTAAGAAACAAGATCATTTGTAAAACGTTGCAAAACAAATCACATTCCAAATACACGTTGGGTTTTTTTTAAGAAACACGTTTTCCCAGGCAGCCTCGATGTTTCTTAAGATTTTCATGATTTGAGCCTGAAATGTTTCTTAGATGTTTCTTAAATTTTAGTTAGAAAAAACGTCTAGAAACATGGCGCATATTACATAACTAAGCTAAGAATAGACATATATAGCCGTGTATGTATATCTATTTTTCATATAACACCTGCTTTATAAATATAACTTATTATTTTCATGTTGTTTAAAACATATTTTGTCAATTTGTCTATTTTTCTTTCGATATGGAAGAGTAACTTCCCGTCATATTAGCATTCCTTCAAAAATATATCAGTTGTGTTTCTTAATCTCAGCCTGACAATGTTTCTTAGGTGTTTATTAAGATTTTGCTATTTTGAGCCTCATGTTTCTTAAACTCGTGTTTCTTAAAAAAAAAACGTGTATCGTCATCGACTCAAAAGTACTCCAAACACAATAATAATTCCAGTAGGAAAGATATTTCTGGCGGGAAACTCTGCAGTGGTCGTAGTTGCGGTCGTTGTTTATTATTAAGGCTTGATTAAGTTAATGAGTTTCAAAGTATTCCCAGAAAACCTATTAGTGTTAATTTGTCACAGTTTGGCTAAGCGTTAAATTGTTTGTTTAAGTAGATCAGTTGTTTTTCTCAGAAGTCGAAACTTTATCGATCTAATTTAAATTTAAATTGCAATCATCGTTCCGAACTTCCTTTGAGAATGACTGGCATGTTTCGGAAAGCGCGGGAAAATTTAATGGAAATTCAAATTTCACTTTGTGGATTCGATGGTGTTTTTACCAGTAACATTAAGGCTTATAAATATCAAACGTGAGATCAGAAATGGCGGCTCATAAAGCATCGTCAACATTCTAAAGATGGAAAACACTAAAATCAGCAGCTTTCGCTGCTGACAAAAAGATGTGTGGTACTAGTTAGTGAGTGACAATGGCGAGTCAATCAGAGAATACTATATCATCTGACCTGCGTGACCAAATTCCGCTCATACATGCATGTGATACAGTCACCATTAGAGTTCTTGTGTCTTCCAATTCCAATATTTTGCAAGTTTAATTCATCACTGTAATTCTAATGGATTTTTCACTGTATTTTTTGGCTCTTACCTAATTTCTTTAAAACAGCAAATTTTGATACAAAATACGTATCCATTTCTTTTGTTTGTAGCAAATAGTTTCTGGTGTTTCTTGGTTAAGCCTAGTTTTCACTTTTTAAAAGGTGTGTTGGCATCAGTGTAACTTAGGAGATAAGGTAACAAAAATGTTAGGTGGAATTTCAGACAAAAAAGTTTAGATCTATCTGGTTTGCATATTGCAAATTAGTTATGAAATACTGCTACCGTCTTGTGCCATATAGCTCTCGTAACTTACCAAAGAGTCTCTCTGAATAAACTATATTTACATGAAACAATGGAAATGTTCTTAAATTGAACAATCACAGAATTTTTTATCGCCTTAATACACATGAATCTACCCTAATCACACTTCCATTTCATCTAACTTTTCAGATAATTGGGAACCAGGTAACCTTGTTATGTCAATGTTTGGTATACATCCTGACCATGTCCCACTGTAAGGGGTTGGTATACATCCTGACCATGTCCCGTTGACAAGTGTTGGTATGTATCTTGACCGTGTCCTACTGTAAGGGCTTGGTATTCATTTTTGTCATCCAAATTACAAGCATTCAAGTAATCGGTGTCTTCAGGATACATGTCGGAGTATTTGATACGTAATTCTTGACCTGTTTGAACATTTTCATATATTTTCGATGTATTATAATTTACTTGGTGGGACATTTGATTGTTTCGAGACGTTTCCAAGATATTTGACGAAGCATCGGCAACATTTAATCGATCTTTCGTTTCATGTACTACGTCGTACCAATGATGATCGCTGCTGTCGTTTAACGCGATTGTATCATCTCCTGCACTTCGATATCTTGTTCCAGGAACCGGTAATTCTTTGCGATGGAAACACAATCGCAAATGTTTATTTACGACATTTCTTTTCAGAATGTATAACGTCAACGAGATCAGAATTATGAAGAACAGGATTCCTAGACACACACCAATAATCAGTACTGATTTCTTCTTTGAATGGCTTGATGAGGAATCAGGAATTGTTACTAAAACATAAAGGGTTTATCTAATTGAGCTAGTCTCCATTTTTTAAAACATCATAGGTATAAAATAATGAGCACTGAATAAAAAATAAATTAGCTTATTACGTAAACTGTCAATTAAGACTTTCAATCAACCATCCCGTAAAGACAAACGCTAACATATTATCACCAAAAGTATTTTTGTTCTATGCTATGTTATTCCAACAAAGTAGACTTTTCTAAACACCTTTGCTCTGTATTTTAGCCAGTCAGGAATGGCGATCAAAAGCAAGAACTTACCTTTCTTAACAAACTCGATCTCCACAAAATGAGAGTCATATCCAATGTAACTGTATGGTAACTTGCCTGCCACAACTTTTGGGCATTTTCCTTTACAACCAACCAAAACAAGATTATTATGCATTGACCATCTTGACGACTTGATATCCGTCACGCTAAAGTTTCTGTTTATAAGTCTATCCACCACCTTACGTATCACATAGGCCATATCGCCGAAACAGTTGTCGCAATCGTTCATCCGTAACACCATGACAAACACAAAGGTATCATTAACTTTTTCCAAATATTGAACAACTTCATCAAGATCAAAAAAGCATGAGAAATGTTTAACATCGATGTTTTCGTTGCTGTGATGGATGATGGCGACATTTAAACCGTTTAGCTGTGAAGAATATTCTTTATCATTGATCATAATGGATGATTTGATACAGCCAGATGCATTTCCCATTAAATAACAGCTTTCACAGCCTCCACCACGAAGTTTAAGTTTTACTAAGGAGGAAGATAGAAATCGAAATGAATGCACTTTGGCACTATGTTTAATTAAGCAATACTTTTGGAAGTTGCCGTGGCACTAATTTTTAAACAACACGTGTGTGAGTTAACAACGGAAAATGACAACACCTTTGGATTATTTTTCGTTACAGAAAAGATGAAATATTTACCGGTATTTGGATTGCAAGACATCCAGTCCATGTCATAGAAACTTAATATGGCTACCAACACAATTTTGGTGATACCTTGACACATATCTTCAGATATTCTTAACAACAGCAAATCTTGATATTTCTAGATGACTTAAAGGGATGCGGTATCTGCATAGAAGAATCCATAAAGCATTCACAACAAAATTGATCAATTTTATTTCAACAAATTAATTTAATTGGCGATTTAATGTTCCCACAGTGTCAATAACTTTTATTCTAAACTTCTAAGAAAACATCTCTAAGTTCATCATAAAAATAAACTTTTGGCAACATGCTTGCGATATTTTTTCATCTTTTCTTTAAAAAAATTCATGGTTTAGCATTCCCACTACTACTCCTAAAGTGTCCGAAGATATGTATTTATAAATAGATTAGCCTGAAAGAAGTGGTGGAGTGCAACATCATGATGTTTCGTTTCAGTCTTGTGTTGATTAGGTTAAGTGCACCTAGTCATCTTGACTCTCCTCCACACTTTCTCACTATCTACGCTTAAAGTAAATTCTTGAGTGGTGGCTAAGTTATGTTTTAGTACTTTACATGAGAGGTTAAACGGGAAGAAAACTTTATGAAGGGATATAACTGATTAAGGATATAATCAATGACTATTTAGGCCGATTGAAATGAAGACACATTCCTGTTACGGTATTAATGCGCCATGGGACTTTATTAGGAATTTTGCCCAACTAATACTCATTTCCTGAGAATGAATATTTATTGTACACTTGATTTGTTTTCTCGTCCAGTTCCAGGACCCATCATTGTATCGGGTTCGTGTTGGTGTTGATTTTTGCAATTTTACTTTTAGGTAGTTACCTTTACGACATCTGTGCTACCACTGTTGCATCTTGTCATCTCACCCACGTTTGTCCATGCAACCAGATAGCTAATGTTGTTAAAGGATCTTCAAGCTTTCATACCCCTCAGAGACGTCGTGTTGTTCACTCATTTACAGCTAGTGGCTTTGCTTTACGTCTAGAGGTCAAGCTTTCCTGTCCTGTAGATGCAAAGAGAACCGCCACTTCTCAACGGCATTGTGTATGATGGGAACACAAACCACACCGCTTTTTTCCATCATAAACTCCAGTAAACTTTGATGTGATTAGTTGGTGGGGTTTCTAATCAAAAATGGTAACTTTTGTGCAAGTTTCAATTTCTGTTTTCATGTGGATTTCTCAACTTATTTTCTCATTTCTCATTTTACTTGCATGACCCTTTATATAGTTTATTGGCCGAATCGTGGACATATACAAAGAGAACGACTTGCAACTTATACACATCTTTCAAACATTCTGGTTAATTGAAATAGCTATATATAGTTAATTGAAATGGTTAATTGAAATAGCCGTCTATCAAAGCTTCGATTTTGTGGACAAAAGTACTATATACACCAAAATCTGTGTAACTCCTCAAAAGTCTTATTCAACATTTTAGATTGAGTATCTGCAAATCATATTTCCTATAACTTCTTTGATTTTCCAAAGCAAATAAAGCCTCGTTAAACCCGCCCATTCCAGTCCAGTAAAATGTGAGCAGAAAATGAAGTCAATGAAATGTCGACATAAAAGATTTTAATAATAGAAATGAAAGGCTTTAGGTATTGCGAGTCCTTCCATTGTTATACATAGTCGGATGACATCATTTTCGGCACTTCATCAACAACTAAGCAAAAGTTACGCCCTCCTGTCATTATTTTCTGTCATCCTGTCATCCGGTAGATGACAAAACTGTGGAAGCTTCCCATATCTTACTATTGTAAGAAGAAATATTGGCACTTTAGCCGGGGAAAAGCGACCAATTTTTTTGGTGGGTGACTAAAGTTTTCCCCGACCAAATTTTCTCCCGGCTTCTTTTCCCCGATAAGGTATACAATAGCTCAAACGTTATTGTAATATCTTGATTATTTTCTTCTTATATTGAAAATAATTAGACAGGAAAAGTGACTAATTTCAAAAATTGATCGGGGAAAAGTGACTAAAATTCTCTTAGGTGACTAAAATTTTCCCCGACAAAAATTTTCCCCAACTAAATTTTTTACTGACTTTTTTCCCTGGTGAGATAACACCGTTTGTAGAAAGTCATACGTATATTTATTGATGGCTCGAGTTTCTGATTACTTGAGCTTCTTTCGCTCAGTCTGAATGCGGTATTGTGATTTTTCACAGAATCCTTAGGTTTTAGTTTTGTGACAGTTTGACATTCTCTGTAATATGCCCCCCTAGTCTTTTATAACTTGAAAAGAACAATAGTATGATTTACACAGTCTATTTTTCACTGATATTGCGGCCATTACTCACAAAGACTTCTAATTGGTTTTGTTAGATTTTAGTTTCTCTAGTCAGAAAGTTCTAACATTATATCCTTATTCAACATAGGCCAGGCTGTCCCAAAAATGCAGCTGATATTCCATTTCGTTTGCTGGTAGCTTGGTAAACATCGCTATGGCTTATGTGTTCTTTCCAATTAACCTACACTGAGAAATATCAAGAGGAGAACAGATATTGCCGAAATAGGATGGTCATAAATCTTTACTTGCATCCAATGGGAAAGCAGATGCTTTATTCTGGAGATAAGTGTGTTCTTTGAATTATTTGTAAATTTCCGCCACCGACGCTTGCTTATACATGCATATGTGATACTATCGCAATCGAGCTAAGTTTTTATGTCTTATGTTAGTTATGAATTTTAGGTATACTTCTATGTCATTACTGTCATTAAGTCATAACTGATAGTTTTCTGAACGGATCAGATGAGATTGATTCGGTCTTTAAATTCCTAGTCATTCAACTGAAATAAATTGAAAGCATTGCATTTTGATAAGGTAATTTCGTCAATTTGCCAATTCTATTGAATCTCAATTTTTCAAATTTTCCTGTAAACATTTCTGGCATCATAAAGAGTATTTTGTGGTCCTGACCTTTCGACTAGCATGGACTCAAAATAAAGTCAAAGCGCTGATTACCCAGGGACCGCGGAGCGGAGTTACCTGCATGATTAATTTCCAGAAATATGAGACTTGTATGTAATAAGAATTTATGAGAAACTATTCGACATAAAAGCCATTTAAAGCATTTATAAATCTCTCTCTATAAATATATAACAAGTATTATGTCTTTCCAATCTGTTTCATGCAGGATCCCCTGTACTCTTCCAAACATGATACAGTTTAAGAACAGAAAGATTTTCCAACACTATATTCCAATGTTCCTTAAGTAAATAAGCCAGGAAACAGAATTCAACTTTGGGTTACAATGTCGGATAAACCTTCCATTTTGGACTCTTCAACAAATCTGAATATCATAGTATTACATAACGGCTCTTTCAATATAAGCATTTCTTCATTAGAACTAACGGAAGGCTTACATTAGCTCAATGCTTGATATTCATTCTGAGCTTGCCCTCCTGTCAGAGGTTGATATTCAGTTACGTCATCCAAGTCACTAGCACTGTAATAAATGTTTTGTGTTCGACAGGAAGTCAGTTGTGATTGGTTGTTACAGGTGTCTGCTGACGAAGCACTTAAATTCGTTAACTCTGTCGAAGATCTTGCACGAGAAATCTCTCCATCGCATGGACTGTAGTAAGTGTTTTCAGATTTCTTCTCCACAGTGTCTTTAGGGTTGACATAGCAGTATTCAGAACCTTGTTTGGGTACTTCTTGACCCGTCTGAACATTTGCCGCAGTTTTTGATGTATCGTAATTTATATGGTCGTAAATTTGATCGTTACCAGTCGCTTCGTATATATTTGACGAAGCATCGACAACATTTTCGTAACCTTTCTTCTTCTCGGGCGTAATATGTATTATATCGCTCTGTTTATTATAACTACTGTTGTTGAATACGATCGTATTATCCCCAGCACTCAAATTTCCCGTTTCGTCAACCGGTGCTTTTTTGCGACGTAAACATAAAAGCAAATGTTTGTTTACAAAATGTCTTTTCCAAATGTATAACGACAACACGATAAGAATTATGAGGAACAGGATTCCTAGACTCACACCAATAATCAATCCTGATCTGTTATTTGAATGAGTGGATGAAGGTACAGGAATTGTTACTAAAATATGGAAACAGATCTTGTTACTTTAAAGTCATCCCTGATTTCAAGACATACACAAGGCATACACAAGGCATTCACACGTTTTACAGATAACTTTTCGATTTCAGGCAGACAAAAAAAACTATGCATTTATATCTGTCTGTTTGTAAAGTCATATGGAACAACGAAAAGCATTCATTTTTTTTATGTACATATTTTTTTTACTTTTTTTTATTATTATTATTTATTTATTTTTTTTCGTGTGCGTGGTATTGACCATTGATTGGTTACTTACAGGGTTGGGAGGTCGTAGAGAGTTTAGTCCCATTTTTTTTTGCCCTATTGAAGACTTGATCAAACCTTAATGTTCATGTCGAAGACTCCAATACTCAGTTTCATTTCCCCTCAAATATATTGATACCTGTTCAACTCTTTTCCCAGATAGAGATTTTGAAGGCTGAATTATATACAACGTTTCCTGTTGACCTTATCATTCACGAAAAGTGTGGAAACTCGGAACGTCAGGGTTGGTCGCAACCATAAACAACCATCAACTGACGTCTAGAAAACGTCGGGGTTGGTCCCGTCTTTCCTCTGAGCTGGTAAATAAGAAATGAAAACATTCAGTTACTTACCATTTTTACGAAATTCTATTTCCACAGAATGCCCGGGGTCTGACCCAATGTAACTGTATGGCAATTTGCCAGTCACAACTTTTGGACATTTCCCTTTACAACCAACCAAAACAGCAGTTTCTAACCCATAGTCCCATTCTTCTATCTTAAACATATCTCCTGTCTTCTTAAAGAGAAGATTGTACCAATAATCATAATTTAACTCGCAAGAATTCTGTGTCACTATGACAACCACAGAGCTGTCATTCAGTCTTTTGAAATAACGAACAAACTGTTTCGTTAGATCAAAAAACAATCCACGAAGTTGATCAAAGTTTTTGACTTCGACATTTCCGTTGTTTTGATCGATGACGGCGACATTTAAGCCGTCGTGTTGTAGAGAATATTCTTTATCATTGATCATTATGGACGATTCACAATACCCAGAAATGTCTGCTTTCATTGAGCATGAGCTTTCACAGTCTATACCACGCAGCTTTAGTTTGACTAAAACAGACCAAAGTAAAGTAGTAAAGTAATGTACATTTTTGTTACTATGACTACTGTGACACCAAAATTTTATCTTTTCTTATCAAAAGCGAACATCGTGCAATCGATGTCCGTGTGAAGTACAGTGGAATCTCGATAACTCGAACCCCCACGGGACCGAGAAAATAGTTCGACTTATGGAATGTTCGACTTATCGGGGGTATTTTAGGAGAAAGTATTGGTGAAGGGGAATTCGAAATTGGTTCGAGTTATTGAAAGTTCGAGTTATCGGGGGTTCGAGTTATTCAAAAAACTAAACTTTAGCGGTAAATGTACTGGAAGCGAATTGGAAGTGATGTTTTCAGAATCTGTGATATTGGGGACCTGCGAAGTGTGGCGTAAGCAAAAGTTATCTTCGGGCGGTACAAGAAGGTATTACTTCTGCTTTCATCATGGACAGTAACTCCTTAGAAAATGTATTTTAACCTTTCTATAAATCTAAGCCGTTAAAAAATTATAACGAACTTTCGCTGGCTCAAGTCGAGGCTAATGTTAACGTGGAACAGAAATTTACAACACCTGTTGGAATATTGTTCATTACAGACAAGAAAAGGTTTTACCTGTATTTTGATTGCATGATATCCAGTTCACGACAGTGAAACTTAAGATGGCAACCAACAAGAGCTTGGTCATGATTCTACTCATGTATAAGAGAGCCTCTGTTTTCGGTTTGAAAATATTCAACTGACATAAAATCTCAACTAGTGTATTTATAACGAAAACCTTCTTCCTAGTAGATCTTCAATGTTTTTTATAAATATTTTTATAACAGATCTCTTTTGTCATAAACAAAATGACTCTGCGAAGGAGAACTGCAACAGATTTAACAAGAATTTATTATCTGTGTAAGCGGTTTTATAACGTCATGTTATATGAATCTTAACTCTTCTTTTCACAGAAAAAATCAAACCAAAACGTTTATAACAGATTGATCTCTTTTATTTGAACAAATTAATGTAATCAGCGATTTAAAACCGCTGAAAGAATGAGGTCACCAAATCGAAATAATACTCGACATTGTGTATTCGCTGTATTTGTCATCTCACATGAGATTAACAGAATGTGATGAAAAATGACGTCATAGTTTCCGAAACAAATAGTGTTTTGTTAGAATAGACAATTTAGTTTCGCATAAACAAAAATCTCTTGGGGTTGGAAGTACTTTTATCGGACATATATGGTAACTGGATTGATATGGGAAATGACTTTCGATTCCTTGATATTAACTTAGATTTACAGCCTGTCAGTTTCACAGTTATTTATCGGCCTTCTCAAACAAACTTATGACGTAACATTTTGACAATCCCACCAATCATGTCAAATGAACACAATGAATCAGCTACATTGGGCCGGCTTGACATACAAGTCGATCATTACAAACTTGGATGAATGAAACAACAACATTTGACCGGCGATCAAAATATATGATGAAATTGACATTTTTTCAAATTCCTGTTTTATGTGTCTTATTGTGACTTTTCTCATACACTCTTTGTCTTTTTTTTAACTGGTTAAGAAATATAATGCACATTCCAAAAGTGACTTTTCAGCAGTTTTTAGGACAATGTATATACAATGATGATTCCGTTAAGCGCCCGTATCCAATGCGCCCACGTAAATCTAAATGTTCAATAAACGCCTGTATTCTATTGATCACCCACCTCCGAAGGATCTATGACTAATTGGAGCAATAAGCGAGAGTAAATGACCTAGTGAGAATGTCTTCGGGAAATTAATCTGAAATTTCCTGCCAAGTAACGTCAATCAAATTTCAAGCAATCATATGTAATTAACTAGGAATTACACGGTTATTCATGAAATTTGCTAAAATTTCCCTCAAAGGCATGATATTACGAGTACAAAAAGCTGATAGGAAAGGAAGTTAACCGGGTAAAAGACGACAAAATTGAAACTACCACATATGAGTAACCTTTGATTATGCAGTTTATGTTCTCACATAGTTGAACTTGAACCGATTCCAATGACCAGTGACAATCATGCAATAATTTGAAAGTGGTCACCTGATACAGAGGCAGGTAGGTTTATCTGGTAATACGGATTGTTACATTACCAGACATTTCCAGACTACTAAGGGCCTTTTAACTTTCTAACCACTTCCTTCAAGGATATTCTTTCAATTCGTAAAATTCATTTTTGATCTATATTGCTGGAATTTTTCTGAGATTTAGACGATTCATTGGAGTTGATTTTCCTACAGGTTGTCACGTCTCACTACTCTCGGAAGTAACACAGAGCTTTTTCCTTCTTTATCCTTCTTCTTGACTGTTTCCGGTATGTGTAGATGGTCAACTTTTATGAAATTTATTTATTTATTTTTTTATTTGGTATTGTTTTACGTGGCTAGCCTCACTCAGTTGCTATTGCATCTGCTTTCCAGGAGGGGCCACGGCTTAGGTTAGAGGCTCCGAAGTATTTGACACTCTCATGAGTGACACAAACCCAATCAAGGGCCTGTGCTCTTCTGGATAACCTCCTGCAACTCCCGATGTATCATCTACACAATTTCCCTCACATGGCATGGGTCGACCAGGCGCTATGGTACATTCACTCGCGCATGGTGAATCACCCGCAAGGGGAATTGAACCCCGATCTCCCGCATGAAATACAAGAGTGATAACCACTATGCTACGGCGCCATAAAACACAACAAAATGAAAATGTTGAATATCTTCCTATTTGTTTTTCAGAACACAATAATGAGAAAACTAATATAAACACTCAATGAAAAGTGATGATTTCTTGAGAGCTGTCAATAATGTTATTCTAGTTTCTCTCTTGTGTGTATCTCAAAAATATTACGTAAAATTTTCACGTGGTCTATTATTTTTAGCGAACCGATCCGATCCGGTCCGCGGACAATTATCCAAAGTGGATATTCGCCTTTAGTCTATTTGTCGACCTGTATCATGGAGGTTACCTCAGTATGCAGTTTCACTTGAATAACCATATGGAATAACGTATTAAAAAATTTTAAAAGTTAAGCATTGCTTTGGAAAAGTGTGTTTTTGATAATGGTCGAAGATTCGCATCTTCTAGGGGTCGAGTCATTTGTGAGAACTTCCCGCCTTTCCGATCGATTAGCTTGATGCTTTTCATCAACACAATGACATCTTTTGTCAACAACATGTCATCGATTGTCTTTTTTCTATATTTCGTTGATCTTAAATTGTATTGCGTACATATTCAAGATAACCACAGTTACAGTTAGCTTGAGATGACTAAAATAGAAAGACTTCAACGTCAATATTCTCCCACATACCAGGTACCTTATCGGAGGAAAAGGTCGGAAAAAAAATTTTAGTCACGTAAGGCAATTTTAGTCTCTTTTCCCCGTCCGATTTTTGAAATTAGTCAATTTCCCTTACTAAATATTTTCATTATAAGAAGAAAACAAGATTCGCAAAAATGCGACTATATATTTCCCCAAAGTTGCGAAATTTTTGCCAATTATTGTGTGTACATTGATAAACATGAGAAAAATGTATGATGAAACAATTACAGTATAACTACCATCCACCTGATGCACAGATGTTGTCCTTACTAAAGGGCAATTTACACGGTACGATTTTTCATACGATTTTTGTCGTACAGGTCGTATCGCACTGTGTAAACATAAAAAATCGTACGAAAATGTGTCGTATTATGGTGTCGTGTACGACAAAAAAAAAGTTAAACATCTTTCATACGACATCGTACGAAAATTAACCAATCATATCGAAGCAGACAATACTTCAAGTGAGGGAAAAGAGAAAAAGACAAAATATTTTTATCTCTATCCTTTTTGGTAATATCTTTTTGAATTAGAGAGAGCAAAAAATCGACATCTTCTGGTCTCATTCTCAAATAATTGGCATATATGGCAACTTCTTCATTTCGAAGTTCCAAATTAGTATAGAGACCTTTTAAATCTCTTCTTTGCAACCATTACTTGGTCCACTCTGAACGTGTTTTACGTTTCTTCTTTGCTTTTGTGTTATCTTCAATTTAAAAAATGCGGATATTTTGATATCGCGCAGCACAGCTTCATCACTCTCCATTTTTTTTCATTAAAAATCATTTCTCTCTTCTGAGTGTCGTAACGTGTAAACACACGCGTCTTTTAAAAAAAAATCATACATCAAATGTGTACGACAAAAATCGTACCGTGTAAATTGCCCTTAATCAGGGTGGAATTGAATTTAATAAATGAAGATGTTCATGGTCAAATGATAAGGTTGTTATATAATTTTTGCTGCAGAGTTAAAAAGTGAGAGGTTACTATATGGGCACTTAGCTAAAAGTTATATGACCTAAATGCGACTACTATATAATATACTGCATAATATATCATCAATGTGTAAAATAATTTCATCATAACAAATGTATGATCTTTATTGTTGCAGCAGCTTTGCATCCTTTATACCATAAACAATGTAAAACAGAACACTTGTTTCTTGTAACTCAGATAAAATCTTATATACAACATTATATTATCACATTTGTAAACAGGTGGTTTTACTGTACAAAAGAAAAAAAAAAAGTTAAACCTAATCTTAATAGCTACAGTGGAATTGTAAATAAAATGTAAATAAAATTCCCAATAATGAAACTTCTCTTAATTCTGTTTATTATTATGTATAAACATGTTCGATAGCTATATAGTATTTCAAATTAGGACCGAAGAGTTATTTTCAAAAAAGAGATGGGCTTAAAATGACAATTTATAAAACCAAATTCAAGTATCAGAATAAACATCTCTGTTCAAAAAAATGTGTTCACACTCATTGTTTATTATGTGATAAAAATGACCTTCATAAATCCAAAATGGAAACAACAGATTTTCGTAGTGAAAATACACATCCACAACCAAACCACTACATAGCTGAAAACAGAAGTTTGTGTTCTGACTTGATTCAATTTACAGACTGTCTATCATGTTGGATTGTGTTTTGATTTCGTTTGTTGTTCGTAAGAAAAATTGTCAGTATGTATTACATATTACATTTTGAAAAATAAAATATGATATACAGCATCAAAACAGTATACATGACCATAGACTTCATTCATAGTAAACTATGTTTCTGTTGTCGGACTAAACAACTATCCAAGTACGCTCCACCAGAGCGTATGTGTCTCAATCCTCTGTGTATTAAAATATTATACGTAAATGGTTTTCTGAACTTTATATTGTATATACAACATCACATATTTACTTGCTGTTTTTGAATTAACGTAACTCGTTGAACTGGTGGTTGATCTCCACGTGAGTGAAAAGGGTTTCCTTCTTTTATGCTGTACATCCATCATGCTTTCAGTTCAGTTGAGCTACGTTACATCAGGATCATACTAAATAAATCTTCAGCCTGGTTATTGAGAATGAATTTTCACCTTTGGACTGGAATCAAAGCTTCAATGGTTTGTTGTTCCAAGCGTTTAATTACCAATATCGTCATCATAACACATTGTTATCAACACAAAAACAAAACATACCAATGTTTTTTGTTTGTTTTTTACACGTTCATTCAAAAGTTTTAAAATAAAATAAAATAAAACGATTTATTTCCATCATTTAACGTTTCATCTATTGAATTAAAGCTAGCAGAAAACATCTTCAAAATCCCATTGCACTGACACTGACTGAAAAGATGGCGTACTACTTTACTGAAGACTAGCCTCTAATCTTATCTACCTTAGCTAGCCCAGAGTTCAATACTGAACTGCGGCTATAAAAGTGAACGAAAAGAAGGAGAAGGAGGAGGAGAAGGAAACGCCGGTTTTAACATATATTTCGCCCTACGGGGAAATATATAATAATCAAGATATTTCTCATTAGTATTTCTTCGAAACTTTCAACCTAAACATTTTTTCAGGGAAAAACCGCAGAAAGTTTCACCCCCCAAAAAATTGGTCACTTTTCCCCGACTTTTTTCCAAAAAAACGCATGTAAAATTTGCAATTTGTATCCTCCATAATATAAAGGATAGATGAAAAGCATTCATCTTGATAGTAATGTTTGAAAAACAAACCTATACTCTTGTTTCCTTTCACCTTGATGTGTTGGATTTGTTTGTTAGGAGATGAATGTATGAAGTTGGGCTAACCAGGTAAGTCATGAAAGGCAAGAAGGACCAGGTGTTTTCGCGCCAAGTTATCATGTAAGCCTTTTGTCTTACATCCTCTACCGTATGAACATTTAATCTTTTTAACTTTAATCATTATTATATATATATTATATATATCAATATGGGACCTAAAAGAATGACTGACGACGAATTGGTGGAAAAAATTGAGGCAACTATAAATGACAGGTTTGTCCATTTTGAAAAACAAGTAAGTGCAGATATTTCTGCTATGAAAGATGGAATAATATCGAGTTTAATAGAGGAGAATAAAAGACTTAGCGATAAAGTTCAGGTACTAGAAGACTCTATCACCAAAATTGAGCGCGATTTATATGCTAGTGTCCAATACAATCGACGAAACAATATCGAAATCCAAGGAATCCCTGATTCCGTGAACGATAATGATCTAGAAAATATAGTAGTGGATATTCTCAATGATATTGGCGTCGAAACAAACTCTTCGATGATTGAGGCTTGCCATCGTTTGCCTGCAAAGCAAGGTTGCAAACCAACAATAATAAAATTTGTCAACAGAAAAGTATGTGAAGCTGCTCACAGGAACAAAAAAAAACTTAGTAAAAATAAAGCAGGCTTCTCTGATGAAGTCAATTTATATATCAACGATAACCTCTGTCCGTACTACCGACGGCTTTCATGGAAGTGTCGCAAATTAAAACGAGCGAACAAAATCAATAATACGTGGTCAGAAAATGGTACGATTCACATAAGAATAAAGGAGGGCGATCGCTACAAAAGAATTACTCACGAAAATGATCTAGAAAGTTCATTTCCCGACTTTAATTACGAAAGTTAAATATTTTATTTGAATGAGTAATTGATTCTAGTATTATCACTGCTCTTGGCTTAAGTTTTTACATTATTTATTTCTGAGTGCAATATGGCACTTTCACAGTGGTAAGAGTTTTGTTATGATGTGATTTCCGCTTGTCAGATTTTGAACTGATATTGACAGTTTGTTCTTTTTTAGTCATCGCGGTAAGAGATGTTTGGTTGGGTATACTCATTTTTGAGGTTAGCTAGCCAACTAGCTAGCATATTATTTAGCCAATTCTCTCTGTGTTTATACTATTTTTGTTTTGTTTTCTGTTGTGTGTAGCTGAATGATAAATTTTCCGTGTAGTGTGTGTGGCAGGTCAGTAAAGAACAATCAAAATGCAATTTTCTGTGATGTATGTGAAATGTGGTCCCACTGTAAATGTAATGCTGTTTCGTCACAGGAGTACACCCTGCTTAAAAATTCACCCCTAGAAAAGTGGTCCTGCTTAAAATGTGTAAATCAAGCTATCCCTTTTTACAGCAATACCTCTGGTATTACTCCTCCTACA
Organism: Turritopsis dohrnii; assembly: GCA_027922465.2. NCBI lineage: Eukaryota > Metazoa > Cnidaria > Hydrozoa > Anthoathecata > Oceaniidae > Turritopsis > Turritopsis dohrnii. The sequence goes on from BQMF02000005.1 coordinate 1,578,810, forward strand.
GACTTGCAGGATAATAATAATAAGAAGTTAGCGTCTATCAAATTGTCGCTTGAACACATCAATAATATGCAACCTTTCTCTGAGATTATGGAAAATTATATGGGGGGAGATGATGGAGTTAACTGCAAGTATGTTGAAGTAGATAAGTTTGAGTCATTTGAACTGAATCCCAAAAATTGCCTTTCTTTTTTTCATAACAATGTCGCTTCTCTACCTGCCCATTTCGAGGAAATTAAACAACTTATGGCAGCACCTGGTTTTGACTTTGATATCATCGGAATCACTGAAACAAAGTTGAATGATAAACAACCCACTTTTTGTCACACTTTATCTGGTTACCAAAATGAGTTTACTCCTTGTGAGGGAGAAAAAGGTGGAACTCTTCTATATGTCTCTGATAAGATCAAATACTCTCGTCGTGCTGAGTTTGAATCTATTTGTTATCTACCCAAGGAACTTGAATCCACTTTTATTGAGATTCACAGGAATAATAAAAGGAATGTCATAGTTGGATGCATTTACAGGCATCCTGTGATGTCTGTTGATGCATTCAATAATGGCTTCTTGTCTCCTGTCCTACATAAAATTTCCATGGAGAATAAACCCATAGTTTTACTGGGAGATTTCAACATTGACTTGCTGAATCCAAATAATAGTGCTGATACTCATACATTTATGGACTTAATTGGTTCTTTTTCTATTTTACCCCAAATAATTCTTCCGACTCGTGTCACCAGCAATAGTGCTACGGTTATAGATAATATTTTTTGTTCTGTAGATTTTGTAAACACTGTGTCTGGAAATATCCTTACTAGCATATCGGATCATCTATCTCAGTTCCTGATTATTAAAAATCAGGTAAAAAATGATCCTAGTCTTTTTCGAGAAGTGCGTGACTGGTCTAAATTTGACTCTGATGCATTTTTGGATGCAATAAACTCTTATGACTGGAATAAAATAATTAAACCTGAACTTAATGATGTTAATTATAGCTTCAATAGCTTTTATGAATCAATTCAAAATTTGGTTGAGGAGAAGGTACCATTAATCAGAGTGCGTTTACATGACATACCCAAGGCTGGCAATCCCTGGATGACTAAAGGTATCCTCTGCTCTATGAAAATTCGCAATAACTTGCATAAAAAATATCTTTCTGCTAAAAATCCACAGGAAAAAGCTTTCTATCTTGATAGATTTAAAAAATATCGCAACTCTATTGTATTACTCTGCAGAATCAGCAAAAAAACCCACTACTTATCTTACTTTCGTGAAAATAGCAGCAATATAGCTAAAGTCTGGAAAGGCATTAACTCACTACTTGGTAAAAATGCATCTGTACCTCCTCCAACTACTCTATTAATTGATGGTAAATCAGAAACCAACCCTCAAGTTATTGCTAACACATTCAATAGCTTTTATTCCTCTGTTGCTGAAAAATTAAGGGCTAAAATACCACGTACCCCAAAATCGTATACTACATTTCTAAAGAACCCTAATCAATATTCATTGTTTCTCTCACCTGTTACCAGGGATGATGTTCTCAATTGTATAAGATCACTAGATAGTTCTAAGGCAACTGGTCCTTGCAGCATACCTCCTCGTATCTTAAACCTAATTGATAATATTGTGGCCCAGCCAATATCCGAACTAGTCAATTTAACTTTTGTTTGTGGAGTCTATCCTGATAGACTAAAAAACCCTAAAGTTCTTCCTGTTTATAAAAAGAACTCAAAACTCTTATGTAACAATTACAGACCAATTTCATTGTTATCAAATTTGGATAAAATTTATGAAAAACTGATATATCAACAGGTTTATCAGTTTCTTCAAAATACTAAAGTTATTTATTCTCATCAGTTCGGTTTCAGGAAAAAATATTCCACATCACATGCTATCCTCAATATGGCACAAAAAATCATGGATGCTCTGGACAAGGGCAACTATGGTTGTGGCATTTTTATTGACCTTCAAAAAGCATTTGATACTGTTGATCATGAGATTTTATTGAAAAAATTATTTCATTATGGCATAAGAGGCAAACCATTAGAACTTTTTAAATCGTACCTCACTAACCGTACTCAGTTTGTTACATTAAATGGAGTTTCTTCTAGTATGGGTATTGTCAGACACGGTGTCCCCCAAGGCTCTGTCCTTGGGCCGTTATTATTTTTGTTGTATATAAATGATTTAAATGTTGCTATTAGGTTTTCTGTTGTTCACCACTTTGCTGATGACACGAATCTCCTTTACTTCAGCAAATCTCTCAAATCTCTTAACAAAAAAGTTAATTTAGATCTCAAGTTCCTTTGGCACTGGCTCAATGCCAACAAAATTGCTCTTAATCCTGGCAAAACTGAATATTTGATCTTTAGACACCCCTCAAAGCCTGTTGATTTCGAAGTTAAATTGTCAATCGGTGGTGAAAGGATTTTTCCTAGTAACCACATTAAATACCTTGGAATTTTGATTGATTCTAACTTAAAATGGAAATCTCAAATTGATAGTATCGCGGTCAAACTCAAACGTGCCAATGGAATTTTATGTAAACTTAGACACATGGTACCCAGAGAGACCCTCATTTCAATCTACTTTGCCCTGTTTAACTCACACCTAAATTATTGTGCACAAGTATGGGGTCAACCTGTATCTATGTATGTACGACGGATCACATCTCTGCAAAATTGTGCTGTTCGTATAATGTGTTTTGCAGACTTTGATGCCCCAGTAGAACCTTTGTTTGCTAAATTGGGTTTATTAAAGTTTACTGATTTAATTCATATACAGAATGTAACTTTTTTACATTCTGTGTATCATGCTAAACTCCCTTCACCCTTACTCGACACATTTGTAGTTGATTTCTCTCACGCTTACAATACTCGTGCATCTACCAGAGGACTCATTAACTCCAGTCTTGTTAGAACCTCCTGTTTTGGCCTCAAATCTGTTAGACACCAGTCTATGCTATCTTGGGACTTTTGTCATACTATAATCAAGGACTCCAAATTGATAGATTTGTCTTTGCCTAAATTGAAATCTACTCTTAAATCCACATTTCATAACTCCTATTTGATTGTTTGATCTGTTTCGTTTTTGTTTTTTTTTGTTTTTTTTTTTGTTTTTTTTTTTTTTGTTTTTTTTTTTTTTTCAAACCTGCTTCACTCATTTACACTGTAATTTAATTTGTTATTCAGCCTGTTTTTTAGTTTGTCCTGTGCTGTGATGTCCCGTGGTTGTTTTTTTGTGATGTCCTCGGTGTCCCTCACGCTTGCTAGCTTTGCTAATTTTGGCGGTCTCCATTATAGATTGCCCATTTTCAATTATATCTGCAGAAATAACTATCGTTGTACATATTGATGGTAATCTATATAAAATATATGTCAAATTGATTGATTGATTGATTGATTGATAGGTAGCCAGCCTGTTTACCGAGTCAGTTCACCTAGCTTAAACTTAGTCTGAAAATTCAAAAATACAAGACGTCTTGAAAATGCCAAAAAATGTCTACTTATAATGACGTCTACCTTGTTCACGTCATCGTCTTTCAGAAGACGTAATTTACACTTATGCCGGCTTGGGATTGCATGTCCCTTTCCTAAGCGAACTCACCCCGTCACTTTAATCATCCCATTTTTTCTAGAACAATCTTGTTTTCATCTTTTTCATCGTTATTTATACCTCTGTGTTTGTTGTATGTGAACTTTTGGAGGGTTTGGTTTTATGAATCGTTTTCACCCGGGTTCGTTTTAAATGCCGTGTGAATGCCTAGACAAAAACTGCTTTTACAGCAAGGATCAGTTATACATTTAACCCGGGTGAACTTGGACCAGTTTTTTCCGTGTAATTACAAAACAAGTATTTAACACGAGTTGAAGTAAGCTAAAGAAATTGGATTGGAAATTCATTTTCCGGCTCGCTTCTTATGAACAAGCCTAGTGCAAAATGGAAACTAAATGACATTCTAAACTTGATGCATGAGGTGTTTGATAAAACGTGTCATTTCATTCGACAGAGGAGTTCAAACATATTTGCTAAGATGCATACACAAATGATATCTGATATGCATCGCAGAGATTTTCAGGAATTGAATTCGTTACTGTTTGTTTCAAAAAGTTTTGTACAATTTAACTCCCACAAAAAATTAAAATCATCTTAGGGTATTTGTCGGTTATTCCCTCACCCTCCCTTCCTCCAAAAATTTGAAACTTGAAATATAAACAATTATTATTATTATTATAAAGGGGAAATTTACCTCCAGAAAATCTTCTACTCAGTGTAGAAAATCGTTGAGAAGTCATTGCGGCGAAGTGCATTTCTATGGTTACTATATTTTGTATACATTCTATAATGCACTCTACCACAGTGCTTTTTCAACAACTTTGCGCTGTTGGTACGCTATGCTATGTTTCCCTTATAAAGTGGGACCTCGTCTTGATACGTGAAATCTTGGTCAGAAAAACATAAATTCCGGAATGACCGCGTATTGATCATCAGGGTGAGTTTATTGTTGATAACATTAATATTAATTCTTCTAAAGAGGCTACGATAATAACATACTGTTGGAAAGACAGAAAAGCAAAACATCACGTGACTTGTGTTCGTTAGCGGATCCTTTCTACTAACAAAGTTGACGGAAATGATAATATTTTGAATGCGAAAAGACATTGATTTTTTCTATCTTTCTATCCATTTGTATTTCGTGAAAACATCCCTCTGTGGAGCACTGTCAGCTGTAAATCTACCTGTGGACACAGCGATTTTTAGAAATTACGTTTCCTTCAAAAAATGAAAAAAATGAAGTTTTTTGGACTTCCTTTTACAATGCTTTGGTTTAAATAGATGTTTACATAAGCAGTTAAGAGAAACATATATAGAGTTTGTTTCTCTATTTTTTTATGTACGTATATATCAACACTTATGTTGTTACTTTATACATCTGTCAACCCTTGTTTCCAAGTCATTGTCAATTTTCATCAATTGCTCACGCAACCATTCCATTGCTCTCCCCATCCCCTGAATAAATGTACTCCACAGGAACCTCTAGGTCACACCTAGTGGCCCTATTAACTTGCTAGTGATGATTGAGAAACGGGACAAAGTTGGAGAAATCAAGACTGTTGCAGACAAAATATAATTTTTCACTGATTGTCAACCTTTAGAGGATTTGAAATGTGGTCGAAAGACCTTTTTTCGAATGAACGAAACATTATAAATTGAGCCGTACTTTTTTATCCTTACGTTACTCATCGTCTCTATTTTTTGAGTGGTCATGAAGTCACCGTCAATTTGTTGTTCCCCAAAAATCATACATTTGAAAATAAAAACGCAAGCATTTTAAAGGCTTTATTTAGCTAGTAAAATTTCATAAAATCTACATTTACATTTGTTTTGCTCGTTCCTTAGTGAAGGGGGTTTTCAATCCTTGCGAATACTTCATGTGCTGACTCGAAAGTCTTTGTTCTGTCAGCTTTGTCCATTCAGAATCAATTCTTCCTGTTGTTAAGGTAGGCATATCAATCATTCAACGATCTAGCAGAGGTTTCGAAAAACTTCATCGATTATAAAAAGTGACAACTTATTTTGAACATGGACGTATAAAAAGAGAAGGACTTACAACTTTTATAAATCTATTCAAACAAACCTCGCCTCGGTTTATTGAAATTTTCACAAAAGCAGTTTTGAAACTCCCTCAAGTGCTGTTAAAAATACATGTTTCCACTGGCTTCCATGATCGTAATAACCAACCAGAAATGAATTTAAAGATTTTATGATTATTTTGAAGCCAGGTTTTAAACTCTGATTCCTCATGACTTCTTACAGTCTCAAACATGAAATTTTCAGAATTGAATGAAAAAGCACTCTTGTTTCTGTATATTCTCAGGCATCGCCCAGGCGTCTTTCAAAGTACCGAATCTCTGGATATAAGTATATACACAAAATACTTCCTAACTCCGACAAATTTATCTTAATTCCAATCCGACATTTTTGAAAAAGGTTGAGTAGAAGTTCTGTGATACTCAAGAATATTGCTGATGAATCTGCAAATCGTATTTTCTCTCAATTCCTTGGTTTTCCACATCGGATTAAACATCAAACGTCGTATAAACCCGCCCATGTGAACCGAAATCCAGTGAAATGCGAGGCGAGGATTACATCAAAGAAATGCCGACAGAATAGATTTTAATAATAGAAATGAAAGGCTTTAGAATTAGTTGTGAGTCCTTCTCGTTTTATACGTCCATGTTTTGAATGTGACGAATTTCTTTACCAACAAATTTTTTTTTGCCGATAAAATTTTATTTTGACCTGTGGTCCTGTGAAGGCCCGCTATAGACAGGTCTGTATTTATAAACTTATTAATTTCATATATTTACATCCCTTTGTTAGTTAGTAACTTATTGCCCAGTAGAATAATAAGAAGCAATTCAGATCTTAAAAAAGTCTTAACGACACGGTGGTAAAATAAAAATTCGTAATATGTCATGCCAGCAAACAATATTTTTTGCTATGTGGCTGCAATCAGAGATATGTTGCAAATATTTTTTGCCATGTGGCTACAATGTTCAACTTCCAACAAAATAAGAAATTGAAATCTTCAAGGCATCTATACTAAGTATATTTCAAAAAAATGATGTTTACATATTGTTTGTTTTAATACGAAAATAAACAGTTGACAGTTGACTTAGAGCATTTATAAAGTTGATGAATCAGACCTAAGAGGAAGAGCTTGTTCAAACGACATTTAGAAGGCCATTGTTATAGGTGAGTTTCCACATGTATGCTTTGTAAAGGGAATATGTGATTTCTTATTCACTTTCAATTGTTTCCTTATTTCCCTGTACCTGCTACAACTCATGAAAAATCACCTAGATATTAGTTACTATGATATTCAGCATTCTAAGATAGTGTTGTACTTCACAGCTTTAAGTAATATGGTAATCAGAGATAAACATTTCATGGTCAACAGTGACCTTCTCAATATTCTTACAGAGGAACAGAGGTGTAACGGCAGCCTTCTTGCTTTCTATCGCCACCGTTTTCAACCCATTTTCATGTCGAAACCCGACTAGCTTTATGGCGATCGTGCCTAATTTCCAATTAAAGAATTCGGAATAGGCATTGAATTTACGATATAGCGGACACCTCATTCTGTTTTCTTGATCTGTTGAGCATGTTATCCGCTTCCAAATAGTCACTGTCGCATTTTCCTGGTAGCAAAACATGCCCACCAAACACATGACGTCATTATGACGTCTCAATAACGTCTTAATTTGGTCATGAAGTCATATGACATCCCTATGACTTTTTCATGACGTCATTGGAAGTCATTCAATATGACGTCAGCAAGGCGGCGAAATGATGACTTACGTATGACCTGAAGGTCATGGTTATGACGACTTCGTAACCTCACTTCATGGTTCTTCCGAACTACGGAGTTAAATTTCGCAAGTTTCGCGAATTTTTGAATTAATAGCGAAATTAAATTCCCGCGAAAATTAATCCCCTTAAGGTACCATTGTTTCGTGTAGTTGAGCAATTTAGGCAATTATTTTACTCTTGAAAGATTTTCTAAGAATGTTTCAGTACTTTCAGAATAATGAAAAGTTTTTCATGAGGAACAATCACGAGGAAATGTTAAAGGAGAAAAATACAGGGGAAAGCATGTTTTTGTTTTGGGGCCGTTACTAAAAAAATATACACAAAATCATTAAAAAAAGACACATCGTGTATTATAGCAAGGTTTCATTTATTAGAACTTCAAAAATAAACAGTAAATTAAAAAATAATAAATAGTGAATATATGAATAGTAAAACGTTACAAATTGAATACAAAAAATATCAAAATAGAGAATGATAAAATAATACAATTTAATTACAATGGACTACGTTGCACATTACACTGAAATATATTGGAGGATTTAGAGGAAAACTAGTGAAATCATGGATATTGTGTATGTATGTGGCAAAAACATCAGAAGGCTTTGAGGAACATGAAAAACATTTTCTTCTACCATAAAAAGATACCTTTTTTTTTTCAAGTGCAGTAAAAACCCATACAATTGAAAACACAGGCTTAAGGTCAAAATACACGATCTGATTTTACATATATGATTTTACATTATATAAAAAATAATGACTTTTACAGATCGTGTATATTAAAAAATCATACGACTTTTGCTCTTATGACTTAACATATATGACTTTTAAAAAGTAGGATGGTCTTCTACTTTTTAAAAAATCATTTATGACTTTTTACAGCTGTAAACAAATTTCAACCAATCAGAGTGCGTCTAGAGGTTTGAATGAACTTTTTGAGATTTCCCTAGAGTATATTAGTATCAAATAAAAACGTGTATTTTACTGTTACATATGATCTTTTTCCATCCATCAAAAAAAAACAAAAAAACTCGAAGACTTCCCTCGATATCATCGTTCTTACCACAAAAACCTGATGGAGAAAAGAAATCTTGAAAGCTTGGGGAAACGACAGTAGTTTTTATGATATATAACATGTATAATAATTGTATAATATATCTATGAGAGTTGCAAAAAATATATGTGTAAGAAACTTCGACTTTCGTTTTTCGAGTGTGCCATATCATCCATAACATTTGAAAGACATCACAGTAGACTTCACAGAATTGCTTCGTACTGGGAATAAATCTGAATTCTTGTATATTCTGTGTATTCTTCTGTGTATTCTGTATATTCTGTGTATATATAACAAGATTTTTCAACACTTTTTATTCGCCTTTTTTGACTTTTCCATAATGATGGTTTTCAAGGCGTAAATATTTCTTTTCATGCAACCTCACTCTTTGATGGTCCCTGAAATAAAAAAAGGCAGAGAAGCAGCAAAATTTTTCATAGATATTCAATAACAACAAATGAAAGATATAAATAATCACATTAATAATTCTATGATTTTGATTGAGTATCAAATCAATGAAAAAACTTGTTTTATGTGCAGTAAATATGCGAGTTAGGTCTCATTTCTTATTTTACATGAAAGTAAAAGTAATACAACATCAAAAATACTTGGGTATCATTACAACTAAACGTGGGATTATTAATAAGGAAGGCAAAATATAGATAACATGTTTTTCTTCAAGCATTTTTCCTTTCCTGAAACACTTGGAGCTTGCTTTTTGCCCTATAGCTACTTTCAGTATACATAAGTGAAATTCCGCACACAAAACTCATGCCAAACTCATTAAAAGTCTCGGATTTACCTTGTGTTCGCCGAGTCTTCTTGTGTATTTTTTCCGCCGATTTTCTTCTATTCTCCTCCATTTTGCTGAGTTTCTTTACGCGCCTCCTTGTTTAGAATTTTCTTTAAAAATGCATGGCCTATCGTTACCAAATTTCGAAATGTTAGTTCACATATTATTTATTCCATACAGTATGACCATTATTTTTATTGTCTACTTTGATACAAGCATAATTTAAAGTCATTATTTAAAATGACACACTCTAACCAGGGCGTAAATATATTAATTACATACTTGTTCTTATTGTCATTTTTTCGTCAAAGTTTAATACTAAAAGCTTATTTCTATCTGTTTAAATTTAAAATCTTAATAATCATGAAAAGAGCCTTCAACGTTTTAATTTGTTTCTTAAACACATCACATGATTTTTGTTTACCCCCGTGAAATAACTAACACGGTTCATTCTGGTTCGCGCACGTGGTGAAGACTTAGAAACATTGCTTTCTCACTTCTTGAAAACATCGTTAAAATGTCAAGATATAGTAGGTGGCGCAGAAGTTTACAAACTGAGAGATTTTTACTGGATTACGAAGGTAGTAGTTCTGAACACGAGGAAGATAATGATAACATTCAAGAAGGCAATAATCATAATTATCTTTTGAGCATCGATGATGAAAGAGAAGAAGAAGAGGAGGATGATATAACGGATGATGAAACGGATGATGATTTTAGATCAGACAGCCCTCGTGATGATTGGTAAAGTTGTTGGAAGGGAACAAAATAGAAGAAGCTGTTGTTTCTTCTAATTGGATTTCTGGTGACCGAGTTTATTGGTCCAATAGTGTCAATGCATCAAGAGATCTGAAGGAGGGGAAGATGCCTGATTATGCCAGTTGGAAATCATACAAGTTAATTAAAGTAAAATTTCAAGATGGTAAGTGTTGGCTGGAGTTTTAACTTGTAAATCAGGTGTGTTTTCATAAATAGTTCTTTTTGTTTTTAATATTAAACTGTTTAGATGACTACGATCTGGTTTGTGATTACCAGTTTTCAAGCTGTGATGAACATTTGTCTGTGAAGAAAACTAAAACTACTTCAACAGGTATAAAAAAAGTTTTTTTAAAGAAAGTTGCCCCATAATTTGTCGTAACTGCATAAGAAATTTGACATATCAGATATCAAATTACCTACGCCACCACGTTCAAAATCTGGAAGGAATTCAATAGAAAGAAGTTTTATAAGTAGTAAGTTGTTATACTTCAATAGATACTTACACTACATATAATATGTAAGAAATTATACTCTTGAAATAATGAATTTAGGTTGGACTAATTTCAAATTTCATATAAAAATTGGATAAAATGTTTCTATAGTTAATGTTGATAATTTAGGTGTGGGAATCGAAATACTTTGCTTGGATGCATCATTAGATTTTCCGATTTAAAATGCTAATTGGAATAGTCTGTCTCTAGATTGTTTTTAAAGCTGTTATGAGATTACTTCTATTTTCATTGTCACCTACAATTTCAGACTCTCTGCCATCAACACCCAATGCAAAGACAACAAGTAAAGGATCAAGTCACCAAAGCAGTGGGCATAAAAGTCAGTCCGGTTAACTTCGAACTAAAATATGATCAAATTATTGATAAATACGTAATATTATTTTACTATTTTTTTTTTTTTTTTAGAATCAAGGAGGGAAATAATATCTGATTTGGACAGTTCATGTTCGCCAGTCTCAACTGACTTTTCTTCTCCCAGAAGATCACCAAGAACAAAAAAGCCTTGTCGAGAAACTTCACCTGTACAAAGGTCGAACTCATTCAGCAGAGCGAGTGATGCTTCTAGCTCTTCTTTGTTATCTATTATCCAAAATAGAAAAAGAGCATCCAGCTCACCACCAAAAAGTCAAAAGACAAAGTCTGATGGAAATAAGGACCGATATCCCTTGACTACTGATGGTATGTATAAATTGATATTTATTACTGTTAATATCTGTTCATTGTCTTGTTAATGGAAATCCCATCACTTAACTCTAGAATTCCAACGAAAAGTTCTATATGCATTATCAGAAATCTTGAATGCTATAAATGAAGGACTAAGAAAAAATAATCAGAATTCTGCTGACACCTTCATTGAGAAGTGCCATACAATTGACGATTTTATTCAACTGAATGAAACCCTGAAAAATGATAGAGATGCCTATCAAAGCTTGGTAAGCAGAATGTAGTGTTAATTTGCTTCATTATTTTTTGCATTTTTTACTGATTTCTTTTGGTGGCAAAGATGTGAGAGCAAATGTAAAAAATATCTTGTTATCGTAAGTAAAGTATCTTTCTCGAGAGAGTCAGTATTCAGCTGTATGTTATAACAGCAAGACCCTTGAATTGGCAAAGGAAACAAAACGATCTAATTAAAGTTTCTGCATCCCAACCAAATCTTCAGGTGTGGGACAAAATATGGGCTGGGTTTTTCCTTAACTGCTGGCTAATACTTTGATTTTTAATTGTTAGTTTAAGAGTAATCAAGACATAATAAAGCAAGCATTTTTTTCTGCACTTTTTTTTCAGGGTAACTAATGATGAAGTACTATCTGAGTATAGTCTTTGTGGGCTAAAGAAGAAAAGAAAATTTGATGGGTTAGCCATTCACGATATTGTCATGGGTAAGTATTTTGCTTTTAAATCTACTTTAAACAGGATTGTGTTTTGAATACTTTTAATTTGGTTGTTGCTTTTTCTTTCTATAGGTGGCGTTTTGGCAACTCAAAAATCTACGGAAGCGTCTGTGAACAAAGCGATTATTGATGTTTTGAAGCACGCGCCTGAAAGACTAAAGAAACGATAAAACGAAAAAACACTTTCCTTAGTTTTCGTGTGTTTAACATGCTATCCATAAATTTTTTCCATACTTAGCTCTCCCGTCGTATGTTCAACATTAAGGTAACTTCATTTGAGTACACCGTCCAAGGACCTTCAAAACGTTAATACGTACAAGGAGTGTAATGGAGAATTTATGGATATAGTCTTTTCTATCTCTTGTATTTATGAACATGGTTATATCACTAATCATTTTTTAACACTTTCTTAATTGTTAATATTTTGTATTTTAATTTATAAAGCACATATTTTAAGAGATGATATTTATTTGAAAGATATTTCTGATGAAAAAATCTGTTATCTTTGCTTGCATAACTATAAATTCGCTTCTTTTCATTTTGTTTAAGTATCTCTCATCTCAGTAAAAACGTCACGGTGGGGTCATAAATGCGTCATAAGACGTCTTAGTGACGTCGTTATGACGTCATAGCTGAGTCATTCTCACAAAACTATGTTATGAATAGGTCATTTGATGACGTCTGAGGGACGTCAGCATATGACGTCGGTTTATGTTGCAAAAATAACCTCACGATGACCTTTCAATGACGTCGTATAAAGTCATGGTCGGACTTATTTATGACGTCATAGAGACGTCATTGTGTTGGGTGGGTGTTTGTATAATCTGGTATACACTTCAACATTTGAAACTCGACCTTGGTGGAGTTTAAGGGAATATCATTCAAATCCACTGCCACGTCAAGTTTGTAGAGATCTTGGCATGAAAGCTTGAGGTGATTGCTTTGAATGGTAGCTAAACAATTAAATAAATTTGACATAATTAAACAAATTTGACATAATTAAACATAAATAGAAAACATAAAAACACTATGAAAAGTCAATTTCCTATGCATTACAGTTGGAGTATTTCCATTGGCTATTAAAATTACCGCCACATCCATCATATTCACCATCTTGAATATCTAACGTCAAAAGATGTTACCTCAGAACAAAATGTTTCGCCAATGAATTTAATATCCACTGGCAACAGTATTTCTACTTGTCTCCACTTAAAACTAACAGATAAAATTTGTAAGTTTGATTTACACGAAGTGTGTATTACAGACCAACTGTTTTATGTCCTCGATGCATTCTTGAACATAAATGTTTACAAAGACGAAAGTTTGATGAGAATCGGGCCTTAGTTTTGACGTCAATGTCTATATTTTGACAATAATGACGTTTCATTATTGCCGGTGAATATCCTCATATAAAAATGTGTGCAGAAAAACTAACAAATCTACCTTTCTTCCAATTCATCATCTCTAAGTTCCCAAATAGTGTTGGGAAAAAAATCCAATATATGACCAACAACATGGAAAGGTGTGTTAACCCCATCGCCACGAATCATTGGAATATATTTCAGAGACAGTTTCAAATAAAATATCTTCATGAACACAATCAATTTCAAAGAATGCTTTTGTGTAATTTAACTTTTTCTTAGAAAAACAATAAAAGATAAATCAAATTCTATTCAAATTCAAATTCAGATTCTATATAAGGCAGTTGATCATTGTGAAAAAATTATTTCTGGACTGTACAATGAAATATAATCTAACGATGGCTTTACAGTTCCTGTCCGTTAAACTTTTCTTTTGAGTATTTTGAGCATTTTGATTTTAAAGTTTAACACTTTTTAAAAAAAAAAAAGACCCCTTAAGATCAGATCTAGAGGTAACTCATTAATTTCAAAAAATTATTCAATGAATGCTAAAACATTATTGGCTCAAAATATTGTTTGTTCAAATTCAAGCTCAGGACTGTTCTTAAAACTTTTGTCTGCAATGGTTTGACCTTCAATTTATTCTTATTTTGTTCCTTATTTGCCAAAATCTTTTCACACATAAAACATTTTGTAAAAATATGAGCTTGATAACAGATCTCCAGAGCAGAGGATTTGTAATGACTATAAGTATAGTACAACTACAAATAGAGTAGAGCAATCATAGTGGAGGAGATCACTGTAATATATTTTTTAATTTAAATATTAATAGCTCATAAATTTAAAACATTATAGATAACAAAATATCCAATCTGATGTTGAAAAACTAGGTAATAGGTAATTTTTCTAACCAACAAAAAATTTACAAATGTTCGACTTCTTGAAAAACCGCTTGAAAAGTAATTTACAAAAATCCCTTTTTGTGGTTCCCTCAGGGATTGTTAACGACATTTCTTTTAACGCTTTCTTGTGTACTCTTATCTTGCATTTTGTTTGATTTTTTAGTTTACATTGAGCAGACGGTGGTGATAAACTTGATAAACAGAAGTATTCGAAAAGTATCAACATTTTGCAGGTGTCCCTCAAGAAAGCCATGCATTACTTGTCTCCAGTAGTGAAGCAAGAAAGATAAACGGTCAGTTTTCATTTGTTCATGTTTGTCATTATTTGTGCAGATCAGTTCAATACAAGTCTCAAAAATGTGATGATGCTGTCCTACAGTTAATAACAGAATTCGAAGGGATCCAAGAAGATTCATTAGAAATCTTGTCAGCGCTTGTCATTTGTTTGTCATTATTTGTGGTCAGAAAACTAATAAGATTCAGATTTCTCGTTCTCTTTCGGTCTCAACAGAATGGTACTAAAATTTATTGTTGATTTTATTGTTGTTGTTGTTGTTGTTATTCTTACAACAACAAAAAAAACCCACTGAACTAAAACGCTTAATAAGCAAGGCTGAGTTAAATAATGCAAGGCAAACGATTCAACCATAAAATCATGACAGTGGCAACATCAAAATCTAAATAATCTTGATCAACCAAAACATACAGCTAAAATGTTGAAATATTTTACCCATGAATAAAGTTTACATACCCCTTTATGGATGGGCGAATATGGATAGGGCGTTCTTCATTACCGCCATAGCTGACTATCACGGGGCTCTTAGCATACTTGGTTCCTCAAGTATTACAAAATCCACGTCGTTATAGCTCTCCTCCACCATGTGCATGTGCTCTCTTCCTGATATGTGCAGGCGTAGGAGGAGGTTTTGGGATGGAAAACAAGTTAACACAAAATTCATCATCTGATAATTGTCAGGCTAAAAAATAAATAGCCCAGTCCCCAGCGCTAATTAAGGACAAGAAACCTTGAAGCAAGGGTGTTCGGTTCAAAAGTATCATAGCAAGGACATTGTTGCACGGAGTTATTTTGTGGATACTGGCAAAAAATAACTAAGCGCTTGTACTTGCCCCCGCAGCGAGCGTAAGCGAGCGAGGAGGCATAGTAGTTTCACGAGATAGGCGAATGTCAGTTTCCGATTTTGTTCTTCATCATCATCATCTTCCAACTTTCGTGTTGACATTACACGGTGGTATACAATTATTAGCTGACTTTGCTTTTTTTACCGTTTCAAAGCATGGTACTGTAAGTGGGAGACAGAATGTTTTTTCGTATCTCTTTCCTTATTTATTATTATATTATACTATGTTATTTAGGAAGTTCGTATGCTAACATTGCTTAGACATTTTTGGATTTCTGCGTAAGCAAGAAATACTTTACGATCGTCCGTGTTTTTCTGATTTTTTGGATTTCTGCGTAAGCAAGAAATACTTTACGATCGTCCGTGTTTTTCTGATTTTTTTTTTTCATCTTACTGTCCAAACCTACGCATTTTTGTTTCTTAAATTTCATTGGTTCATAAAAAAGCCGTCTTAATTGTCATTGGTGCATAATGCCCGATTTCTACGAAAGGGTGCTAATTTAGCCACCTCCACTTAAATAGCGATAGTTTATTGGCTGATTTTCGCCATACCATGTGATCGTCCACAAAACGTTTTAAAAATGGCAGCGAAAGGACGTGTGTAGTTTGCTAAAAGTTTCTTTGATGGAAATATGGCTTTAAAAGAAGTTAATACAGCTTAAAATTTTATATAAAGAATTGCATTACTGTTGGGAACTTATCATGTTCACAAAATTAAATTACAGTGTGGTTATTCTGTTTTTTGAAAGAAGTTTTCTTGAAGTTTAAAATATGAAAACAGTGCCAATACATGGTGTGTGGAAGAAAAGGTATTTCTTGTTTTATTTTTGCTCCAAGCCTTTTTAAATATGAAAGACCTTCGTGTATTTTGTATGTGTATGCATGTTTGAAATCAATTTTTAGAAGCTTTTGGATTTTTAAAGCTCAGCTTAGCTTCCTTTCAGCTCCTCCCCAACATCACCAACATAATGCACTTTATACAGCTATTTATACTATATTTAGTAGCAATTTTTGGATGTATTCTGGCTATATCAGCTTATCTCTTTTCTCCCTACGTATGTTGTATTTTTTTTAACTTTTAGATTAGATATGAGCTTTAATTTCTAAGTAATTATTATTGTGATATTTATATTTTTCATTCTGAGGAGATCAATATAGAAACTTTATATATTAGTTTGTGCTGCCCAAACGATATGTTTGTTACCGCCAGTATACACAATCTTTTTATAGGATTCGTTATATTTAATGTGGTTAAATTAAAGTTTCGTATTGTGTCGATGCACTTTTTTGGAGTACGTGGGTGGCAAATATTCAGTAACAATCATTCAGCTTATTCGTACAAAAAAACAGATCTTCATAAATGATCTCCGCGATAGCATAAAGAAAAGCCCCTTTTTTATGTTATGGTAGGCTGACTTTCTTGACGAACATTGTCAGTCGCATCAATATTTTTGTTTATTTAATGCTGATGCTTCTCGAGCTGAATGATATGACTGTCTTAGTTTTGCAGGACTAGTGTGCTAGTGTTGCATTTTTGTGGCATTTTCAGCAGCAAAGCTTGCAGAAATCCTTCTGCCCGGTAGGGCATCTTGTCTGATTTTTTTTTTTCATCTTACTGTCCAAACCTACGCATTTTTGTTTCTTAAATTTCATTGGTTCATAAAAAAGCCGTCTTAATTGTCATTGGTGCATAATGCCCGATTTCTACGAAAGGGTGCTAATTTAGCCACCTCCACTTAAATAGCGATAGTTTATTGGCTGATTTTCGCCATGCCATGTGATCGTCCACAAAACGTTTCAAAAATGGCAGCGAAAGAACGTGTGTAGTTTGCTAAAAGTTTCTTTGATGGAAATATGGCTTTAAAAGAAGTTAATACAGCTTATAATTTTATATAAAGAATTGCATTACTGTTGGGAACTTACCATGTTCACAAAATTAAATTACAGTGTGGTTATTCTGTTTTTTGAAAGAAGTTTTCTTGAAGTTTAAAATATGAAAACAGTGCCAATACATGGTGTGTGGAAGAAAAGGTATTTCTTGTTTTATTTTTGCTCCAAGCCTTTTTAAATATGAAAGATCTTCGTGTATTTTGTATGTGCATGCATGGTTGAAGTCAATTTTTAGAAGCTTTTGGATTTTTAAAGCTCAGCTTAGCTTCCTTTCAGCTCCTCCCCAACATCACCAACATATGATGCACTTTATACAGCTATTTATACTATATTTAGTAGCAATTTTTGGATGTATTCTGGCTATATCAGCTTATCTCTTTTCTCCCTACGTATGTTGTATTTTTTTTAACTTTTAGATTAGATATGAGCTTTAATTTCTAAGTAATTATTATTGTGATATTTATATTTTTCATTCTGAGGCGATCAATATAGAAACTTTATATATTAGTTTGTGCTGCCCAAAGGATATGTTGGTTACCGCCAGTATACACAATCTTTTTATAGGATTCGTTATATTTAATGTGGTTAAATTAAAGTTTCGTATTGTGTCGATGCACTTTTTTGGAGTACGTGGGTGGCAAATATCCAGTAACAAACATTCAGCTTATTCGTACAAAAAAACAGATCTTCATAAATGATCTCCGCGATAGCATAAAGAAAAGCCCCTTTTTTATGTCATGGTAGGCTGACTTTCTTGACGAACATTGTCAGTCGCATCAATATTTTTGTTTATTTAATGCTGATGCTTCTCGAGCTGAATGATGTGACTGTCTTAGTTTTGCAGGACTAGTGTGCTAGTGTTGCATTTTTGTGGCATTTTCAGCAGCAAAGCTTGCAGAAATCCTTCTGCCCGGTAGGGCATCTTGTTTTTTTTTTTCATCCTGTCCAAACCGGCGCATATTTGTTTCTCGAATTTCATTGGTTCATAAAAAAGCCGTCTTAATTGTCATTGGTGCATAATGCCCGATTTCTACGAAAGGGTGCTAATTTAGCCACCTCCACTAAATAGCGATAGTTTATTGGCTGATTTTCGCCATGCCATGTGATCGTCCACAAAACGTTTCAAAAATGGCAGCGAAAGAACGTGTGTAGTTTGCTAAAAGTTTCTTTGATGGAAATATGGCTTTAAAAGAAGTTAATACAGCTTATAATTTTATATAAAGAATTGCATTACTGTTGGGAACTTATCATGTTCACAAAATTAAATTACAGTGTGGTTATTCTGTTTTTTGAAAGAAGTTTTCTTGAAGTTTAAAATATGAAAACAGTGCCATGGTGTGTGGAAGAAAAGGTATTTCTTGTTTTATTTTTGCTCCAAGCCTTTTTAAATATGAAAGACCTTCGTGTATTTTGTATGTGTATGCATGTTTGAAGTCAATTTTTAGAAGCTTTTGGATTTTTAAAGCTCAGCTTAGCTTCCTTTCAGCTCCTCCCCAACAACATCACCATCAACATTATGCACTTTATACAGCTATTTATACTATATTTAGTAGCAATTTTTGGATGTATTCTGGCTATATCACCTTATCTCTTTTTTCCCTACGTATGTTTTTAACTTTTAGATTAGATATGAGCTTTAATTTCTAAGTATATAATTATTATTGTGATATTTATATTTTTCATTCTGAGGAGATCAATATAGAAACTTTATATATTAGTTTGTGCTGCCCAAACGATATGTTGGTTACCGCCAGTATACACAATCTTTTTATAGGATTCGTTATATTTAATGTGGTTAAATTAAAGTTTCGTATTGTGTCGATGCACTTTTTTGGAGTACGTGGGTGGCAAATATCCAGTAGCAATCATTCAGCTTATTCGTACAAAAAAACAGATCTTCATAAATGATCTCCGCGATAGCATAAAGAAAAGCCCCTTTTTTATGTTATGGTAGGCTGACTTTCTTGACGAACATTGTCAGTCGCATCAATATTTTTGTTTATTTAATGCTGATGCTTCTCGAGCTGAATAATGTGACTGTCTTAGTTTTGCAGGACTAGTGTGCTAGTGTTGCATTTTTGTGGCATTTTCAGCAGCAAAGCTTGCAGAAATCCTTCTGCCCGGTAGGGCATCTTGTTCATATTACTTTTGTGTTGTTTTAGTGAAATGAACGATAAGGATTTTGAAGCACAGCTTGAAATCTGAAATTTTGCCAACCATACATTTTATTTTTCTATATGTTTTAACTCTAAATCTTTCATTCAATTAATTTTATTCAATGCACTGATTATTGGCGGATCTTGCCTTAAAAATATTTAAATTGGATTTCCGTGTATGTAAGAAAGCCATATTTACAAATTGTCGTTCTTCGTGTTTTTCTTCTTTAGCTGTCCTCCAAACCTAGTGTGATCATGATCAATAAAGCCTTTCTATATTTTTTCTTGTTTTTTTATGTAAACTTTGGCTATTTTTAGTTTTTAATCAAAGTTTGAAACAGAGATTTCTAATAGATTTTTTTTAAAATGTTTTTTTTTTCTTTTGGCTCTTACAGAATCTTATTTTGATTATACATAAAATGAAGACCATCTGTCAATGAGTTTTCAAATCTGATCTCCCCTTTCAAAATGATCATGCTTATACAATGTTATCAAAAATTAAAATGTATATATTTGTTACTTTGAAAAGTTTTACAAAAGCATCCATCTTAATTTTTTGATCTCCCTTCACCCCTGTTCTTTTAAAACACTAGAAATGGACGTCATAAAACATTGCTTGTTCTTTAAATGACCGTTGGCTGATTAAATAGTTTTTCAATTATCGAGTTTGTCCCGAAGTTCAATTGATGCCATCATGTCAACTCTTTGAATGAAGGGTGTTATTGTATGCCTGTTTCGATGCATTGAATGTTACAAATTAAATGTTAAATGCTACTCGTCTCGTGATCATAATGCGAGACAGTGTTCCAACCAATGTTGGGCAAACGTACAATGTTGGGCAGAAATGCGCGACGTGCAATGTTGGGCAGAAATGAGCAATGTTCTCCCGGTGTTTTGGAATAAGTGAGACCAACAGACCGTTTTGTTTTTCCTGCAGACAGATAAAGCTGGACACATTTTTGTTATTCCGAAATTGGGATTCTGTAAAGCTAAATATTGTTATAACTTATTTAACATCTTTGTGATAAGAAATTTAGATTCTTAAGACTCACGTAAACACGTGTTAGCATATAGATCGAAGAGCACATGGAACAAGATTTCTCATCTCGCTTCGCCTCGCTTACTCTGTGCGAAACCGGGAGTGCAAAGTTGGACAGAAACGCGCAATGTTAGGCGAGGCTATAGTTTTCTGATTTATGGAGAACATTGCACGTATCACAACATTGTGTGGGACAACAGTTCTAAAACGATTTTGAGTGAGTGTTGAGTAGCTTTGAGGCTTCCTAAAAAACTGGCTTTGTCGAAATATTTAAGCATATAAGTATGCCAAAGCATCTGTTTTCGAACAAAACTTATTTTCATTTCCGTTGTATAGTTTGCAATGTATAACTTGCTGTGCAGGGTATACAAATTGAAATGCTTGAGTGCGGGGGCATTTTTTAGTTAAAGCTACATGCAATCAATCAATCAATTTCAATTTATTTGCCAAAGATTACGTGTCTGACAAATTACAAAGTTTCAAAAGAATAAGAGGCCAGGAGACTACCCCATATAGTCGAGACTAATCTAAGGAGGTAGCCACCTGAGTATATATGTAAAATACAACAACAAAAGTTTCGAAAAAATAAATAAATAAATAAATAAACAAATAAATAATAAAAAAAAAAAAAATAAAATAAAATTAAAATAATGCCAGTAATGTGTATATGATCAGGTAAGAAAAATCTTAGTAATGGCTTAATAGTGATGATTTAACAAGTGATTTAAATTTCCCATAACCAAGCATGGAAAGGTTTGTGTCACGATGCTGCAATTGAAGACCATTCCAATTGAGAATTGAACGATAACGAATTGACTGCAAACCATACGAAGTAGTTTTGACTAAAGGTCTTACTAGAATTCCAATGGAACGACCCCTGGTTCGCTGAGAATCACTAAGGAAACTAAGACTGAGAGTTTCTTGAATACTTGAGGGAGAAGTTTTGTTAAGACTTTGATGTACAAGATTTAGAGTCTGAAAAAAAACAATATCTTTAAACTCAAGAATTTTAGAGGCTTTAAACAGAGGTTTAGTGTGAGCAAGAAAATGAGAATGAGTAATAAGTCGGATGCATTTCTTTTGAAGGAGAAGGATTCTTGAAGAGACAGAAGGAGATTGGCCCCATACAAGAGCAGCATAACTTAGATGTGAATTAAAAAGAGCATAGTAGATTGAAGTAAGAATACTAGGAGGAAGGTAATGTCTGAGAAGGCTGATGATTCCATTAGCTTGACCAAGTTTAGCACTAACATTGGTTAAATGAAAAGAAAAAGAAAGCGAGTCATCAACAATCACTCCAAGATATCTAGCATGTGATTTAAATTTAAGTTCAGTGTCATTGAGGATCAATCTAATGTCATGATCGACTGTTTTTCTAGGATTCTTAAAGAGAAGGGCTTCGGTCTTTGCTACATTCAATGCAATTTTGTTTGCATTCAGCCAATCTACCAACTTAACCAAATCATGATTGATTTGATTTTCTAAGATCACAGGACTCTGATCAGAGTATAAAACACTAGTATCATCTGCAAAAAGACAGGATTTGCCAAATTCAAAGGCATTAGGGATATCATTAATATAAATTAGAAAAAGAAGCGGACCAAGGACAGAGCCTTGTGGTACACCATATTCAACATCTAGAGAAGATGAGACATTATCAAGAATAGAAACAAACTGCTTCCTACCAATAAGGTACGAACGAAACCATTGATTAGTGATACCCCTAACTCCATAAAAATTAAGTTTTGCCAGAAGAATTTCATGGTCCACAGTATCAAATGCTTTTTGTAGATCAATAAATATCCCACAACTTAGCTTACCAAGATCAAGAGCGGATCGTATTTGCTCTGTAAGATTAACAAGGGCGTGCACAGTGGAGTGCTTGGCTCTAAAGCCAAATTGATTTTTAAAAATTAGATTGTTCGCATCAAAAAAAGATACAAGTCGTGAATGAACAAGTTTCTCAAATATTTTGTCAATATTTGAGAGTAGAGAGATAGGACGATAATTGGTCGCATCAAATTGAGAACCTTTGTTTTTGTAGACAGGAATAACTTTGGCGATTTTAAGCGGAGTCAAGAATAAACCAGTTTCAAAGGAGAGATTAAAAATCTTTGTTAAGATGGGAGAAATATCGTTACAAAGAAGCTTGAGAATTTTAGTTGGAATGCTGTTAGGTCCTACGGATTTAGATAAGTCTAGGGAATTAATCAGCTTAATTATTTCATTAGAATTCACTGGCTTGAAGAAAAAAGACTTATGAGGACTATTTTTTAAAAAATGGCGATGGGAACGAATAGCGTTTGGGATTTTGTTTCTAATGTTTCTAATGTCTTTGGCAACATGCTAGTTTTATTTTTATTATGCACCCAAGGTAGATAATACAACATAAAATCGCTATGTAGCAGAGGACCTATTAACGTGATTATTTCTTAATAGTTTTCGCTGAGTCATGGTTGAAAATTAAGGGACCCTTCAGTATTATTTTGAGAAAATCTGAAGTTGTAACTGTTGCGAAAGAAACTTGACAGATGTAATAACAATCTTCAACCAAACACAGAAACAGTTGAACTTCCCTTAAACCCACAGCAACCTAATACCCAGATCTCTTACTTTATGTTCCTCAATTAATAACAGAGAAATATTTAAGTATACTTGACTGTTTTCTTTGTAAATTTTTGAAAGACAACAACAGGGAGCAGCCTAATTTACCTGTTTAACCTTTGAACTCTATAACCATTACCCATAGTAAAATCACGAAGTAAGGAAAGTCAGTTTTCGGTTTTGCTCATGATCCAACTTTTCGTGTTGGCTGTTACATATAATAGCTTTCAATAATAAGCTGGCCCATCATTTTTTTTCCTGTTCCAAAACATTAACATGGTGTGATTGGTGAATGAACAACACTTTTTCGTTT
The DNA here is from genome assembly GCA_027922465.2 of Turritopsis dohrnii. NCBI lineage: Eukaryota > Metazoa > Cnidaria > Hydrozoa > Anthoathecata > Oceaniidae > Turritopsis > Turritopsis dohrnii. The sequence goes on from BQMF02000005.1 coordinate 1,602,100, forward strand.
CTTTTTCCACTTTGACCTTTGTTTAGGACCTTTATGCCATAAACTTGATAAAAAAAATAGATTATTGTATAAGAAATCATCCTTCTATTTCTCGTTTTAAGATCGCTATTCTTGACTTCATCTGTCCTTATCCTGCATCCACTTTCATAGTGAATAACAAGACCTATTTTGCTTACTGGACTGATGTTTGGTTTCAGTCATTTGTGCGAATACAAAGTTGACACATGGGTTTCTAGATCAGATCTTCATGATTAGTTTTGTTCATATCAAACAGATTCAATTGAAAACTAACATCTATTACAATAATCTAACTTTTCCAGCTATCGTTTAGTTTGTTTTAGTGACCTTCGAAATCTTGGTTCAAACCTCAGTAGTCCTTTCGACGTTCCTTCAGAAAATTCTCGACTTGTTGTTTAAAGGTCGTGTATCTGTTAGTAGTCGCAACTAACGTTGTATTTCGACATGAAAAGAAATTTGTTTTTTTTCTTCTCACTCAGATTCTCACTCAAATTTATTTCCGTCTGATAACGATCACTTTGTCTCTCGTGCTCATCGTCACTGCTTGAATCTCCAAACTCTTCCCCTCCTTCTTCGATATCGACAAAATCTACTTCACTCTCATCATCTTCATCCTCGTCACCAGCAAGATTCTCAGCAATAAAAATACAAGTAAATTGTCAACAAACTCCAACTCTGTTAAAAAGCGAGCATTTTTTGTGATAATAGTGGACGATAAAAATCGTGCGTTTGTTGTTCTGGGTTGGAAATAGCTGCGGGACATCGGCGATTTCTGAAAGCTTTCCAGGAAGAAACGGGGGCATGTGCCTCTCCAATAATTTTCAGAAACTTAAGAAAGTTTTTTTTTCTGAAAGTTAATACTCAAAAAGTGAACCTCCAGTGTGATGTCCGGCACGTAAGAGACCTCATAGTAACCTTATTTTTAAGCCATCTGTGGTTCTGTGAAGGCCCAAATTGCAAAGTTTCTCAGAGCCCACTTGGAAAGACCCCCAGCTGAAAACGGGATTTTCACTTTTTTTTAACTGCACTTGGTAGCGTATTGTTGCTGTTTTGGATGTACTGTCAATTTTCATTTAGATGCTCGTTAATCTGTTTTACATCCGTTGCTATCTACTGAAGGAGTTGATAGATTTGTTTATTATTCATCTATTTTAAAAAGTCTCTGATAACGTTCACGAGGCTTCCAGATTTCCAAAACTCACAGAAAAAGGTATTTGTTTTAAACTTTCATGACCGTGATCTCTCTTTTAAATGTTTAAGCAGACATAGAGGCGTTTTAAGATGTACATACACACATAGGAATAATAAAGACACAGGGGATGATATACGCTTTTTATTATAAAACGAGTGTTGTATTCTGTAGTGAGCTTTTGTGGTATTATATTTTCAAGAGAAACGGCACAAATCCTGCGTATGAACATAGTAATTGATGTCACAACAGAGAACAAACTTTTTTAGATTTTTTGGTTTTTTTTCATAAAACAAAATTAAAATTCAGGATATAAAAAAGTAAAAACACTCCAACTTCGACCCAAAGTTCTCTTCTCTACTCCATGCATCGGAAAGGCAAAAGACTCTGGGTTCGAAGTTTGAGCTTATGACAATAATGCGTCAAGAATGCACTCACTGAAGAAATCAAAATAAGAGAAACCATTACATTGCAGAGTGTGACGTAACATTCATTTGACGGTTAAAGACAAACTTTTTTTCTACGTTTGTTTTTTTTTTTTTGAATGCAATGTTTTCTTTTATTTATCATTCTAATAAACTTTTCCCAACAAAAATAATTACAAAAGAAAACACCTAATCCAAAATATCCTAACATATATATACACATCTGTTACTTTCGTTTCAAATGTTTCGTGTATGGTGATGAGGAGGAATCCGTGTGTACTTTGCTTGAGTCGCCACCCACGATGTAATTCTGTCGTCGCCATGTTTAGGTGGGGAAGCTCGAAAGCATTTCCCCATCTTCTTGTCGTAATAAATTTCGTCTTCGACGACATCAAGCTTTCGTTTTAGGCTCTTCACATCAACAGGCGGCGATTCACCATGCGCGAGTGAATGTACCATATAGCGCCGGGTCGACCCATGCCATGTGAGGGAAATTGGGTAGATGATACATCGGGTGTTGCAGGAGGTCATCCAGAAGAGCACAGGTCCTTGATTGGGTTTGTGTCACTCATGAGAGTGTCAAATACTTCGGAGCCTCCAACCTAAGCCGTGGCCCCTCCTGGAAAGCAGATGCAGTAGCAACTGAGTGAGGCTAGCCACGTAAAATAATACCAAATAAATAAATAAAACAGCGGGACACAAACTCGCGTTATCTCCTTTAGAACGACTTCTCGACATGGTCGGATTACGAAGTCCAACATCCTTCTTCTTCTGGGTTTCCGTTCGTTGTTGTTGAGATAACGTGGAGTTTCGTTGTAGATACGTCGAAACTGATATGTGTTTCCTCATCTTATCCTTCTTTCGAACAGCTTCATGGTCTCCAATGCGAGGGTTAGGTTGGCCTTTGTTTTTGTTGAGGGTATCATCTCCATCATGAACACTAACATCCGTTCCGTATAGGTTCATGTTCGGGTCATGTTGGACTCCTAAATGAATGTAAAAGTGTTCTGGATGGTCACAATCATTCCATAAGGAAATTACAGCAAACTTCCTCAGACTTAAATTATTCTTCAAAGAAACTTTTGTTTATAACAAATCTATAAATTTTGACTTACCAAAAACATTAAACTCAGCTTCATAGTACCCTCTTCTAATCTGATTGTAAATATTCAGGCATTGTGGCTCGTTGACCATCATTCTTTGCTTCCTTTCAAAACTCAAATATCGATCAATACGTTGAGCAATGCCAGCGAAGTCATACTTACTTGTCAGATGATGACGATGTTTTTCACTGAGCGACTGAAGTTTCCTCATCACCACACGTTGCTGTGAAGTAGGAAATGGCTTCGTATTATACGATTCCATTACGATAAAGGTTCTAAAACAACAAAGTACTTAATATAATCTTCTCTCTCTTTAAACACGTCTTGCACTACCAAGAGCTCTTACAAAAAGCGGTTATTTTATAAATGACGTCAAATTTTCATCTGTGTGTTCTGACGTCAAATGCCAATCTAGTTGCAGTCCTTTACGCCACTTGTTTTCTTGTGCTTTGGGGGATTGAGTCGAGAATATTTTCTCTTCTTCTCGGACGCTACCGAAACGAAAGCAACCAAAACGTATAGTGTCGAACTGGATACGCACCAGACATACACTGCTACGCTCGTGTTTATTATGTATTCGCCGCATAAGAACCCGAAATGACATCATCCCTCTAGGCGAAAAACCGACTTGGAACTTAGACAAGTCTGAAAGAAGATAATCTTTTATTGTTGTTTACATTACACGAAGTAGTAGAATTACATTTAAATACATATATTACCAGACAAGAAAAAATCTGGTCCCAGCCCGCCATAACATATTTGATTTGATTAGATAAGGAAATTGGAGGCTCACTTTCCGAGGATCACTTTCTGCACTACCGCTGTAACATCCTTTAAAATGGTCGGCGAAAATCTGGTCGGGAAATTAGCACAAAGGATTGGCAATGCTAAAGATAGTGAATATCGATTTTTAGGCTATGATAGCCCTTTTGTTTCCGTGCATACATTTTTTGTTCTTCACATTATTACGTTCTTCATGGGATGGGTTTCGAATACTTTCTGATAAAGGGAAATTGGGTTTAAAATTTGAAATCGCGAGCTTTTGTTAATATTACGTCATTTTCTGAATGGATGATTGGTGATGAACGCAGGTTCAAGCAATTATTCGTTTCTTTTGTCTCTTTTGTCAGCTGTCTATCATGTTTTCCATTTTTATTGACATAGTATGTATATTTCTACAGAAATGCACTCCTTCGCAGAGATTTTTCAACAAATTTTCCCACTTAGAAGATACATGGATGCATTTAGCAAACTTCATTTTTTCTGATTTCGTGTGCAAGTTTTTTGTCATTATATTAATTTTACGATAAACCAGAATGTAGTGGCCACACCCATGGACAATCTCGCTATCAAGGTCCACATTAAAGAGTGTGATGGGACTCCAAATAATCTTAAGATATTTTTAGCTTCATAGTTCAGAGCTTTTTGGTTGAAAGTCTGTTAAATTTGTTTGTAGCAGCGAGGCTACATCCAAAAATATCAACAAGAGGGAGATAATCAAACAGGAGCTTGATAGAAGTTTAATACTGCTTGCATTGTGTAGTTACTGAGGATCAAAACTCTATGGAAAAAAGAGTTGTGGACAATACAGATCTCGCATTTAAAACTCTATTTTCTTTGCGATAAAGTTTATATTTACTGTAATAAAAATCACTTTCCACCATCTTTTAGCGCCATGCTACCTACTATCCAGATGACCGGCATATACATAGCAAGGTAACAGGGCGCAAAAAAAAAAAAAAAAACAGTTGGCGAAAGTTGTTGGGTGCAAAATAACCGTTTAGGCCGAAACCATCAAAATGATAATTCTGAACGGCTTGACTTTAGCTGACCTTGAGCATTTCTGGGAAAGAATGTTTTTTAGAGCCACATCTCATATTCAAATTCAATTCTAAGGTCATGGTGCCAAATGGAAAGCGGCCTTGAAAGGAGAACAATAGTAGGTGCAATGATTAGTGTTTTACAGAAAGGTTCATAAATAATATAAGTTAGAATAAAAAAGGGGGGAAAATCGATACCATAGAACAAGAAAGTTTCTTTGCAACTAAGCTTATATATTAAGTGGTCGCAAACATGTAGCACAAGCCTGTGTGGTCTTATGTTTCGCGTGTCAACAGAAGCTTCCGCGCGATTCAATTAGCAATATCTAGTAAACTTTTGTAAGATCTAAAAAAGTTGATTTTCAAGCAAGTAAAACTCCTATGAATGTGACCTTTCATCTTTTCGCTCGTCTGGTTAAGCTCAACTTTTATGGAATAGAAGATGGCTGTGATCAAGAAGAAAAGAAACAAAACAGACTGCAGAAAGGTTTGTTTGCACTGCCTTAATTCTTAAAATAAATGTTTAAAGTACATGATCAAATATATGCTGGCAAAAAATATATATAGGTATGCAAATACACTACTTATGTGTCGTAAGATTAGATCACATGATGTAACAAAGACATAGAAATACATCCTTTTCCGATCACTCAAACAGCAAGAATGTATTTCGTCATGATTCTTCTCATTTTTCTCAAGTCGTGAACGAGTCGTCGTCTCTTGATCGACATGTCGGCAGTTTGCTGAAACATTTTATCGTCATCTTTGATGTCGTTGATACCTTTGCAAAGGAACAAGGGTGTGGCTGATTTGGATTTGGTTTCTTGGATAAATTTTTTATCCTGGCCATAGACTGAAACCTTCACAGACAGCGTTTGCAACTTCCATTTGAAAAACTCCGCGTAGGAGTTAAACTTTCGGAAGATTGGGCATTCCACTGCGTTCGACTTTGGTGACAAGTCACATGACGTTTCCTTCCATTCGGTTTTGTTTGCACGAAAACAGAAGTAATTTTCGTATCGCGGCACACACGTCAGTAGTTTAAAGGTCAGGCTTTTATCCTGTGGAAAGATTGCCCGATCGACCTTGGCGTACAATCTGTATCGATCGATACATTCTAAGCCAGGTGTAATTGTGATGTTTCCTATAGAAATTAAAGATCTTTCGAGTTTGGGAAAACAAGATATACACATATTAATCAGCCTTACGACAAATGTTTGAGGCATTAAGATGAAACTTACATAGTAACTATTAAAAATTGCAGAAACTTTTAGTACTGTAATGATCAAGTAGAGAAAGAGGTGAAAATTTTCTTACGTGTACTTTTAGATTAGAATATTAGAATAGATTAGAATTAGAAGATCAGAATTATCGAGCAAAATATGACACAAGTAAAGATAAGATATCATTCGTCGGTTCAGTAGCGTTTATTAGAAAATACGAGATTTTTCATGTGGTGGACCTGATGATTCCGTGTAAAAAAAATCGAATATCACGCCACAATATGATTTGACTAAAAAACTTTTTTTGAAAAATTCCATTGTTCCTTTGAGAATGAAATAGTCGGAAAAGAACCGATATTCCGGTTTCTTATTGGTAAAAAAAATGAAGAAAATGAACAGTTGTAAAATAGAGGGCTGTGGTCAAACCAGCTTTCAAGTAAAAACAATTGGAAATTGATTTGGAATGAACAGTCGACTAAAATCAAAATGGCGAACAAATGAGGTAAATAAATAATCGAATCCATCGTGGAGATTCAGCTTCTATTTTGAAAGTTGCAGTTTCTATATTTTTTAACAACTAGCATCATCTTTATATAACCAAGTGCGGTTATATATTGGTGAATAAGTTTGTGAAGTAGTGTTGGAAACAAGCTTAGAATAGCACATATAACATGAATTTTTCGAAAATTCAACATCGAATTGTAATTAATGTTTCTGGAAGAAAAATATCCAAATTCTATGTTCTGTGAGCTTAAATGTAAAAATTTCAATAGAAAATTTCAAAATTCTTTTATTGGGAAAAAAACACTTCAAAGTAAAGTTCTTCTCTACAATACTTACTTTTCATGCCACTGTTACTACCACCAACCACCAATCGGAGATAAGCCACACATACCACCACACATAATATTTTTTTGATAGCCATATTGTTGTCCTTGTAAGTTTAAGCTGTGGGGCAACATGACGGCGTGTCGTATAAATAGGTTTAGCTTGTTTCGGGTCTTTCTAGGAAAGTGCTCTGGGATTTACAATTTTAATTTTACGGTAATTCACACTGATGCAAGATTTTTTTAATAATTTTATTAGAAAATAATGGGAGGTGTCTTGGCATGATGACGTCATTGGGCTTGCCTTCTTAAAATAATAAAGGTAATTGAGGTTATGGGGTCACAATTTGAACTTTCTAACAAAAAGGAATATGATAACAAGTTTTGAAGTAAAAAAGCTAGTTAAAAAATAACAATAAATCACATAAGTATTTAATGAGATTAGTGGATTGTTATCGTCTATTTTTTTTTTAAGTCTTTAGAGAGTGACGAAGTAAATTTGAGTTCAACATCTGTAAAAGAGGGGTGTATTGATTTTGTCAGGACATCACAACTCGAATGACTAAATGTACAAATAATAAGAATAAATCTTCTGACAATGTCATATTTGCAACTGTACTCATAGTGCTGACTTCAGCTCTGATGATTGGATGAATAATTTTGATGAGTTAATTTTCTTGTACTTTTTGTATGTGTCGTGTCATCATATAACATCTTGTTGTAACGCGTTTGAATCTAACATCAATAAAAAAAAAATTACCGGATTGCATTCATATGTCGTGTTATTGCTTGTCTAGCAGAACTGATAAAGATTTTGTTACGAGTGTGTTTGACAACTTGGACGAAATAATTTTTATCATTGAAATTAGTGATGTTTTTGATCTGCACTTGGCATGTTGGCATGTTAGCCACTGTACCCCGGTTATTCACGATTACGTGAATCTTTTCTATGTGGCATAGAAAAACATATAGTATTTTCAGATAACAAGCTCATAATATTTACTTTGTCACTATATGTCGGATAAGAAACAATTAATCTCTAAAGTAAAGTCCAATCAATCATTTTTTTCAACTGAAAAGAGTGAGTTAAAAATAAGAAATATTACTGAGAAAACTCTTTGTCGGAGTTACTTCGAGTTACTTCGAGTTACTTCGTGAGAGGTGAGAGGTTAAATATTTCTTAGTTGGTGCAAACCACCATGAAATATGATGAGATGACTTGAAAGACTTGAAAACAGAAGCTCCTTATTTTATGGATGGTTGCAGTTATTATTTCACCATTGTTCGTAAGTCAATTCAATCATGGACAGCAATAAGCTGTTTTTTTTTAAAAGTACTTGCTAACGCAGGGACCGTGGAGCAGGGTGGCCAAGGGTGCTAAGGGCGCTTTGTCCTAATAATTTCCTGATGCGTCAATACATCGTTAATTATTTCTGGACTATCGTATTTCAATTGTGCAGTGCGGAAAGAATTTTTCGTTTAAACAAACTCATGCCATCTGTATTCTTGACTGTGGGTAAAACTCTTTAGAAATCTTATCACATGACAAATGATTTTTGATACCTGATACATAACATGGTCTTATTATGGTTAACAAAACCAAGGTCAAACCTTCATGTTTTGTAATGTTGAATGAATTTCTAGGTATTCCATCAAAAATGTATTTTCTACAATTTCTACTTCCTCGTCGATTCAACCTTCCTTACAGAAGGATTCTCGTCCCATCCCTTCTCAGAAGAGATGTTGGGTAAAAACCCATATAAAAATTTTTGGCAGAACAAAGCTTGTGACATCTGTTTTCCCAAACAAGAATAACAATGTTTACACCGTTACCTTTCGTTTAACTAAGACAGGAAGTAATAAACGTTTTGACCGCAATTTTTAACAATCACTTTTTGTTGGACAAAGGTCCTTAATAGACTTCTCTAACAAAAAGTCATCAAAAGATCAAGGTCAAAGCCAAAGGTGTTTTCCCATTAATACCTCCTTTTATTCTCGAACTGTTTATTGTATTTTAATTACTGCTTCAACCAAGTTTCGATGCTATGAGCATGCAGAGATAAGGAAGCTTAAGAAAATACTTACATTGCAAGTAATGAACACATGGGTGACGCGGAAAGATACAATTTCCATTCTAATCGGATTAACAATTGGATGAAAGTCAGCTTTGCCTCTCTTCATCCTCATTTAGTTTGTTTGATCTCTACTTTAATCAGTATGATGAGACACACAAAACGAGCGTTAATTACCTTTTGCATACTGCCTCACATGCAAAAAATACTTTTTAAAAAAAGATTATCTTATTGAGGAAAATTGCTTGCTAGGAGGGAATAATACACGAATGAACATATTCTGTGTAAAGAAATCTCGCAACCAAAACGTTATGACGTCAGCTAGCGGATCTGTACGCTCGGCTGAGATCAAGCACGTCGAAAAGTGCTTCGTCAATATTTTTGGACATTTTGTGAACACCGCAGTCATTTTGTTGTTGTTAATTGCGTTTATTACACCAAATATTTCTACCTGTGTGTAATTTTCCGCTTGGTAAAATCCAGCTTACTAGACGTTCAAAGGTAACGACAAAATTAGAAGCTGATGCAAGAATGCTGATGCCACCAAATGACAGTAGAAACACGTATAAGGAAATGGTCATTCGAAATAAAATCACTTACAATTCTACGTAAATTATTCTAGTTTTCTAAGAATTTTCGGTAAATTCTCTATTAAGTACTCGGTCCGCTTATTCATTAGTACACTTTTACAGAGATCGCTTAAAAGAGAGGCGTTTCTATGTCATTTTTCTCAGGCGTTTTGAAGGTAGAAGGGCGCTTTACAGACGTTCTGAAACGTAGCTATACATGAAGGTGTTCAAAGATACAATTCTCTGTTAATTATTCTATTGTCAGAACTTGTCTGGAGATTTAGACAACAGGAAAAACGTGAAGAAAATTTGAACTTGTCAACTTTTTCATTTCAAAAACATTTTTTTAAATGTAACTTGAAGATCACTATTTATACGTCTGTATGATTGACTCTGATCTATGGTAGATCTAGGACAAAGAGGTGATTTCTGTAGAATTAAAATTTCTGTTACAATAGAAAGTCATGTCAGGATGAGTAGATTCACGGCAGCTATGCTATCCGTGTTTAAAATCGTCAGCGATTACTCCCCCCAGAATTTGACAATTTGAAATCGGTTACCGTCAATTTCTGAATGGAAAGCGTGTAGAAAACAATATGGCGCTATGGAATTTGTATTTTGTGCTTGATACTTTTGTCTAGAAATGTCGGAAGTTGCTTACGTACAAGCCGTTTCGTAATCAAAGAACTGTATAGGGTTTGTAAATAGACAGGGTTATAGTTTGCATACCAAAATATTCGTGAATTACAGCCACATTTTGAGAATTTATTTCCAGTGTCGTGGAGAGAGAGAATCATAATAAACATAAATAAACATAATAAGCATTACACTGTCAAAGACTCATTTATTTGATGGCGAATCTCAAGATTATTTAGTCGATGGTGATGAACTAAAACACGTTATTTTGATGATAGGAAAGAAGGAATATGCATTGACATTATGAAGCAAATAAATTTGGAAGACTTTAAAGATATTGGAAATATTTATGGATTGAATTATTTTTTAAAACTTCTCACAGTCGTCTCATATCATCCTGTTGACATCAAGTTGTATGTTAAAAGCCTTCAATAATGACTTTAATGACGTTCTGCAATCTTTGATAAAAGAAACAATTACCTTGGGACATTGTTAATTTTACAAAGATTGAGGTGATATATATTTTGGTGCACAGATTTTAATTAAAATTTTGGCCATTTGAATATCATTTTCTTATAAACTTTTTTCTAATAAAAAACACGTTTTTTAAAAAGTAAAAAATTAATTTTTGACAGTAAAAAAGTCATCACAGTGAAATTGAACTCAAAACAGTTTTTACTCAACTTAGGATATCTTTTAACAACTTAGTTGTGTCTTTTTCTTTTAATTTTGTCTCTTACTTGTTGTTTTGTTAACACTTTTTATTTTCAATGAAGAAAATGTATGAATGGTACATTGTGACCCATATTTATACACTTATTAGATTTTTAAACATTGGCAGTTATTTTTAAATCTACAGTTCATACTTTTTTAAAATTCATCTGTGTGATGTGTGTTAGAAGTTAGCTTTTAAACTCTTTGATCATGAGAATGAAAATCTGCATAGAATTGTGTGAAGTATACTTTTAAGCGAGTTGGAACTTCTTTTGACCTAAAGGCAAACTTTTATTTATTCAATTTAATTCAAAGATAATCATATTTTGTGTCATTGAAAAAGATGTCCCTTGATAGTATACATAATTGTATAGATAAAACTGTACATGGAAGTATATGAAATTAACTTATGTGTAGCCAGGTAAAAATGAGGCATTGATAAGTGAATCCTTTGTATCTTTAATTTTGTTATAAAACGTTTATTGAATAAAGTTTTGTTTCAATGATTTGTTCCAACATTCACCTGCTTAATACCTTAAGGGAAGAAAATTCGCGGAAATTAAATTCCCGCGAAATTTTTCAAAATTGGTTGTCCGCAAAACTAAATTCACGAAATTACAAAATTAAATCACAGTATTTGTTTGTACTTCTATCCTTGAAACGAAGTCGTTGATTTTAGGTACTGTGCATATATTTCCTCTCCTTTTAAATAGTACACTAAGGGAATTAATGGTTTCCTTAAGGTTTTTACTAATATATTTACCTGGCTTTCAAATAATACATACGTATTATAGAGCTTTAAATTCCCACGGAAATTAATATTAATATTACCAATTTTACCATCCGCGATATTAAATTCTCGTGAAAATCGTGAAAATTTCTTCCATTAAGGTATACTTAACATCCTCTTTACCACTGAAAGTTACCGGTAGACATTCTGGTTTTCTCAGAATAAAATGGTAAGGATTACAAAAGGCGCTATATAAGCTGAATTATTCCTTAGAGCAAAGAATATGTCCGCTTTTGAAATTTAATCAGAATGCGTTTAAAAAACTCAAAAACGTTCGCAAACGATTCAGTCCTTTCATATCGCTACCGTGCCGCTCGGCTTCTTGTTGTATTATCTATCATTGGATAACATTAAAATTTTACACATATTAATTTGACTGAGCTGATTTCGAATTTGACATTTAGGCAAGAAAGGGAAATTTGGGTCTAATTTGGATGAAATTTTTAAAATGGTTGAAGGTTTTTGAAAATTTGCACCTAATGACCTGAGTACTATTTTTAATGAGAACCTTTGGTCTTTAGATATATTTTTGTCCTGGAACATAACATTTTCATTCAATTGCATTCCTTTACAGTGAATTTATACTTATCCGGACATAACTAAATTTTATGTTATAGTCATCCTCAGTCATCAATACTTACATACTGCTACACTATGCCACATGGTTACACTACTCATTAAACTATTTGTTGTATTTTAAAACTTTTTAACTATTGTTTCATATGAACAATTAATTGTTCTTGTAATTGGAAAAGTTATCGTAAAGAAAGTTTAACTCAATTCTAATGTAAGTGAAAAACCGTGAAGACCATCTGTCAATGAGTCTTCAAATCTGATCTCCCATTTCAAAATGATCATGCTCACAATTCTTCTTGTTTTTATTGTGTTTATACAATGCTATCAAAAGTTTAAAAATGTATATATTTGTTACTGTGAAAAGTTTGACAAAACAGCCATTTTAATTTTTTGATCTCCCTTCACCCTTGTTCTTTCAAAACAATAGAAATGACGTCATAAAACATTGCTTGTTCTTTAAATGACCGTTGGCCGATTAAATAGTTTTTCAATTATCGAGTTTGTCCTGAAGTTCAATTGATGCCATCATGTCAACTCTTTGAATGAAGGGTGTTATTTTATGCCTCGATGCATTAAATGTTAGCTACAAGTGTTATGACTGGAGCCTCGATGCTACTCGTCTCGTGATCATAATGCGAGACAGTTCTAAAACGATTTTGAGTGAGTGTTGAGCAGCTTTGAGGCTTCCTAAAAAGCTGGTTTTGTCGAAATATTCAAGCATATCAGTATACCACTTACCAGGCCCACAGTAAACCAAAACATTTGTTTTCGAACAAAATTTATTTTCATTTCCGTTGTATAGCTTGCAATGTATAGCTTGCTGTGTATACAAATTGGAATGCTTGAGTGCAGGGGCATTTTTTAGCTAAAGCTACATGCTATTAAATAACTCAGAATGTTTTAATTGCCCCCGCAGCGAGCGTAAGCGAGCGAGGAGGCATAGTAGTTTCACGAGATAGGCGAATGTCAGATAGGCGAATGTCAGTTTCCGATTTTGTTCTTCATTTTCATCATCATCCTCCAACTTTCGTGTTGACGTTACACGGTAGTATATACAAGTATTAGTTGACTTTGCTTTTTTCCCATGTCAAAGCATGTACCGCAGGTGGGAGACAGAATGTTTTTTTCCTAATTTATTGTTGTAGTATTACTATACTATTATACTATGTTATTTACGTTTATTTATGTTATTTAGTTCGTATGCTAAAATTGCTTAGACATTTTTCATATCGCGTTTGTGCATTTTAGTGAAGTGAACGGATTTTGAAACACAGCTTGAAATCTGAAATTTTGCCTACAATACATTTTATTTTTGTATGTTTTAGCTCTAAATCTTTCATTCAATAATTTTTATTCAATGCACTGATTTTTGGCGGATCTTGCCTTAAAAAGATTTTAATTGGATTTCTGTGTATGCAAAAAATCCTACAAATTGTCGTTCTTTGTGTTTTTCCTTCTTTCTGTCCTCCAAACCTGGTGTGATCATGATCATGATCTTGTTCTTTTTTTATGTAAACTTTGGCTATTGTTTGTTTTGAATCAAAGTTTGAAACGCAGATTTCTAATGGATTTTTCGCTTTAATTTTTTTTTTTTTTTTTTGAAAAAGTTTTTTTTTTCTTTTGGTCTTATTTTGATTATAAAATACGTATCCATGGTTTCAGTTCACACATTTCTTTTGCTTGTAGCAAATACTTTCTGATATTACTTGTTAAGCCTTATTTACACTTTTTAAAAGGTATATTAGCATAAGTGTGACTTAAGGCCTAAGAGATAACAAAAGAGATAACATTGCTACTCCGGCTCGGTTCCAGGTCTCTTTAATTTTTTGCTGACAAAGCTATAAATCAGCATCCGACACTGTTACTATGGCAAATTTCGCTTTAACTTACGTCCAGTGAAAATTGTTCCATGTTTCCTAAACGTTTGTTTCCCTTACCTGCGCAGATCTCCATTTATAGGTTTGTCAGCAAAAAGCGGGATAGACCTGGAAACAAGCCAGGGTAACTATGGCAACAATTATTTTTAGTGATTTGATACCTATAGGTGTTTGCCACTGCACATACAAAATTCTAGAAGTGTATCATTAATATTTCTTCAGTTATTTAAATATTTATATGTCAGCAATTTCTTTTTGAACATTGCGATGTCACGTTGCCGTGGATATCAAGTTTTGAGCAAAAACTTTAAACTAGCAACTAGTTGTCACTATGATGAATGCCCTTGCAACAGACTGAGAATAAGCAGACCCATGGTTGGACAAGTGGTGGCGGTATTTCAAAATTAAATTGGAATATGCAAACCAAATAGATCTAAACTGGAACAGCTGAAAATCTGCACAAAGCTTTGTTACTTTTTGTCAGCTCTTAAGCCTAAGTTACACTGATGCTAATATACCTTTTTAAATGTGTAAATGAAGCTTAACAAGTAATATCAGAAGGTATTTGCTACAAACAAAAGAAATGTGTGAACTGAAACCATGGATAGTGACAACTACTTGCTAGTCAAAATAAGATTTGTTAAGGAAGTTATGAAAGAGTAATAACAAAATAAAAAAACTTTTTTAAAAAAAAAATCAAGCCAAAAAACCATTAGAAATCTGCGTTTCAAACTTTGATTTAAAACAAAAAAAATAGCCATAAAAAACAAGAAAAAAATATCAAAAGGTTTTATTGATCATGGGCACACTAGGTTTGGAAAGTTAGAAAGGGTTAGAAAAACACGACAAACAACAATTTATAATATGGCTTTCTTGCATACACAGAAATCCAATTCCATGTCTTCTAAAATCTTTCCTAAGGAAAGATCTGCCAAAAATCAATGTATTGAGAATAAGATTTATTGAATGAAAGATTTGGAGGTAAAACATATACAAAAATAAAACGCATGGTTTGCAAAATTTCAGATTTTTAAAAAGTCAGCTAATAATTATATATCACCGTGTAACAGCAACACGAAAAGTTGGATGATGATGATGATGATGAACAAAATGGAAAACTAACTTTCGCCTATCTCTTGAAACTACTACCTTATCGGGGATAATTTGGTCGGGGAAAACTGACGAAATTTTTGCTTCATGCCAAAAATTTTCACCGACGTAATTTTTCCCCGACGAAATTATCCCCGATAAGGTATGCCAATACCTCGCTGACAATATCTCGGGAACAAAAAATGATTTTTTGAAAATTCAAAAACCGACTTTCAGCATTTTTACAATTCTTCCAAATGGTACAATAAAATCAATTTTGATTTTTTTTAGTTTAGTTCCCAAACAAATATATTGCTTAGAACAAACGGACTTGACTATTGTTTTATTTAGCATTTTGTTTTCAAAAAATGCAAATTTTGACCGATTTTTGACCAAATATCAAAATTTATTCAGGAAACAACATGGTGTTCATATTGAAACTATTTTTCAAAAATAGGTGAGGACATTCTGCCACTTAGAAGCCTTCCCGATTATGCCTTTATATTAAGTAAATGTATGTCACTTAGAAAGTGGTCATTATCAAGGAAATGGGGAAATAAACCATAAGGTACTGGCCACACTACGTCGTTTTCATTCGTTTGTTCAGGCCGGGTTGCTTTCAAAACTTGCTGCTTAACAAGAAAGTAGATGATGTTTGGTTTTTTGATTGACAATCATTCAAAGGTTTTGTTATTGTTTGTGAAGTGAAATGTACAAGAAGGTCAGTTTTTGAATTTTTAACATATCCATGCTGTTTTATCATGTACTTACGTACGTGCCTTGTTCAAAGAAACGGATAAGTTTAAGGTTTTAAAATTTTGAAAGTTTTCGTGTAACATATCACGGGTATTTTTGTTATTAAGAATAATTCCTTAAAGGCACAAAAAGTCGCGAGCACAGACGGCATTTGTGTACACGACATTTTTCTTTTTTAGGATTCGCGACTTTTTGTGTTCACAACTTTTAATATTTTGCCCTGAAGAATTGCCCCACGTAGCATTGTCAGCCCTCCTTTAGTGGTATTCCTTCGTCTTGTTTCAACAATGACAAAAGTCAGTGAAAGAGGGTGCGTTCTTTTTGAGAATGATGTCCTTAGAGGAGAACTTCTCCATATTGCTTCGGTTTATGTATTTTTCAGGATATTTTATGCGTATACAAAAAGTTTTCTGAAAATGGTGTCTCGCCACTTTTAATTTACGCGACCTTTTATCAGTTTCAGATGCTCGCGACAATTTATTGTCGAAACTTTCGCGAGTTTTTGTGCCCGTGACTTTTGTGCCTTTTAGGTAACAAAGACAATAATAGTGCATAGTCGAACCTCCATAATTCGAACTCTCTCTATTTCGAACGAATTTCATGGTCTCTTCACCTATTATTCAATTTTTTTTTTTTTTTTTTTTTTTTTTTTTTTTTTTTTTTTTTTTTTTTTTTTAAAAATAATTAATATTACTAAGAAAATCAATTTAAATTTTAAGAAAGTCCATCATTTTAAATACGATTGCAATACTCGCTCGTTTCTATATCTTCTTTGATTTGGTTGGTGATATTGATTTTGACCTGTCGCAATCCTCTGCTTCCACGTATGCAGTAACACATGGCATTTAGTATGGCAAAATTTATCTTTCTTCTGATCCAGGTGATGGTAATGCTGTATTCAGTTTTTCTTTTCTCACTAATGAGTTCGGCTAATCGGTTGAAGAATTTCTTTGCCTCTCTCCCCATACCTCCAGTACAAGAAAGTACCAAAGGAGTGAAACTTCCGTGCTCTACTTCCATTATCCTTTCGTTGTAGTGTTTCTTCTTTTCGCGCTCATTTATTTCATATGACTTTTGAGGGACGAGTTTAGAGTACCGAGCAGCTGTTGGGTTGAATACCCTTATGTCGAAAAATGCCACTTGTCCTCTCTCCCAAAATCCTCTGCCACTTACATCACATCTTGCTTCATTCGTACAAATTGTTGTTGGTTTCAAATTTTCTCCTGTTAATGGTTGCAGCATGGGTTCGATGGTTACGTCTTTGCACACCTCGTCTAATAGGATGGCTGTTAAGTTCCGAATCTCGTTATGGCGCAGTGACACGAATCCGCCCTTCTTACATGAGAGTGCATGTGATATAGTGAATTTCGTTCCGCATTCGCATGTCTCGGGTATTCGTGATAATTTCCATCCATACCTTATTGCAAGTAGGTCGTAGAATTTGCGTTTTGAGAGGTAATATCCTTCTGATTCAGTCGGTAGTGTAGTAAGCCAAAGCGATGCACCATCTTCGCGATTTAGATCATTCAGACGCTTTTGCTCATCATTCATCAATTTTCTAATGCTTTCTAACTTCATTTCGTTTCTCTTTATTCGTTCTTTTTGAACTTCATTTTTTGCTTTTTTGTTGCTTATGATTTCCCCACCAAAAGATGCTATTTGATTTTTTATGAGGTTAACAAGCGCTTCTGTAATTTTCTTTGAATTTTCATATTCATAATTGCAATCCTCGGAGAAGATACGTATACCTAGTCCACCAAGTTTGGCAGGTAATGAGATGAGCTCACGTTCTAATGCTGAGCATTTGTGACCTCCAAGAATTGCTGGTAAGAATAAGTTGTGAACTGCTGCATCTACCTCAGAGAGTTGAGTCGCTATGTTTGGGATTGTCCTCATGATGTATGTGAGCTTTGACTGCATACCCGTCACATAACATGAATAGGCGGCTTGTGGTTCATATTTGGCGATTTCTGTTAGTGTGCTAAGACAGTCTAGCCATTCTTTGATTTTTCTTTCAACAAACGTTCTTTTAAAGTCTTCAGAGCCAATAACCGCCCCCAAGTGCCTTTGACCATCGGTGGTGATATTTACCTTTGTATTTCCAAATATCTGCTTTGCACTGACCAAATGCTGATCTTTTACAATTAAAATTATTCAATTTCCGCGCTTATAGCGTAGGAAATTGTTTGGTTTACACATTCTATCCATAGTTAATTTCTATTAACTATGTTCTATCTAAGTATCTATCTATCTCTGTCACAGTTTTTCGTCGTTTTCGGAAAGTCCGTTCGGATTTCGGATTGTTTGTTTATTCAGAATAGTTAATGACTGACCTATGCTAGGAACTTAGGACAGGTTTGACTAAAATTGGGCAATTTAGACAAAGGTGCTGATTTAGAAGTTGACGGTCATTTTGTCAGACTTGACTAAAATTGGACAATTTGGGCCAAATTTGGACCAAATTTCGAAAGTTCTTCAAATTTCATGAAATTTTGCATGGATTACATTTGAAAGGTGCTGATTTCAAATCTGACAGTCATTTTGTCGGAATTGACTAAAATTGGACAATTTGGGCCAAATTTGGACCAAATCTCGAAAGTTCTTCAAATTTCATGAAATTTTGCATGGATTACATTTGAAAGGTGCTGATTTCAAATTTGACAGTCATTTTGTCAGAATCGACTAAAATTGGACAATTTGGGCCAAATTTGGACCAAATTTCGAAAGTTCTTCAAATTTCATGAAATTTTGCATGGATTACATTTGAAAGGTGCTGATTTCAAATTTGACAGTCATTTTGTCAGAATCGACTAAAATTGGACAATTTGGGCCAAATTTGGACCAAATTTCGAAAGTTCTTCAAATTTCATGAAATTTTGCATGGGATTACATTTGAAAGGTGCTGATTTCAAATTTGACAGTCATTTTGTCAGAATCGACTAAAATTGGACAATTTGGGCCAAATTTGGACCAAATTTCGAAAGTTCTTCAAATTTCATGAAATTTTGCATGGATTACATTTGAAAGGTGCTGATTTCAAATTTGACAGTCATTTTGTCAGAATCGACTAAAATTGGACAATTTGGGCCAAATTTGGACCAAATTTCGAAAGTTCTTCAAATTTCATGAAATTTTGCATGTATTACACAATTGAAAGGTGCTGATTTCAAATTTGACAGTCATTTTGTCAGAATTGACTGAAATTGGACATTTTGGGCCAAATTTAGACCAAATTTCGAAAGTTCTTCAAATTACATGAAATTTTGCATGGATTACATTTGAAAGGTGCTGATTTCAATTGTGGCAATCATTTTGTCAGATTTAACTAAAATTGGACAATTTGGGCCAAATTTGGACCAAATTTCGAAAGTTCTTCAAATTTCATGAAATTTTGCATGTATTACAATTGAAAGAGCTGATTTCAAATTTGACAGTCATTTTGTCAGAATTGACTAAAATTGGACAATTTGGGCCAAATTTAGACCAAATTTCGAAAGTTCTTCAAATTTCATGAAATTTTGCATGGATTACATTTGAAAGGTGCTGATTTCGAATTTGACAGTCGTTTTGTCAGATTTGACTAAAATTGGAGGATTTGGGCCAAATTTGGGCCAAATTTCGAAAAATCTTCAATTTTCATGAATAAACATTCTGCGTAAGATATTGGTGAACTTTTTTTCTGGCCCCGAAACATCATAGTGAATTGCAAAGCTGTCAAGATTAAGTTAAATAAATTAAAGAAGGGAGTAATTTGATGAATTCCAGACTGTATCAAATTATTAGTCAGTGTACAAGTCGTTCAGATATCTTGAAAATTAGCCTAAAGCAATTTTCTCAAGGGCTGATGCGGAAATTGTTCAAGCCTAATGGCTTCTAGTTTCTTATCTCCGCAATTCGAACTTTTCATAAATCGAACATTTTTTTCGCTCTCGTTCGAACTAGAGAGAGTTTACTTAGTGAAAATAGTGTATATGGGTTTGTGAGTTGGAAGCTAAAGAAATTCTCACTCCCTGAAAAAGTATTGTTTTTCTTTCACAGACACATCCAGACAAAAACTATGAAATTCGTTTCATGACATCAGTTACTCAAGTCCACCTATAATTCATCTCAGGTATTCGATTACATCAAAACCTTATGGTGAAAATCTTGTTAAAGGTGTTTGGATCAGCGAGCATAAGTTTACGTCAAGACTTCTTTCTTGAAACCCTTTTATAAGACTTTCGTGCAAATGTTAGATGAACCTGCTCCTAACGCATGTATGTGTAGTGATAGTTCCACGCCCTGGGTGCTTATCAAATTCTTAAATGTTTACATGGGCGAAGAAGAAATAAAAGCGCAGGTTTTCTAAACTTTCTTGGTAAAGTTTTACAACCAGCATTTATTTCAATGTTAAATCCTCTTGATGAGTAAATGATATGAATGAAAGTGAATGACGATGATGATGAAAAAAATCGACCTTCCCCATATCTCGGTGAAAAGGGGTAATGAGGCGAAAACTAAATTCCAGATGAATATTCAACATATAAACTGCTCTTTATTGCCCCCGCAGCGAGCGTAAGCGAGCGAGGAGGCATAGTAGTTTCACGAGATAGGCGAAAGTCAGTTTTCGATTTTGTTCATCATCATCATCATCATCATCATCATCTTCATCATCGTCTTGTCATCGTCATCATCATCACCATCCAACCTTTCGTGCTTTTTTCCCGTTTCAAAGTATGGCCCTGTAGGTGGGAGACAGAATGTTTTTTCGTATCTTTTTCGTTATTTATTATTATATCATACTGTGTTATTTAGGAAAGTCATATGCTAAAATTGCTTTATATTATATTACTTTTGAGTTGTTTTAGTGAAGTGAACGACGAGGATTTTGAAGCACAGCTTGAAATTTGACAACCATGCATTTTATTTTTGTATGTTTTTTTGTATGCCTCCCACCTACAGTACCATACTTTGAAACGGAGAAAAAGCAAAGTCAGTTAATAATCGTATACCACCGTGTAACAGTATCACGAAAAGTTGGATGATGTTGAGGAAGAGGAGGAGGAAGAGAATGACGAACAAAATCGAAAACTGACTTTCGCCTATCTCGTGAAACTACTATGCCTCAATAACGCAATAAATTTTATTCAATGCACTGATTTTTAGTGGATCTTTCTTTAAAGGGGAACTACACTCAAAAAATCAAAATTGATTTTTTTGTACGATTTGGAAGAATTTTAAAATGATGAAAGTCCCGAGATATTGCCATTTAAAATTTTTGCTCAAAACTTGATCTCCATGGCAACGTGACATCACAATGTTCAAAAAGAAATTGCTGACATACAAATATGTAAATAACTGAAGAAATATTAGTGATGCACTGCTAGAATTTTGTGTGTGTAGTGGTAAACACCTATAGGTATCGAATTACTAATTAATTGTTGCCATAGTTACCCTTGGTTTGCTTTCAGACCTCTTCTGTTTTTTGCTGACAAACCTATAAATGGAGATCTGCTCAGGTAAGGGGAAAGAAATTTTAGAAAATGGAACAGTTTTCACTGGACCTAAGTTAAAGCGAAATACGCCATAGTAACAGTGTTGGATGCTGATATATAGCTTTGTCAGCAAAAAATAATAGAGACCTGGAACCGAGCCGGAGTAGCAATGGCAATAAATTTCTTTGCTATTTTCACAACTGCAGTTATTTACCACTCTACATGCAATGTTCTAACAATATATCATTAAAAAGTTCTGAGTTATTCACATATTTACATGTCAGCAATATCTTCTTGAACGTTGTGATGTCACGTTGCCATGGAAATCATGTTTTGAGGAAAAACTTTAAACGGCAATATCTCAGGAACAAAAAATGATTTTTTGAAAATTCAAAAAACTGACTTACAGCATTTTTAAAGCTTTTTCAAATAGTGCACAAAAATGAACTTGTGATTTTTTTAGTTTAGTACCCTTTTAAAAAGATTTTAGAGGACATAATTGGATTTCTGTTTAGCAAGAAAGCCGTATAAGGACTGTTGTTCTTCATGTTTTTCTTCTGTCACTGTCCAAACCTAGTGTGACCATGATCAAATCTTATTTTGATTGTAAGAAAAAGAATCCATGGTTTCATTTCACACATTTCTTTTGTTTGTAGCAATACTTTTGTGGAGATTTTCAGCTGTTTAAGTTTAGATCTATTTAGTTTGCATATTCCAATTTAGTTTTGAAATACCGTCACCGCTACGCTAATGCCACATAGTTACACTACTCATTAAACTATCGTTGTATTGTAAAACTTGTCCAACCATGGGTCTGCTTATTCTCAGTCTGTTGTGAGGGAATTCATAATATAGTGACAACTACTTGCTAGTTTTGTATTATTTTGTATTTCACTTAATTGAGTTTGTAGAGAACTTTCATTTGACCTTTCTCATAATTCAAATACATACAACAACCCAATGGACATTTGGGACATCTGTTCGTACGAAAAACGTCACTCAGTCATCTCAATATGCCAGTCTTGATGAGGCGTCTCGCCGAGACGATTCAACGATGTCGCTAAAATGAATAAAAATAAAATAAAGAAAAAAAAAGAAAAAAGAAAAAAATAAGAAAAGATGTCGTGTAAGACTGCTCATGAGACGTCGTATGAGGATGTCATCTACGACTTCCTGTTGATGCGTCTCATGTGATGTTTGGGACAGATAGGACACAAAGACGTTTTAAAGACGTTGTAAAGCCGTCGTAAAGACGTGCGATCAACTGCCTCCTTTTTACAGGATTATAGGTGAACTATGGTGAGATTATCGCAAGAACAAATCAAATACCAATTCAAAGATATCTCCTTTTTCATTCTTTTTTAAAAACGTAAAAATTTACAATTCAACATATATTATTTATTATATTTATATTTATATTATATTTATTATTTATTATTTATTATACGTATATTATTTTATTACGTCTTGAAAACGTTGTTAAATCATCCTTCACACGACCAAGAAAAAGAATTCGATACGATTGTAAATTCCATATAGAGCATGTTTGTGTTACTCGACATGTGCTATTTAATGACAGCAGAATGAAATTTGAAATTTTATGATCTCAATTGGGACGTCCTATTTTCAAACGTCCATACGACGTCGCAAAATCATCTCACGACAAAACGACCGTTTTACAATTAAGATGAGACGTCTAAAAAAATGTCGTGTACCCACTGGGAACTACCACAATTCAATGCTATGATTACTTACAGTTTATGAGTTATTAAGGTTTTCATTCATCGTTGAGGCAAATGTGGTAAATATGCACTTTTATTAGAACCAAACATTATCAAACCTGTCAGCGATTCGATCACTTCACCTCTGACACACATCGTCAATACCACTAACACCTGTAAGAAGTTCCTTTATGACATGGAAAAAACGCATGCGTCAGTCCAATTCCTAAGATCCGCAAACCCAATCAATATCAGTTCTTCCGTTCCTTTCGAATGTTAACAACAGGTGTCTTCTCAAACAGCTTGTCATATATATAGAATCATGCGCAACATGACTTTCTTTCGTTCCTTTTCTACAGTCAGATGTGAAGCGTCTTGGTGACATTCTCAAAGCTGTGAATGAATACAAAAATCAACTTTGCTGTTATGCTGATAAGTTCAAAGCATTCAACTTCATATCCTGCAAAGTTTTAATCAAAAGCTTAGACGTCTTGATATGCCTTCGCGGAATTTTCTGGATCCTAAGTTGCTTTACAAATTGAAGCTGTTGAAGTGAACAACAAAACTTTAGACGTCCTTACCACAGGCTTTGTTGTTCCACTAGGCTCTCCATTGTGTCATGTACTCGTTAGTTTTAAATACAATCATATAAATATACAATAGGTTCGATGTCTTTTGCTTCACTCCCCAGAGCTCTTTTTATAAAACTCTTCTACTTTTTCAGCAGCTTCGTCGTCAGCATGGATGCTCAAGGTGTACTTCGCTGAAGAAGGTTGTTCTTATTTGGCGATTAGAGAATTTTTTTGAACCATTGAGATGAATAAAGATCTAGAGAGAGCCTTTCCTCGATCAAAAAGAAGTTTAGAAAGTGAGGGATGAAATCCAGTTCAAGGGAAGTGGCGGAAAACAATGTACAAGAAACTGTTGTCCAAAAGATCAGCAGCAGTGAAGCTAATAATGGAAAGACTACACTGTTTTTTTGTAAGAGAATTCTTTGCTATCAAGTTAATGTTACCATCCTTCAATTTGTACTAATCTGCCTAATTCGTTATACCTACCCCAACTTGTAATAAAAATTGCCACAATTTGTAATAAGCTGCTCCAATTTGCAATAAAATATTTTTGCTAATGAATGAATGAATTTTTGGTCGAATTCAATGCTGAAACTTTTAACTTTAAAATGTTCGATTTTAGTTTGTGCATGCGCAGTACCTAAATCGCATATAACTTGCTTATTCTCAACATTGAACTAAACAGCCAGCGTGGATAGTTTACAAGGTCGAATGCGGAGAATGTGGAGAACTTTGTATCTGGATTATTGTCACCAGTTCTTTTATCTATCTTTCTTTTTTTTTTTTTTTTGCTTTCATTCAAATAAAATTGACGAATTGAACGTTGTGATTTCCGGTTGAATTTTTCTTTTCGTTCGATCACATTTTAGGTACAATAGGTACCGTTAAATCCCGGGATATGTCATGGGCTTATATCCGGGGAAAGATCTATTGGAGTGGATCTATAATCCGGATGGGCTTAAAAGCGGAATGAAGGTTTTGTTATAACCAATCGAATTACAGAGAGATTCGATTTATAGAAAGCCTCTCCTGATCTCTTTAATCTCTTTTGTTTAATGTTTTGTTCTGTTTTTTGGGTTTTTTTTGTTTTTTTTTTAAAGAACTGCTTATTGACTTGCTCGTACATATCAGGTTTCAGCCATTCGGTTGTAGCACTCACTTCCCTCTTGAGAAGCCTCGAATACTTTGTCTTTAATGTTTTTCAAGACGAAAGCGTATTAGATGAAGACTGAAAGGTTTCTTTATTGTTTCCCTTTCTCTTTCTCTAATTCCAGCAAAGCTTGCGTTCCTTATGAAGTATTTTCACCATTTTTCAATCAACAGTTTAGGTCAAAAGAATTAAAACATTCGATAAGGGAATGGAAGTTCGAAACATTATTAGAAAGTGATAACGGCTGGTTTACACTTTGAACAATCTTTAATCAGAAGAAGTTTTTGGGTTTTCGCTTTTGGATGAGTTTTCCATGTTTCAATTATCTATTCAATTTTTTTCCAAACGTTCAACTTCCTTACCGATTTAGTCAGTTTTCTCGATTCGGAATCAACGAGTCTCTGTTAGTTTTAATGTGCCAATATTATCTTCGCAGACATTATTTACGAAATTTATAATATTATTTGTAATTCATAATATTTTGAGATTTTTTATTTATTAATGTTTTTTTTATGAATAATTATTTTGTACACATTGTTTAAAAAAAACATTTTGCTTTGAACGACCTTTGCAGTAGTAGGGGCCTGAAAATTTACTCGAATTACAGAGGTTTTTGGAGTTATAGATTCGAATTACGGAAAGTAAATTATAAAAGTGTCCTAAGAAAATTTTTCTTTATTTTTGACCCAGGTCGAAATTGTATTGGGTGGGGCTCCATACTTTATGGAAGCATATCGTCATTTGATAACCCTTTCTCGATTTCTTTAAGTGCTTTATACTTCATTTGGTGTTCTTTTGACATTCAGTTTCCTTTTCAACCTTTGACACTAAACAATATGTTACGGGGATTGTGATAAATTCAAGGATTATGCATATTAACCAGTTATTTTACATAATTCCCGGCCAAATTGGGTAATTTGATTATTACAGATTTTTTCATCAAATTTCCCGGTTGTTTTATATAATTCCCATAGAGAATGGAGAATGAGATTAAAAAGTGTTCTATTTGTCAAATTCACCGGCCAGTATGCATAATTTCTAGGTTCTTTTGGGGAAAATCTCCGGACTGGGTTGGGAATTGTACTAAAACAGAATTGAAAGGAAAGGAGACGCATCGTTTCTTTGTTTTACGTAGTTATTAAGCTATACCTTATCGCGTCGAGCTTGCTCGGATTAAAAAGAAGATCTTCTTTATAAAGCTGTTTTTTACTCTAAAATAACCAGCAAACGATGATAAAACAAAACTAGAAGACTAAGAAAATAAAACTAAAAGAGTAAAACTTAACATATCAATGTCTTTTATTTATTGTCACATGGTAAGCACAGCTTTTAGCCTTGCCCGCCAGATAACGATGACTTTCCCGCGCATTCTCGTAGTGATATATCAGTTGAAGGGACATCAGCAATATCGACGATTCCTGCTGGGCTAGTTGTGAATTGATCCCGATATTATGCACAAAAAAATTATTTTCTCATTAATCTTATTACTTCATCATATACAAAAGAATAACAGGTTGATAAATAACACTTCCCAAAAACAAATGGTTATTATGTAAAATAACCGGTGAAAGTAACGAACCTCATGATATTTGTTACATTTACCAACTTTTATGGGAATTATAGAAAATGACCGGTTATTATGCAAAATTACCCAAAGAGAAACCAATTTTTGGTTATTATGCATAATAACCGGGGAATATGCATAATTCCCAATTTATCATATTCCCCGTAACAAATACATACAACCATTCATTTGAGAGATTCAAAACACTCGATAAACATTCGCTCGCTAATTGTTAATATTTATTTTTAGTTTGTTGCTATCAAATACATATTTGATTATGTTTGTTAAATTTTTTGGCAAGGGCAGAAATATGTAAAAATCAACTCGAAAAAGCTCTGATTCGGATATTGAATTTGAAATTAAAAATTAAAAAAAAGCTTTTAAGAGCGGTATTGTTTACAAAATTAAATGTTCGCGCTGTACCGTATGAAGTTAATTCGGCGCCAAAATCTCGTTTGTCAAGTCGTCGAATCGTTTTAGAAGTTAACGCGGTTCACAATAAGTCGACATTCAAGTCGTCGAGTCGTTTTAGATGAACACTCGTTTTTCAAATGAAGGCGTTTTAGTAGTTTGTTCGTTTCAGATGATGACGCGTTGTTCAAAATTTGTCGGTCTTTCATATCAAAAACTACTGAAATTTCATGATCTGTTTATTCCAAATGACACTTTTCGTGAGCCCCTTACTTGAAATCAGGCGATATAGGGTGTTCCACACTAACTGAACATGAACATATTGTGAGGTATATATTTCATTATATAAAGATAAAGAGAAGGGATCTCTTTCAGAATTCTAACAAACAATCAAATGTATCTGAAGGAAAAGGGAATTCTTCACACAGTTGGGTCATTTTCTCATTCATAACCATGCAATGCCCCATGTTTCATGCAACTACTAGAAAACATGACGGCCAGCATCATGACTTATGTAAATATGGCACAAAAATCTGTTTTTGTGTAAAAGCCAACACTGACCATGCACTGACTTAGAGAAACTGGTAATCAGGTTGCACCGCCTAATTTTCTGAACCGACTGAACATCTAAAACGGCTAATCTTCCGAAGCGCCTCAATTACACAGCATCTAGCGACCCCAACTTCTAAAACGCCTAAAAATTGAAAAACGAGTGTTCATCTAAAACGACTCGACGACTTGTATGTCGACTTATTGTGAACCGCGTTAACTTCTAAAACGATTAATGACGTCACGAGTCAACATCTAAAACGACTCGACGACTTGATAAACGAGATTTTGGCGTCGATCTAACTTCATAGTACCGCGCGTTATGTCGGTCAAACCAGCCGGCATTTACTCTACCGCATGAAAGAGCACAAACGCATAAGCTCACCAGTGGGAAATCATTTCAATGCGTGTGATCAAGTGTTAACAATGGATGACGTTGAAATCTTAACAGTTTCGACTAAATCAATGTCCCACTTAATGACTTTAGAAGCACTATTTATAGAACATTTAAAACCTGAGATCAAGACAAAAGACGAATACAGGAGTCGTACGTTAATAATTAAAATATAGTCATTTGAATTCGTTTATTTTTTAAAAATTTGTTCTAGCCGATTTTTATTTAGTTTTTGTATGTATAGTGGATGTAGAGAGATGTGAGATGACTTTTATTGTATATACAGGGTTTCTTTGCAACGGTTTTAACTTGTTTTTATATTTGTTTTAGACCTGAAGATGAAATAATAATTTCGAAATATATTGTCAATACTTTACATTGTTGATTTCATATTTGATGCTCAATATTTCACAATGTTTTTACCATATAAAAATTAAGATGTAGAAATTTAAAATCTATTTGTTTTGTCAAAGAATTTTGTTTGTTGAAATGTAAATTGATACCCTAAAAAGGTACAAAAAGTTGCCAGCATTAATTGTCACGAGCAGCCTCATAAATGTTACGTACATTAAAAACCGCGAGACGCCATTTCGAGAAAAATATTTATGCGCATGAAATGCAGAGATTGAAGTAATATCGAGAAATTTTCCTCTAAGGACATCTATTTCCAATAAGAATGACCCTCTCTTTGCATTCATTGACTTCTATAGGGACCAATTCTTCAGCATCCGCTTTTCCGGAAAAGGGGGGAAATAGCTGGAAATTCGCGAAATATTTTTTTGTGAAAATAATTAAAAGTCGCGAATTCTATAAAAGAAAAATGTCAAAAAGTGAAAAGTGGCGACTATACACCTTTCCCGAAATTCTGTTTAAACACCGTGTTATGGCCTAGCTTCTAAGTTTCTATGTTCTTTATTGTTTTTCTAATTGCATAATGTTCTCAGTAAGTAATAGTTACTCGTTTTTTCAGTTCCCCAGTGGAATAATTAGAAGTAATTAAGAGTTTGAAAAAGAGGCGAAACTTAGAAGCTAGGCCATAACACGGTGTTTAAACAGAAATTCGGGAAAGGTCTATTTGCTCGCGACTTTTTGCGCTCGCGACCTTTTGTGCCTAAGGGGGTGTTCACATGGAGAAAAATTAGCCCGGCAAAGCGGGCTGGCTCGGTCCACCGGCCTGATTTTGTCTTGTGTTCATATGAGAAAAAACATCCTGACAAACCGGGCTGAAAGATGTCATGTGATTATCATTGTTTATACGTAACAAAGAAAAACATGCGCAAAAGGTGAAAAATCAGCCCGGGCCTAGAGTGTTCACATGGAAAAATTTCAGCCCACCTTGCCGAGATCTCGGTACATAAAAGCGATTCGTAAAATTTTCACTACTTTTACGTCATTTCTCACGTCATTTGTGTATTTGAAAGTTATATTACATGTTTTCACTCACTACAATTTTCAGCATTGTCAGGAGCAGGTGATTGAGACTTCCAATCTTTCTTGTTTTGCCTATTTTAAGGGTCGATTTTCAGCAGACATTAGTTAATGTTGATGCATGTAGGCATGTCTTTATTGGATCCTAAAATCGGACCAAATCTTTAACGTTTTATTGCCATAATAGAACCCATGTATATTTATTTGAGGTGCTTGCAGTATAAAGTACAGATGATTGCAATATAGCGTTGTATTGTCACCTAGAAATCAACGAATCGAAGTGTGTTGTCTTTCAACGGGACAAAGTAGGCTGCCAGCAGAGGTGTTTCCATTGAAGCCATTATACTTGGCTGCGTGCGTTGTTTCTGCCTCTGAGCGCTTATTCGGGAAGAATTGCGTTATGTCACACTGGAGTTCTCTATTAATAATATCTTGTTCAGACGAAATGGTAGACTTATTGGTCGTGCTCATATAATCATTTACATCTTTTCACAACGCAAGTGTAACTTTATAGTAGTGCACATGAATGAAGTCTAAGAGTTCTTTCTCGCAGTTCATCTAGATTTCACAACCATGCTAACCAGAACCCTTCATCATCCTCATGTCAGAAAGAGAGAGCATTCAGAAGAGTTTTAAGAAAGATGAATACATAAAGGGATGTTAACGAAGTTGATGAGGAGCGTTACAAACACCACAGGAAAGTTAGGAAAAACTTATGTTCAGAAACTTCGAGCATTTCTGTTAATTTTAAGGTGTGAACTTCCTACTGCAGAGCAAAAAAAAAAAAAAAAAAAAAAAAAAAAATAGGAAAAAAACATCCCGGCAAAGCGGGACAGGACTTTATCCGCCATCTTTAAAGCTTGCTTTGAAAATTATTTATCATACACATGCGGCTGATGTCATATAAAATCAAGAATCGTCCCGTCTCGGTGTTATGTGAGCAAAAAACGTCCCGGCAAGAAAGCGAGATCCCGCTTCTCTGCAAGGGAGATCCTGTTTAAAACAAAAGAAATGTCTGGGCTAATTGGGACAACTTCTTCCATATAAGCAGCCCCTTAGGCCCATCGTTTAACTCTGTTATTAAGAGGTTATTCTGATAGAGAAATATGTCGAAGAAAATGATGGAGATCTCATTTGCTTGTTCTTGTAAACGAGCTTTATTGGTGGAGTGTATTTTATTTAGGGTAAGGGTTGAATAAAAGTGCATTCACTATTTTTTATATACAAGAACAAACTTTTTAAAGAAACTACAAAGAGTATGTTTATCTGACAACTCGCTACCATTACATTAAAACGGTTAAAATACTTATAAAAGTATTTGAACAAAAGAGGCTAAACCCCCGAACCGTACTAACCCAGAAAAATTTGACACGTAAACAAGGTAAAAGCTGAAACATTTTCAAAATAAGAATGTAATAAGAAGATTTGGAGGCTGGGAATTTCGTGGAAATGGTTACTGTTTCTCATAGAAAAAGTGTAAATAATTCATAATAATTTTACAATCTTGCCTTTTGTGAAAAGCATACCTTCCTTATACTTCATATTTCCAACAAAAAGTTGAAAGTTAGAAATACTACTAGTTACAATTCAAGTTTTTATTTCATTTTTGAGTTATATCAGTTAGGATATGAATCTCTTCTGAGTGTTTTTTACAAAGAAAACATATACTATGAAAACCATAAGCTCAAGATAAACACCATAGGGGAATTATGACGCAGTACACGGCAGACGAAATACCTATGTCGTACGATTTGCAGAGTTACTTTAAAAAAGGAAGAAACTTTCGCGGGCAGAAACTTTCGCGAATTTTGCCCATTTTCGAGAAAAATTGCGACGGTTTTGTTAACAATAAAAAACCGAAATAACGGATTTGCAGGGCAACGAAGTACATTTTAGAGAGTGCGACTTTTTCACCAATTATAGTTACTTGTGTTACTTATTTAACTTAGTTGTACTTTGTCAATATTTTTTAGTGTTTGTCTTCTTGATAAAATAATATAATGACGAAAAAAAGAAAGAATTGTTGTGCCGTTCACGAAAGTTTTTTCCTTGCAAACGAAGTAAGTTTTGATTTTAGGGATAGGTTATTTGCGCCAAATTTGTCCCGAGTTTAAAATTCGCGAAAGTTTTGTCGCAAAATTTGACGATTTTTTGACCTCGCAAAAGCTTCTGCTTTCGGGTAAAGTAAACTTTTGTGAAGAGAACAAGAGAACAAAAGGAAAATAAAGGACACAAACCATAAACAAACGGTAACACGGCACCGGGTAAAGTATTGGAGTTCTTTGACAAAAGAAGTCTGTTTGTTTAAATTTTCGTGTTCTTAACATGCGGCTGATAAAGTCAAAAACTATCAATTTTTGCTGGATCATTTTATTTTAAGCGGTTAAAAAGAAACTGGGGAATAGGCTGCAAAATGTTTATGTTGTTCTGATTATTTAAATTATACAACACAGAGCGAGGGATTAAATGTTAGTAATGGCGCCAGTACTGTGGGAAAGGTTGTCTCGGATCTCCGCCAAATTAATAGTAATTGTTTCTTTGCTTTTGTGTTACTATGTGGATTGCACCAGTGAGCCAATGCGAAAATGTGAAAATAAAGACTTTATAAGTGCAATTCAACCATGCAACCCCTTAACCTATACGAGAAAAGTTGTTTATTATCTGAATGCGGCGGATTGGTAAGTAGAAAATGAAATAACATTTTGAATTTTAAGTTTCTTATACTATAAGCTTTCTTGATGGAGATGTTAGACTAAAAATGCATATATACAATTTAATCATTGAAACATTACTGGCGTGAAAGTTACTTAAAAATAAAAATGTTCTCCCCTCACTGGCACACAAGTTTTTGTATCATTAAAGGTGCTAGGCTTATTTAGAATATTACTTTTTCTTCAGCAGTTATTATGTATTCCCCATCACTTCAAGAATACAAAAAATAGACAGAATCCAAGACCTGCTTTACCATTGTTCGTACTTTATTTTTTGTTATCGGGCCTTGTAGATCAACCAATACTGTCAATGTTTCATTGGATTTTCAATGCCATACTGAATATATAAATGTTACGTTTTACATAAAATTTACATAAAATTGCGAAAAGGACATAGCACCCAAGGTTTCTCTGTTTCTTTTAGCAGATTAGAGACTAGACAGTCGAGCATTGTTATAGTTTATTGCCATATATATGAGTATTTTCATTCATACATTTTATTAATGTTTAAATCTTAGAAGATCATTTATATGTATTTGAGGATGAATTTGTGAAATATTTTGAATTGATTATTTCTCTTTAATTTCCAAAACTTTCTCGATCATGCAAAAAGAATAGCCAAATACTTGTAGCTATGTTTTCATGTAAGAAAAAATTGTATATAATGGAGAAAAGGAAGTCGTCAACCATAGCAACACTTCATAATTTATATGCATACATGAGAAGAATTTATTTTTTTTCTCCTGTGCTGACATTGAATTAATTTTATTTATAACAGACAATGTTATTGGTCGCAAAATTTTGTTGAGAATGGTTATACCTATTAACTACAAATGCAAAGATAAATAACAACAAGCGTAAATACTTTATTGTATTGGTCACAGATGACCTATCCATAAGGTGTTAAAAAATAGTTTTTGAAAAAATTTTCCGACTTCTTATCTTACGCGAGGTTTTAAATTAGGTTTTGCTTATATACTAAGTTGTCTTTTAAAAAGAATTTTTTACATGTATATAATTGATCAATGATTATGTGAACGCAATTTCTCCAATGACGTACATACATCTCGTCTAATTTGCATAATTGACATAAACAATGTCATATTGGATTATAATTGCTGTTAACAAGCATGGGATGGCTTTAAGTTTATCCGTCAATGAATAATTATTTATCAAGGAAACTAAAACTTATCCAATGTCAGCATATTAGTTTCTCATAGAAATTCCAAACATTACCCGAATTCTTTGCTATATCTTTTTAACAAAACATAATTTTACGAGATTTGTTGTATTCTTAACACTGCCTTTTCAACCACGAAATTATACCATCTTCCAAAAACTGCAGTATACATACATGCTTTTTTTTTATACGAACAAATTTTATAAGAACACAAGCCTCAGATTTGGCCAAAAAACAGGAACAAAATAAGAACAACCTGAGGCTCAAATTATTGTTCCAAAAATTAAGAACAGTGTGAGCCTCAATTTTCTTGTAAAATAAGAACAATTCATGATGTGAATTCTCTCACTGGTAAATGATTTAGAACTTTATTATTTTTCTTCACCTTCAATAAATGTGTGAATGGGTCACTACAACCAGCAACCATGCTTTTTACCAGTTGAAAAAAAATTTTATTTTTATTTTACTGGAAGCTCTATAATAAGAACAAAATGAGGCTGAAATTTGAAACTGTGCTCTTTATAGCTAAGAACAAATAAGAACAATTCAGGCTGAAAAAGGCTCCGAAAATAAGAACAGCCAGCCTCAGGTCAGATTTTACTGGTTCTTATAAAGAAAAAAGCGTGTATTGTGAAAATATATTGTTTTAACATTTTATCCACTGTTTGATGATATGGATGAAAATCTTTATTTCATTTAGTATGGTATTGTCCCACCGTCCACCTCAGACTATTCCGTGTCAATGTCCAGCAGGCCGAGGAGAACAGTATACGGAGGCAACAGGACACTATTCGTGCAAGAAGTGCCCAATAGGTTCTTACAGTCCAGGTGGTGAGCTCATTGACGATTGGAGTGACTGGAATAAAACAGGTGTGCCAGGTATTGGCATGAAGGCAGACACATACTGTAGTGATTTTCTAACTGGAAAACCTTGTTATTCTTGGCGAATGGGAGGTAAATTACCTTTTTTTGTGTTTTCATTATCAATATGTATGAATTACTTGTAAGTGTCTGAATGCTTCTTGGTTCTGTGAAGCCTCATATTCAGATCAACTGTTTTCTGAAACCGTCAAATTTCCTTAGTCAGAAGTGTGAAATTGCAGAACTTGTAAAAATCTGTTTTGATAATGAATATCAACGTCAGTTTCATACTTTCTTTATTTTGCTTTATCAGGGAACGGTCAATATTTAGTCTCCAGTGACTTTAAGAACACAACAGAATTACGATGTTTTGAGCAATCTATTTTGTCTATTTCGCGTTATTTTGTCGGGAATGAGAGTGAAAATTCGCTGTCATTTACTTACAAAGTGGATGGTGTGTCTTGTCGAAGGGGTGCTGTCGTCTGTTCTCATGGACTTCATGTATTTGTTAATGGAGAGCAAAAAGTAAAAAAAGATTTTCAATTTCAGTGGATGGAACACAAAATATCAAACATCAAAAAGGTAAAGTAAATAATTCATGTGCAACTGTTATGAATTAAAATAATTTTTTGATATGCTAAGAAAACAGCCATTCAAATATTCCAATGAAGTTCAAGATGCAACTGTGGAGTTTCATTTGGAGAATAATGGTCTTTTTAACAAATTTTCATAAACTACGAAAACATTATTGGATTTCCTTTTTGAATTTGAGCCACCTATATAATTTGATTGACAGCTGAAATAACAATCTCTTGGCTGCAAATATTTATTTTGCCTGTGTTATGGTGTAAATGCAGTTTAGGTTTATTTTTTCATTAATTGCTTTTTATTTTTTGATGACTTTGTTTCCTTGTAAATGCCAAGTTTTGTGTTCTTTGTAGGGATTCAACAGATTTAAGTTTGTGTATCACAGAAGCTGTACAAGGAATGCAGTTTTAGATGTTGCCTATATCAAACGTATTTCAATGGTGAGTGGCTTTTATGAAATATTAACTGTGCCTTGATGAAAAAGCATCATACATGAAAAAGAAAATTATTTTGTGATTATTTTGTTTCCAAGGTGGGAACCAACACACCAAACGCTACATGTAAAATTTGCCCAAAAGGAACATACTCCGATAAAGAAGGTGCCACAGAGTGTAGGAAATGTGCTCAAAACGAATACCAAGACATGGAGGGACAAAGTCGTTGCAAGAAATGCGATGTAAACAAGTTTTCGAGAATTGGTGCAGAAACATGCGAAGAATATCCCTATTGTCGAACTGAAGATTATTACGTGCTTCCAGAGCATGTGAAAAATTGTAAAAAGAATGCAAGTGGTGTGTGGACACGTAACCAAAGAGTTAGATTACCAACATGGCCAGGTTTCTATAAAGTTTTATATACTCAAGTTCGGATGACTTTTTGGTTCTGGGATTGATTTGACAATTGTAGATCTTTTCTTCCATTCATCTAGTATTTTCTATTGTTATTTTTTTTTTTCAGGCATCACAAGGAATTCATGTCGTGAAAAAAGCGGTGGTAGTGGGATCTACGCAAAGCCAAATGCCCCTGTTATTGTTTGTAAATGTCAACCTGGCTACTATTTACAAGAGAAAAATAATGGGATTGGTTGTAAACGTTGCAGTGCAGGTATGTATTCTGACGGTACCGTCACAAAGAACTGCTTGACGTGTAAATCAGGCCATGCTGCTATTCCTGGTTTTTACTTGCAAGATTTTTCGGAGGATAGTATTCCGAGTGTATTGAAACAAACCTGTAGCGGACAGTTTTGTCAGGTGATATTTTTTTAAACGTTTTGATTTCATAGCTTAAAGTCTTCTAGCATTGTGACATTTTTGAAATTGGTGTTACTTGATTAAGGTAAAGCAACTCTGTGTTCTCCTTTCTGTCTTAGAAAAATGTGTGGATGCCACGTGGAAGCTACATGGCAACGAGGCGGTTGCCTGGTAATTTCGAATCCAAGTTAACATTCAGTGACATCCATATTGATTATCACGACGCTAAGATTCAATTAAACTGTTCTCTTGACTGTCGAATGAGCTCTTCAGGAACACAGTTAGCAAAACATGACCACTGCTTCTTGAAATTAGTAATCATGAAAAATAACACAGCCATTAAAGATACTGATTGCGTGAGTCGGTATCGGAATCACCTTCGTAACGGGACCGTCATGAGTCATGTCTACAAGCTCCATGAACCTGGAAATTATACTTTCATGTAAACAATTTTTGCCATTTTTATGTTTTTGGTGCTCTGTCCAAATTCACTTTTTTCTTTAAGTAGTCCGGTTGATCTGGTGTCGGCATTTTTTCATGGTGTCTTTTCGTAGTGTTGTGTAGTATTTGGTGGTTTTGTTCACTTGATTTTCCTCATGTTGGTTTCAGTGCGTTGTTTCATCACGAAGACGAAGCTAATTACTCACTTGTCAGCTACGAAGCTCGAATTCATATGGTGAACATATTTGGAGCTAAGCACGGTACTGCCCAATCTTGTACGGAGTGTCCTTCAGGGACAAAAGTTTCACAAGATGGTGCCTTTTGCGAAAAGTGCCCGATTGGCACATTCAGCACCAATGGTTCAACTGCTTGTACTCCCTGCAAAGATGGCTATTTCGCCAGTAAGGTTGGTGGTTATAACTCTTTAACGTTTTGTATGATGGTACCCAGTTGTTGTTTGTTTGTTTGTTTGTTTGTTTGTTGTTTGTTTGTTGTTTTTTTTGTTTTTTTCAGTATTGGATCTATTGTTTAAACTAACGTTAAACATATGCAATAAATAATTATAACATAGCACTGATGATGTTGTTTTAACGAAAAGCTTCTGCTTCATTTTAAAACTTGTTTTTTTATATATTTCCCCATAGGGCGAAATATATGTTAAAACCGGCATTTTCCTTCTCCTTCTCCTTCTTCTCCGTTCACTTTTATAGCCGCGGTTCAGAATGTAATTTTCACCTAGCCGCCAAAGTAGATAAGAATAGAGGCTAGTCTACAGTCAAGTAGACGCCATGTTTTTTCAGTCAGTGCTGCGGATGGGCTGTAGAAGATTTTTGATTCAAGAGAATTCAACGTTAAGTGATGGAAATAAATCGTTTTAGTTCAGTATTGTCTTAAAAGGTTTCATAAAAACGTTTGAAGAAACGTGTAAAAAACAGAAAAATATTGTTTTGTTTTTGTTGATGACAAAAATGCTATGATTGATGATGATGATGATGATTGAAATGCTTGGAACAGCAAACCATTGAAGCTGTGATTTCAGTGCAAAGGCGAAAATTCATTACCAATACATGCTGAAGATTTATTTGTATTTTACGTCCTGATATAGTGAACTGAAAGCACATATTATGATGTACAGCTATAAAAGGAAACCTTTTTTATGTGGAGAACAACCAGTTCAACCAACCAGTGTTAATTCAAAAAGTACATTAGTAAAAAAGCAAGTAAAAATGTGATGTCGTATACGCAATAAGAACGTCAGAAAACCATTTACGTATAAAAACAGACAAGATTGAGACACAAATAACTTGAAAGAATCGAATCTGGTCAAAAAATGTGCTTCCCTGGCGATAGTCATTTAATCTGACAACAGAAACATAATTTACTATGGATTAATTCCATAATCACCTATACTATTTTGATGCTGTATATATATGATATTTTAGGAAAACTTGATATATAGATGAGTTTCTAAGTGACGTGATGTTTATAAACATTAGTGTTTTTTGCTCAATAATTGCTGTGAGTTTCAACATAAATGCTTAATAGATCAAGTCAATTTCCTAAACCGGTTCTCAGGAGGCGTTTTTAAGACAAAAAAAATTATTAGAAATAATACTCATTAGCACTCGAAATCTATTTTTGTGAAGCTTATAAAAATTTTAGTTTAAACAGATCTTTTACTGGTAATTAACATCAGAAACTCATCTATGTCAATTTTCCTTACACAAACAACAAACGTATATATATTAATCAAAGCACAATCCAACAAACAATCTGTAAATCAAATCAAACCAGAACACAAAACTTCTACTTTCAGCTTTTTAGTGATTTGGTTATGGATCGCATGTGTAGTCTATTTTCAGTACCGAAATCTGTTGTTTTTTTTCATTTGGGATTTACAATGGTCATTTTTATCAAATAATAAATAATGGGTGTGCACATATTATTATTCTGAATACTTGAATTCAATTTTATAAATTGTCACTTTAAGCCTATCTCTTTTTCGAAAATAACTCTTCTGTCCAAATTTGAAGTGCTAATTTGAAGTGCTTTTAATTGCTTTTGGTGGTTATTTGCTTATTCATTTATTTAAAATTTAATAACATAAAAATACATGACTTTAAAGTTTCATGCTTATCGCAATCATCAGATGTATAAAATTTTATACATCTATATTTTATACATCTGATGATTGCGATATGCATGAAACTTAAAGTCGTGTATTTTTATGTTTTTAAATTTTAAATAAATGAGTATTTACTTTGACTCTACTAACTGGTATTGAGTTCTTTGCCAATATCTTTCTTGTGGTTATAGTTATTTGCTTATATGTCTACCTCAAAGTATTTTTAATATATACTTTAGTATTAAAATTAGGTTTGACAATTTTCTTTTCTTCTTTTCTTGTTGTTTTGTGGTATTAAATTCAATTCTACCCTGATTAGTAAGGACAACATATTTATCTGAGTATGATGTTGATGGTAGTTATACCATTGTAGTTATTTTTTGATGCATATTTTTCTTATGGTTATCAATCTACACACAATAATTGGCAAAAGTTTCGCAACTTTGGGGAAATATATAGTCGCATTTTTGCGAATCTTGTTCTTTATTTATTTGATATTTTGATACTGGCAAATGTTTTAATCACTATGTTATGAAATAAATAATATGGAAAATTAAGAAATAAATAATATTGATGAATTTATCCGTAAATACTGACAAAACAAACAATAGCTTTTATCTGAAACATGGATAAATTTATCCATAATTTTTCAAGAACTTACGCAGTTACGCATAAATTATCCAACGCAAAAGTATGCAGCCATTTTTTCGAAGAAATTCCCATGATGCTTTTCTTATTTACATAATAATGTTCTGTTGTTAAAACATTGTTTTTCCATTCGCTGTGCGGAACGTAATATCCTTAAAAGTTAATATATCGCAAGGAATAAATTTAAATATCGAATAAAATATCTGATAAATTTCTCCATATTTATCACTGATTTCCTTGAATTTAGGGACGAACATGAATCATCCGTTGAAATTTATCTGAGTTATCATTAATCATGATTTATGATTATTCCCTCAAACCGTAATAACGTTAATAAAACAGACCAGAAACCATATCCAGTGTATAACGTTTGACCAGAAACCATATCCAGTGTATAACGTTTGACCAGAAACCATATCCAGTGTATAACGTTTGACCAGAAACCATATCCAGTGTATAACGTTTGACCAGAAACCATATCCAGTGTATAACGTTTGACCAGAAACCATATCCAGTGTATAACGTTTGACCAGAAACCATATCCAGTGTATAACGTTTGACCATAAACCATATCCAGTGTATAACGTTTGACCAGAAACCATATCCAGTGTATAACGTTTGACCAGAAACCATATCCAGTGTATAACGTTTGACCAGAAACCATATCCAGTGTATAACGTTTGACCAGAAACCATATCCAGTGTATAACGTTTGACCAGAAACCATATCCAGTGTATAACGTTTGACCAGAAACCATATCCAGTGTATAACGTTTGACCATAAACCATATCCAGTGTATAACGTTTGACCATAAACCATATCCAGTGTATAACGTTTGACCATAAACCATATCCAGTGTATAACGTTTGACCAGAAACCATATCCAGTGTATAACGTTTGACCAGAAACCATATCCAGTGTATAACGTTTGACCAGAAACCATATCCAGTGTATAACGTTTGACCAGAAACCATATCCAGTGTATAACGTTTGACCAGAAACCATATCCAGTGTATAACGTTTGACCAGAAACCATATCCAGTGTATAACGTTTGACCAGAAACCATATCCAGTGTATAACGTTTGACCAGAAACCATATCCAGTGTATAACGTTTGACCAGAAACCATATCCAGTGTATAACGTTTGACCAGAAACCATATCCAGTGTATAACGTTTGACCAGAAACCATATCCAGTGTATAACGTTTGACCAGAAACCATATCCAGTGTATAACGTTTGACCAGAAACCATATCCAGTGTATAACGTTTGACCAGATCGTCAATAACCACCGTTCTTGTAGCTGTTGTTAATTTTCTTCATGTTGTTTTGTAGCCGGGCAGTGCTAAATGTACCAAGTGTGGAGATGGAACAAAATCCAACAAAGCTCGGGACGGTTGCGATTACAACAACTGCACGTTCACGGTGGAGGGCGTCACGTACGACTTGTCCCCTCTGAAGGTTATTGATGGACCAATGTACCGTGTGAAAAACTACGGCAAGAAGAGACACTACTTTCCTCTGTACTACTACGTCAACATTTGTTCCACCTCCCACGACAACTCTTCATGTATGGTCGTCACCAGGAAATCCAATCCCAAACGCCCACAATCACCGCCCGTCGTCACCAAAACTGTAAGAATTCAAGCGCTCAATTAGATTACCTTAATGTTTTCATGGACAATAACCATGAAAAATCTCTGGTGATTTTCTTTTGTTATAGGTTTATCTTAAGACGATGGCATGTAAAAGATGGTCGTTCGATAAATACAACAGTTATTCCATTGGTGAAGTGTTGAATTTTCTACCTCTGAAGGAGGACCACAAGTCCGGCTTGATGATCAACTTGACTGGGGGCTACAGGTGCTGGCACAAGGGGAAAAGATATTATACAGAGCCTTCTACAAGCATCAAAATGCTTTGTGATATGGACGCTGGAGTTGGACAGCCTGAACCGCTTAGCAACCACACTGGTGAGTGAATTGCTCCAAGGCTAGTTCAGTTTTCTTTTATCGTAACTGCATATATAATAGCTCTCAAAGCGTAATCTTGAAATCGTCACACAGTCACTGCGAAGAGAATTTTCATTGAAATTGTGTGTATACCTCTATCGAAATGCACTTCTTCGCAGAGATTTTTTAACAAACGTGCCGGCTGGGCTGCACTTTAGACAACCCATAATAGCTGTTAGGTGGAACTTCCCTTGTCTT
Organism: Turritopsis dohrnii; assembly: GCA_027922465.2. Taxonomy (NCBI): domain Eukaryota; kingdom Metazoa; phylum Cnidaria; class Hydrozoa; order Anthoathecata; family Oceaniidae; genus Turritopsis; species Turritopsis dohrnii. The sequence goes on from BQMF02000005.1 coordinate 1,643,061, forward strand.
TTTTGTTGTTTTTGTTTTGGCTAAGTTTGCCTAATAAATGATATCATATCATAAATGTTATTTCCGTCGAGGCTAAACGATCAAATTGTTTCGAAATGCTTCGTTCATCCAAACGGAAATAAGAGGATTTCAACCATAGAGATTAACTGATCTCAACTTTTTAAATAAGGAAACGTTCGGAACACAACGTGTTGTCATGGTGATCTAAAACTCAACTTCCTTTTCTTCTAGCAATTGATGACAAACACTGTCACTTTCAATTGTCATGGCGAACTGTCTATGCATGTCCACTTTGCAGGGAGGAAGATTTCTCAGTAGTGAAATCCAGGTGCGTCAATGGCGAGCGGTTTGTCAAAATCACCCGAAAGATTGACTGTCGTTCTAAACATGGCGACAACCACGATCAGAAACTTCAAAGAGAGTCATGTACTGACGTGAATACCACGCAACCTACAAACGCTCCTCATTCTAACGTATGTGATTTTGTTTCCTGTTTTCGCTTAGTTTTCTAATGTGAATTTGATAAAATATCTGTATTTCGAAGGAATGGTTAGCTGAGGGTGGGCATGGTTCGAGGCGGAATGATTAGGGCGGAATGGTTAGCGCGAAGGCTGATAGAAGCTTCCGTTTAAGATACAACTTTAGGAAAATATTTGTTTTGACTTTTGTGGTTACTTGATCTCCCTCACTTTTCTTTTGTTAGGACAATACACCACTGTCTCGCACTCCCTTGATCGCCGTCATAGTAGTCTCCGTTCTGGTGATACTTATTCTGCTCATATTTGTGGTGTATTACGCGAGAAGGAACCGCGACTTGCGTCAGAGGATATTCGCCCCTGGTAAATCGTTTTCCAAAGTACAAGACGACGACGAAGATGAACTTGTCGATAACATGGTGTAAGTTTTTGAGCATGATTTCACATCATGCAGTATGTATGATTTTGTTTGTACATAACTGATTTTGTTTGTTGTTGTTTTCCCCATCTGAAAATAAAAATGTTTTTTCTTGCAGATATTAAAGTGCACTGGTCTTTTGTCAAGCTTGTAAAGGAAGTCGCTGGTTGGTACACAGGCTAGGTGGAACCGTGTGGCAGTACCTCACTTCGCCTTTATTTATTTATTTATTGTTGTTTTTGTTTGTTTTTTTAGCATTACAAGTTTGGTTTGTGTTTCCATTTTTAGTTTTTTGTTTTTTTCTCAAATTTATTCATTCACGTAAATATTTACCCATTCACGTAAATATCTGCCACACTTCAAAATGTTGTCGGTCGATCGAATCTCGCCAGTATACTTTTGGTATGTCTACCACGTTTGTGGTCACGTGACACATTTCACTGGATGGCAATTGCTGTGTTGCTGTAGTTTTATATTTAATATTTACATCACTTTGTTTTTTTGCACAGCAAGTGATGTTTATTTCAATTTTTTTTTTATATATATATAAAATCATTATAATAAGTTTTAAGTATAATTAATGTTAAGTCATTATTTATGATGGAGATAAGCATCTTAATTATTGTAGAGATAATTGATAAATCAGGCTTGGACATAAAATCTGCTCAAAGAATAAGAAACATTTACATCTTTTATGCCATAACTATATCATAAGGCACGAAGCAATCGATGGGCAAAAAATTATGGAGTGGGGTTATGTTAACCTAGCCTGGACGAACTACTTCATGACGTTTGTTAAACGGAGTGGCCACCCTTTCTATAAATACTTTTTGAGTTTTATCGGTATCAAGGTTGGGTTATCTTAACTGACTAACAGAAAGTTTTTATATAAAGGAAATAGTTAGTTTCAGGCTAGTGACGTTAGTTTTTATGAAACATATTGTAGCCTAGCCGCCTCCTCCTTTTTCCAATGTGGTTTTATTTTTAAGATGGTGGTTTAAATATCCCAGCGCCTTTTTTTGTGGAAGAAAAGCTTGTGTGTATCGCTTTTTTTAAGCATGTTTAAAATAAAATCTTAAGAATTTTTATCGAATAATTTTTGCCTCGTTGTACCAACATTATTTAACTTTAGCTATATATAAGAAGCGCTCATGGAGATTTCTCAAAAAAAGAGCAACGGTCAGCCCGCACACTACTAAACTAGTTACCACGAGGTGGGAAATTTGTGTTGTGAGTTTGGCCACTATGAATCGGTGCTCTTTTTGGTGGATTCTTTAATGTATTTTTTTGTTGTTGTTGTTTTCTCTTTTTAGCGAAATTTCTGTAAATAGACCCGCGTAAGTGAAGATCAAGTTTTTTTCGTTTTGTCCCTTTTGGTTTTTTTTTTATTAGTTTTTTTTCCTGATGTATCTACAATTTCTGTACTTGATATTATAGAAATATTATCCAAGATTCTAAAAACTAACCTTTCTACCCCAACCCTGTATCGGTAATTTGTCGTTTTCCGTAGTTTTTTTCTGGCTGGTATCTGTGGAGGTACTCAAAGTTCTCCAATGCATTACGTGGTAACGTTATTGCTTTGTGCTTTGTACTTTGAACCAAGTCGAATCTAGTTAGCTTTTGATGAGCTCAACATTTCTGCTATTCGTTTTCGTTTCTTTTACTAGTCGGATGAAGTGTTAATTTTCTTTTTTTTCAGGAAACAGAAATTAAGTGAAAAAGTTGTTAGATCTGCCATCATGCGCTTCGCATTGCTTTGTTTCAACTTTGTGATGTTCTTACGCCCTGCGTTTGCGGACTGGCAGAAGCAGCTGTATGGGATTGACATCACGGTGAAAGACAATGGTGTCATTATGGTTTCGAATGACCGAAACACCATCACAGTCCGATTTCGCCAGATCATTGAAACGGACAGAAACGGATATCCGGTCGGCGTAGACACTCCACTTGAGCATTTTTTCAAGTATTTCGAGACAACGAGGTTTTTACCACAACCTCTGGAATATTTTGATATCGTTGGAATTGATAAGAATATTTCTGCAGTAAGGTTTGTACACTTTGATCCTCTTCAAAATATGAAACTACTTTCTGACAGTTTCCCGCGTCAACAAAAAGTTACGGAGCTGTAATTGATTTGACGTTGTAAAAATGGTGGAGTGCCAATGGTGAAGTTTCACATGTTTGACTTAACGAGAGAACGTGTTTTTTGTTTCTTTTTTTGACTCTTTGTGAAAAGGATTTCTATGCATGAGGTTTATTTTCATGATGTATTGTTACTCTACAAAGGCTGGTCCTAATTTATGAGTCTAACGCTGTAAGCCTTAAAACTGATGACAATATCAAAAATTTTCGTATCACGAGCATTAAGCAAAAAAATTTCATACAGCGAAGATGATCTATAGGATACCCCACCCCACCACCACCACCTCCTCCTCCCCCGCCCCCGCTGCCCTCACCTCTTCAGAGGTGGTTGCATTATATTTTGTTCATGTATTTGATGGTATGTATATTTGATGAAGGAATGATTTCGTAGCGATTCTTACTGGACCTGGAACGAAGATGACGCTAACACTATCTGTGTTTGATAACAACACCATGATCCCTGCCGCAAACGTCACAGAGTATTACACAGTATTTAACGGTACCGTAAAATTTGCCTTCACTCTCGAGGACTGGCCATTTTGTGATGCGAACAATTACATATGTCGAAACAAAAATGGCCAACTAGAATATGGTGAATATTTGGATGTATATGTTAACATCGAAGGTGGTCGAGACGCAGCCGTTCCGACTCACGATCGATCCCGTTCGGAAAGTGGGAGCAAGCCAAGTACTTGGGATTATGGCGGTGGACAAGTAACATTTTCTCACAAGGTCAGTAAGTGAGGTTCTTGGGAGATTTAGATTAATTTGAACAGATGGAGAGACTAGCTGTGTTCACAATTCATACAGTACAACCCCGTTAAGTCGGACAATCAAGGGTCCGAAAAAATCGATCTGACTTATCGGGAGTCTGACTTATCGAAACTTCATCTTAAGTCAAACTCTGCTTATTTAGTCCGACTTATCGGGAATATTAAGAAAAGTGGCAGGAAATAGAACACAAAATTTTTCTGTTATGGCTCTAGTTTGCGGCTTCCGTTTTGATTTCAAAATATTCCTTTCGAACTTTCGAATCTTCAAACTTTTGCCATTTTGGTTTGAAATAGGTAAGAATATTCAAGGGGGACAAGGTTTCAGTAAATAAATAAATAAATAAAAGTCCGACTTAAACCGTGTCCGACTTAACGGGATTGTACTGTAGTTAGCCCATAATACATGGTCTGTTGATTAATTTCACTTATACGGTTGTATACTATATGTATCCATGTTAATGCCCAGGATGATATCCCAGTGGGGAATTTTATGAAAAATCACTGTGAATGAGTGCATTTCTATAGAAATTTACACACTATTTTAAAAAAAGCTTTAAAAGGCTTTTCATCGCTGTGACTTTTTGACGATTTTGACGTTGATGAGTCAAACCAAAATTGGTTTGCTTTGGTTTTACTGTTCATTAATACCTGCGGTGTTGAAAAACGTTTTTTAACAGAGTTCCCACATTTTCGTTTAGTACTATTCCAACAACACTTGGCATGAAATGGGAGCTGGCTATCCTATAATACGCAAGGGTCAGAACGAGAACGAGGCTGTCTTTCGATTTAGACGTTTCGATAGCGGAGAGGTCTTTTATGATCCTGTTATAATTATTAACGCGCAAACATACGTCAACTCCGCAGTCAGTTGTCGTTACGTCACTCGAGTGATGTCAATCTGGCTTGTCGGTCTTTCAGTCTATGTCACGTTAAGTTAAAAAAAAGCTGTCTTTTCGTTCACGACACGTTCATGAATTTTATTTGGGTTATTGAGGTATAAGGCCTCCTTACCTCAAACATTTTTAGTGAGCATTCGTGACGACGACCACTCAGCAACGTCATTGTCGGCAAAAATAACGAAATTTTCAACTTTTTTTATTCGAGAAACATTTCGATTAATAAACTGATAATAGCGATGACGTCACATTATGCAATCTACATCAGAAAAAAAGAATTTCTTATTATCGCGTTTTCGTTGTCATCGCGACGTCAAACCATTGCTTTTCATGTTGATAGAATCTCCTGATAAAATTCGTTTTGATAAAATTTTCCCGATGATGTCGTACGTCATGAACTTATTCCTTTCGACAATGTTTTCGTTGTTGTGGTGGTAAGCTCCGTACATGACCTTTAGAGATGAGAAACTCCTGACTATTTCTTGTGATCCACAACAGAATTTTGATATGAGTAAGAGATATATATAAGATTTTTATTTTTATTATTTTTAAACATTTTGATCATTTTCGTGGCTCAAAGATCAATCCGGTCTTCTCCAACTAATCGAGTTTTTTCGGTTTTTCAGGTCTGGTATCTGTAAGGCCCTGAGTCGGTGTAATATATTTTTTTGTTTTTAGGTTTTTATTCCGATTTAATTCCGATTTATAGGTGAGATAATAAACTGTTATAGATATAGATGGGGGGTTGTATTATGCTGATGTCAGCAGTAGGAAATTTTAGATAAAATCTTTTCCAACAAAACTTGGTTCTTTGTCTGAGATATTTAAATTCTATTCATGAAGCTTGCACGATGTTTCTTGTTTTAAGAAGTGGCCAATGGTGTCAGATTGAGTATTTGCTTGATTCCAAGTTCTTTCATTCTGTCGTAATCCATGTATGTATTGAAGAAAAAAAACCAACAAAGGTTGAATTTTTTTTAACAGAAGGAAATTGAACATGTGGAATAAAGAAGACATTGAGTATGTTGCCAGCGGATTATTGACTCCATGTTTTAACTTTTTAACCATTGCAAGCGAATACCCGAATTTGAATTTTCTTGATTTAACGCCCTCTGAGGCGGTTGCTTTTTGTGATATACGCCCAGCAGGTCGTCGAATTGTGCATTTGTAAATAAGCTTCATGTGACAATTTCACTCCATCAAACTTTTCCCAGGAAAGTCTATATGTTCTTGTTGATGTATCTTCCATATGCTCAATAATCCTTTTTGTTGTTGATATAATCTTTCACCGGCAGAAATACCACCTTCTCGAGGTTTTCTTTCACCGGCAGAAATACCACCTTCTCGAGGTTTTCTCTACGTTTTGATAAAATGAGTTAATATGAGTTTATTTGTCTGCGCCAAATACAACCTCGAGCCCAGGGTTTCATTTGCATAGTATAAACTAAGACCCTAGGTTCATGGTTGGGATTTTTCGTTTTTTATTTTAAAACTTGAATTTCAGTTTTTATGTTTTCATTATGAAATATGAGTTTATTTGTCTGCGCCAAATACAACCTCGAGCCCAGGGTTTCATTTGCATAGTATAAACTAAAGCCCTGGGTTCATGGTTGGGATGTTTCGTTTTAGATGTTTATCTTAAAATGACGCGTCAATTATATAGAGTCCTACACGTCTACTGTCGTAAGTGTCAAACTTTGCTGCTACACTATCGGAAAGGCGGTTCGGGACAACTGGTGAAATGTCATCTCCACAAAGTGATCAGAGATTTCACTCGTCAAAGTGGTTTCTGTCCGAATTGTGGTCGTCAGTGGGGACGAGAAGCTATCATCAGAAATCGACCAGCGTTGAAAATTATTGGAGATCGAGTGTTTTGGAAATAAGAATTCTCAAGTAACAGGTTTTAGTACAGAGATTGCTACGAATTCCTATAATGCAAACCAATCAATTAAAGATTCTTCCATCCCAACCCCCGACCATCCACCCCTTCGACCTATTGCGATTATGTTAAAGACGGTTATGATGTGCTTGTGGATCGCTGTTTTGTGAATAGTAGTTGAACGAAAAATATGCACGTACGACGCATGTGCGTTGGGGTAACGATGAGAAAAATGAAAAACAAAACAACTTTGTTTCCACGTCCTTTACGTAAAATGATTTTATAAATACATAATTTTGAAATGCAATTTAGTCTCCCAACCTGATCAAGTTTAGAAACTTTGCTGAATATACTACATGATAAAGTTACGGATCTCAAAAAGGCCTGGTTCGAGCAGCAAGCTGTTGGGGGAATATTGCTGCTCCAACCAGTACCTTTAATGAGATAATAACATAAATAGTTAAAATAAAACAGGCCTTGGAACGGCTTCACGTACGAATCCATAACTTCATGGAATAAATAATACAGGTTCTCGAGGAAAACTGGAAATTCTTGGAAATCAATTTTATCCGACAAACCATGACAAGAAACCAAGTTCCACTTTTTCCCTGTTCTCATCCGAAACCAAGTTCCGATTTTTCCCTGTTCTCATCCGAAAATAGTTGTTGGAAAGTTAAATAATAATAAAAATGTCAAACATGTATTTACATAATAGAATAACTATCTCTAGTCAAATCTATAACCTATTCCCGAGCAATTTACCTAAAAAATAAAATGAAACGGTTTTTAGGGAACATAATTCTTCTACAACTGATATTGTAGTATGAAATCGAAGCTGTAAAAACATTGAAAAATGGAATCATTCGTCATTGAAATATCGAGTTTTGAAACGTAACTTCATGCCTTCCGAAAATCTAGCCGCTTGCATGAATCATGATTTGCTTCTGCCTTCGTTTCGCAATTACCTTTTCAAACATACAGTGAAACTGCCAATACGAGGCCATCAAAACTTGACAGTGTAACCCTTTTTATCATTGTTTGGGTCAGTGAGATTAGGTTCAGGCTCTGTTTTTCAAACGCTTTTATCAGAATTTTCACCGATAAGTGTGATGGTCTCATATTGGCAGATAAACATACTCTTAAGAAATCTGACAAAGAAAGACAAGCGTAGCAGCTCTAACTTCCTACATTGTAACGATGCCAGTTAGTGCAGTCAATAGTCAAAAGAAAGTTCATCGACTCCTAAATTCTTGAAAATGAAGTTTCTGGTTATTGTAACAATTCACTTCCCTGAAGTGATATCTTTTCAAGAGTTTTCAATTATTTCTTACCGACTAGCTTTGTGACGAATCAAATCATTACTTGGCCTTACTTACTAGCATAGAAAACTTACCAGTTGGTTGCAAACGGAGCTTCTCGTTTTTGGTTGGGTTCACCAAAGCGTTTTTTACCAAATCGAGGATTTTCGTCTCCACACTCGCCACCTGGTAAACAGTTTGAAGCGACACTATGAAAGAACGACATAAGTAACAAGCCTGTCTGCAAAATCCTCAACAAGACAATGCGACCAAGTGCATTTTTATTGAGATGGTGTACATAAGTGTGTCCAATTCTTTAAAAAATATGCTCCTTCGCAGTGATTTTTCAACAAATTTGTCAGGTAAGAAACTAAATGTCTCAACAAAGACTCAACCAATTGTACCAAGTGCAACGTACCGGGAAGATTTTGAAGTCTGTGATCCTAAAAAATCAATGATAGACAAATGTGATAACAGTAGATTTTCGTTCAACTCATTGAAGCAATTCCAATTATAGTGTAAACATAGAATTCGATCAATATTTCCTTGTTTACACTGCTCGAATCTTAATTACGTCAAAAATAACAATTTGCATTACCACTAGCCATCACTATGACAACTATAGTGCTGACTCATGATTAACATGCAGAAAGTCAGCATTCGTCAAAAGCTGCCACAAAGTAATCAGCAGTTTTTTTCACACGATTGTACACGAAACAAAACGACCACCAACCTGTAGCATTAGTATGACCGTTTGGCTGATGGATAGTATGTCCATTGTGATTGGCTTTCTCATCATTAGTAAAATTAATCGAATCTGGTTAGCGATTAATAAATGAAATTAAAAAAAATAAATAAATCAAAAAAATAGATAATAAATTAGAAAGTTAGTGCTGTTTTCAAAAATTCATCTCAGAGTTGTGTTAAGGGTCTGGGCACAACATTGGCAACCTATTGTATTGGCTTATTTATTGAGTGTATTCTATGTGAGGATTTGTAACTAACCAAACTGTGTTGTTAAACTGAAAGGGCGAGGCACGATCTTACTGACCCAAACGAATTATACCGCCAATCTTGCAGATATAGTTGAACATGCTCTCTGGTGTAACCGACAAGCTCATATAAAAAACGCTTGACGAATCGCTTGTTGTCGATTACCTTAAGGGAAGAAATTGTTTGCGGAAGAAACTGTTTGCGGAATATATTTTTGCGGATAAATGACCCAAAAATGCCATATTTTGCGGAAGAACTTTTTGCGGATGCAAGAAATTTAGTAAAATCGAAAGTCGGAAAACACCTAATCTAGTACCTATTTAGGTCAATATAACGCATGCAACTGAATATATTACTCAGTCTAGGTCTATTTCTCATGAAGGAAAAGAGCAAAAAAACAATAAAGAAAAACTGTCACACCTCCGCCAACGACATAAGATCGTTTCTCAAAGTAAAAGCAACAGTAGGAAGCGCGAAACCTGTTGCAAGTGCAGATGCTGCTTGTATTGTTATTGACGAAGAGTGATGAATAAATCCTTAAATGTTCAATAACCTCCATTTCTTTCCAAACGTTTTGCAAAGACGAAACTTTTATTTATATGCAAAGCAAAGTGAAAAATCAGTTCTTTACTGGTGAAAAATTTCGAAAATTTTGCGGAGTAAATCTTTGTGAATGGAAAATTCCGCAAACAAGTTCTTCCCTTAAGGTAGTTGTAACAGAGCCAATCTAAGAAATGCATATTTGTCGAAGCAGTGCAAAGCAATCTATCTAATATATCCAGGTTATAAAGAAATATCTATGACCAACATACATTAGATCTTGTCACTGCTATATATAAGCTCCTGTTCAAGCTCGCTGCTATTTGCTAACGTAAAACCGGCCTTAGGATCACACCACTATTCCGTAGACGTCTTTAAAACAGTGTGAAGACCATCTGTAAACTTACCAAGAGGTAGTGAAGCAGGTTTGGCTGTCGGTTTAACGTTAGATGTGTTATTGTTATGTGAAAACCAGTCGCCACCGACACGATGGTATTCGACTTTCCTAGATGACGGCTTGTTTTCTTCAATCACAAGTAAATCTAAAAAGAAAGTCTTCCAGTTGTTCTACACGGATAAGATTTCTCGCAGGCCTTCACAAAAGCAACTAAACAATCAAATCAATCAATCAAATCGATCAATCAATCCAAATCCAACCAATCCAAGCTCGTAGTAAACATGCAGAATGTGAGAGGTCAACAAAAGCTGTCAATCAAAAGCTGTCAATCGAAATCTGTCAATCGAAATCTGTCAATCAAAACTCTAATGACTTCTTCTACAAAATAATTTTAGTCTGCCACAATGATTGAAAGCTTTATCAAGTGTTCGTAGGTGCAAACACACCTCACAACGCAATTTGTAAACAGAGACTAGTGTGCCAATTCATCTCAGAACCAGCTCACCACATGTTCAACTTCAAAAAATACCATCCACCCTCTTAAACGTATCGTTAAGTTGCAGGCAAGATTTGACCACTGGACAACCAATAAAACCAGGAGAACAACTTCTAGAAAACCTATCTTTTCTCACACAAAGACACACACCTTTATCTCGAAGCGATTTCTTTTGCCAAAACCTTGACTCGTGAAAGCTAAAAACTTTCTGTGGAATTTTGCCTTCTTTCGATGTCATATCGCAGTAGTCCAACTCCTGAAAATGAGCCGTTCTTTTTTTTCCCAAACAAATGTAAAGAAAACTTATGAAATTAACAGACGCCCAAAGAAAAGTGAAAACAAAACAATATATTCAATCTTATCGAAAGTAACAAAAGAAATTTGCGAACACTTTAAATAATTCATCCAATTTCTTTGGGCAGATGATGGAAAACTCGATTAACCAGAAAACTTGACACTACACCTGCATTGTTTATCTCTGGTTTATCAAGTAAAAAGAGATCAAATTTATAACATATCGTTTAAAATGAGTCGACTTCTAATATCCTGTACAGTTTGTCTTGTCTCTTTAAGAAAATCACTATTGTGAAAAAGGAAAGATGGATGGACATCAGATCATAGAAGTTCACTCTTTCCCATAACTTTTATTTTCTGCAATGATTCAAAAGATCGTAAATATATCCATACTCAACCTTCATTATTTGTAATACAATCTTACAATCCAACTCAACCCAGTGTGCAAAATCGTCAAAAGATCACTACGGTGAAGAGCATTTTCATTGAAAGTGTGTCTTTCTATAAAAATGTACTCCTTCAGTGACTTTTCATCAAATTTTTCCACCAGGAAGATGCAGATGCTGAACGTCTGTCAATCGTCTTTCTATGTTAATCCAGAACGGAACAAGAGTAGTTCAAGCATCCGTTACACCAAAACAAAGCACGAATCCCAACTAAATTTCTGTTCCGATACAAAAACTTCCCCGAATTCAAATCACTGCTTGTTTTCCTAGGGATTTATCATACACAAGTTTCTTTAAAAATCGACAAGCGTTACTGAACTTGACGCAAAACCGAATGACATAATCCGCGCTAACATCTCTCCCCTGTCTAAATCGTACAACTACCGGAGAATGACACAAACGTTACTATCATCCGCCACCAATCCTGCAAATACTAATGAAAATTTTACAGACCAGCTCACCTTTATGTCCACCTTGCATAGCCATCTGATTATACTGTGAGATGTTGTCACAACCTTTCTGTTTTCGTGCGCCGTCCGATTGCTGGTCGCCATCCATTCTTAACAAATCTATTGGAGATAATTTAAGAAATTTAAGAAAGTTTTAAAATGCCCAGTGTAACAAAGACCTTGACCTTGTGGCGTGGTTTGGCATAGCAATCAAATACGTCTAAGGGTGCATACACACTGATGAACCAACTTCTAGGTGCAACTCAACATGATATCTTGACTCTCACAAACTTTTTAGATTGTACGAGTGAATCAACTGTTTGTAAAGACTAATTTCTCAGTGGGCAAATTCGCTGAAAACATCACTAAAAATGAGTACATTTCGAAAAAAACATACAAATTATTTCCACAAAATGCTTTCCATCACAGTGACTTTTGGACGATTTTTCCCATTGAGTTGATTTGTTTTTTTTCTGCTCTTTTCAACATTTTTATTTTATTTTCCTCTATACAAAAGTTCCATTAAATTTTGGAAACTCATTATCCAAATATGTAGTAACATTTAAAGATGTAGTAACAATATTGAAGGAAAGACCTTCCATCACTTATTGTTCCTATTTTACGCAGCTGTTTATCACCACTATGCAATATGTCGAAGAAAGTAACAAAACTATGCGAACCCTTGTGTCCCCCTTGTCTGGCAACTTTGTTATAATCCGAAATGTTATCACAACCCTTTTGTCTTCGTGAACTTTCCATGGAATCAGATTCATTCATATTCAGTAAATCTACAAACAGTATTGAAAACAAGATCAGTTGCAAACTCTTTATGTTTTTATGCATTCATTGGTGCATCTCATACATAATCAATAAACAATTCTTTAGATTTACCTTTGTGCCCCCCTTGCATGGCCAATTTGGAATAGCTTGACCCATAATCTCTCTGCGTCTTCAAATGTGGATCAATATAGTCACCATCTCCGCTAGGTGTAGGACCGGGTTTGTATGACTGAGGTATCTTTTGCTCTTCGATACTCATTTTCCGTTCTGCAAATAAATCTGGAAAAAAACAACAACAGAAAAACGTTACTCTTATGACAAAAGCAGAAAGACATAAACATCACTAGAATTTACATCTTTGAACTTGTGTTACTCTTACATACCAGGGGGTCATATGATGGCTCTGTTAGAACCTAGTACACGAAAACTTTTTAATGTTCTTTTACATCATCCACACACACATACATTTTTCAAAATAAATAGAGATACAGATGCCCTGTATAATGTTTTGATAAAAGTTTCTCAATAAAAAAAGCCAAAAAAAAGAACAACAACGTGCCACTAAAAACAACCAGACCTAATCAAACCTAAAGAATCTTCAATAAACAACATGCTAAAACATTTGACAATTACATTTTGAATAAACCAAAGTGGATTAGATGAGATTTTCATTACTTTTACATGTTAAACACATCTTTATACAAGAAAATCGTCAAAGTTAAGATATTTAATACTTTTACAGTAAGAATTGTTATTCATTGTATCAGACCAAGTACAACAAAAGTGGAACAAGTAAGGACCCTTGAATACTGTTTTCAGATTTTATTTTCATTTCAACACTGACTCGAGAAGATACTTTTGGTTTACCTGTACACCTTTCACAATTGTCATTATTTGAATCAACTAAGTTTAAATGAAGTTTATGGATTTTGAAACTACACAAGTTTTCTGAAAATAAGCCTGTTGATTCTATATAACCAACAGGTAATCTTCATATATCAACACACGACTTGTAGCTTTCAAGTAATCCATAGAGGCTTACATACAATGAAAACAGTCAATGGTAATCAAAGAATATTAATATGATGCCTACACCAGGATCAACTTATTCATGTTTCCTCTTGGCAACTCAAATACAAAGCTATGATGGTACATGATTGCTTCATTTCATTACTATTTAAATAGTCAAAAATGATTGGTTAGTTACTATAGAAAATAATCAACTGGCACCAAACATGAGCTGCAGTCTATATTTTCGTAGATACACATGGAAGATATACACCTAGCAACTAAATTGATTTGTGATTATTTAAAAAAGTAGATTGCTCTCACCATTGCCTTTCCAGTCCCGTTCTCTGCTTGGTGACATGACTAAGTCCTTTCGGGGTGGTGGCCCTCTGTAACCTTTGGGCTTTTCCATTGCAAGAGTTACATATGTTTTCATTTATTTTATCTATAAACTGTGAAAATTTATTTTTTAACCAACAACAGTCGATACTAGAAACTATGGTGACTAGAACACACGCAAATCACTACAGTACCTTCCAACACATTTGCTTTATAAACAAGTTCACTCTGGATTCACAAAATGCCCCACAAGCCTTAATAATGTTTTCTCTACTCAACAACTGTTCAAACCAAGACTTGAGATGAAATTTATGCAATGAGCATGAGTCCTCATAGTTTCTTAAATTAAGAATTTATTTCCGACAGGATTATAAATTTTAAACAAGCTTTTAGACTTACATCTTTACTAAGACTTGTTTTATTACACACCATAAGTAAATATTCTATTATTGAAACGAGTTCTTTTTCTTCTTGAAATTATTGGTCTTTCCTCATGTTTTCCTACCAAATCCTGGCTTCTCAAGGAATTTTAGTGAAGACGATGTTTTATAGAAACTCAGCAGACTAGCTTATCTACAAAAGCAACATTACAGAATCACCATAGTGTAATTGGAAACAAAAAAACCAAGCTGCAGATTATAGCGAAAGTGATTAAATACCTCACAAACAATGTAACTAAAGCTGTTTTGTTATTTCATCGTCATTACAACCGCTTTCGAAAGACACCAGGCTTAAAATTTCAAATATCAATTAAATAATCCAAAATTAATTAACAAACAATATGATTCATTAAAATAATGTACTTTGATTGTGTCAAGATAATACTGGCAACAACAACGACTGCAGCTTCTTAATGAAAGTATTTGCAAATAATTACTCGCGCCTTTTATCACCTAATTACCAATTTCAATGACAATAAATGAGCTAATATGTCTTGTAATTCCTTCAGTAATTGAGGTACAATACAAGTCCTTACAAATAAAAACTCTAATAAAAAACTTTTACTTATCTATTCATGTTATATATGTATTTTATAAAATTATAAGGTGTACAAGACCTTCGAGTCAGAGGAAACAGTGAATGAAAAAAACAGTACTAATTCAGTGGTTCTCTAAATTTAATATAGGATGAAGGCTAATTAACGTGCTACCCAGAGTAATTTGTGTTTATTTTCTTAAGATTTGAATTTAACCACTCCCAATTAAATTTGCAGCATACATCTTGTGAATTCATTTTCATGCAGGAAGCCATTATCCTGAACCTACATCATATATCACCACAAAAAAACATCGACAAATGAGGAGAAATGTCAAATTAGCAGTGTTTATCTGGCTAGCAGTTTTCCCAGACTGTCCAACTGGTTTGAGATACTTCATGAAAGCTCTTATTTAAATCTTAACAAACATGCTGGTAAAATATGTTGTAAAACTTGTACATTTGGCATTGTTTTATTAAGGATTACAGAAAGAATGTCTAAAAACCACTAAAAAAAGTTTTTTCAACATGAACCACAATATTGGTGCCACTTTCATTCAACATCAGTTAAGATATACCTCATATAAAAATCACCAATATATAGGACGAAGAGAATAACTCGAAAGCTTGACATTTAAAATGTAGTTTTTTTGTATTCTTATATTTTTTATAACTACGCCTGATGCTGTTGCTGATAATATATATATATATATATATATATATATAAAAATACAAAAAAACTACATTTTAAGTGTCAAGCTTTCGAGATGATTATTCTCTTCGTCTTCCTGATATTTTGTTTAACTACAACTTATGCTGCTTCTGATATAATATATATATAAAACAAGAAAAACACATTATTCAATACCACAATATTTCGACTTTTGCTAGTCTTTATCACTTTGATATGATTAAGGATTTATGTTGTGTAAAGGCAATGAAGAAACAAATAATTGTGTAAAGGAATACTACTGTTGTAAAGATGTTTGAACAATTTGTGTCAATTAGCTGATCATGTCCACTTATAACTCTCATCATTTGGTGTACTGTTACATGAAACAGCATATAGTTTTGTATAGATAGACCGGTTTTAGTTTTGTATACAAGCTTTTTTTTATATAGGAACAATTTTATAAGAACACGAGCCTCAGATTTGGCCAAAAAATCTCTACAAAATAAGAACAACCTGAGGCTCAAATCATTGTTCCAAAAATTAAGAACAGCCTAAACCTCAATTTTCTTGTAAAATAAGAACAATTCATGATGTGAATTCTTTCATTGGTAAATGGTTGAGAACTTTATTGTTTTTTACTTTTTTTTCACTTTCAATAAGTGTGTGAATGGGTCATTACCAAACAGTAACCAAGCTTTTCACTAGTTGTTTTTAAAAAAGATTTATTTTTTATTTTACTGGAAGTTCCATAAATAAGAACAAAATCAGGCTGAAATGTGAAGTCTTGTTCTTAAAGACAAGAACAAAATAAGAACAATTCAGGCTGAAAAAGGCTCAAAAAATAAGAACAGCCGGCCTCATGTCAGATTTTACTGGTTCTTATAAAAAAGGGGGTATTTTATATTTGTTTTGCTTTTCCCCCATTCTGTTTAACATTCTCATCTTCTGTGTGGTGATAGTGCAATAAAGCAGGCTTTGATTGCTATGCATCCTTTTTTATCATCAATTTTATGCTGGGAAATTTCAAAATTTTGTCTTAGATTCACTATTCATCCTTCTGCTGGAAAAGACACACTGTAATAAAAAATAGACATGTGAATATTAATAAGCTAGTGATGGTTAATTTACTGGGATTTCATAATTAGTAATTCTACATAATAATAATAGATTTCATTCTGTTGAGGTTGATACTATACTGGTACCGTTTTCGTTTTGTGTGGTGATGGACAGGTAATCAGAATCAGAAAAATCTTTTTTTTTTATGTTTCAGAAAAAGTCCATTTGTTTCCATTTGCGAGATTAGGCCATTGTAATGCCTTATGCAAATTAATAAAAAAAATAGAAGTCTTTTCAGAAAAAAAGTCTAAACAGAAATAAAGAGCTTCGAAATTATTACTAAAACAAAAGAATGTTATATTCTTACTATGACAAACACAAAATATGCTACGTGTAAATCTTCTTCTGCTCTTTGTCGTTTGTTTTTTTACCGTTCTTCAAGGTTCGCGCTTAAATTAAAAATTACGGAACCGGAACAAGAAAACGGAGAGACAACTTTCCTCTCCTCCTCTGCTAGGAGCGTTCAAACAAATCCTAAAATGTTGACTCGAACCTTTTTTGTTTATTGTGATTCGCATTGAAAAAGTTTTTCCTAATAAAAATCTAGACCAAAATCTAAAAAAAATCTTATCAAGTTATTTCTATCCTTTCGCCATTTACAAAAATTGAGAACTGGCTTTGAGGAGAGAAACTTTTCCATTGTTTATATTTTTAAATCTTTTTTCGTGTGTGTTACATTTTAATTCTATCTTGAAAGTAGAATTCTTAATATTCTTTACAGTTAAAACTCGTCAAATTTAATTTGATCTGGTTTGAAACTGTGAACCTCTTTTATAAAAGAAGAAAAATAGTCTTTATTTCAAGGTGTATAATGTGTAACAGCTGTAGTAGATTGCACGAAATTAATAATTCATTTTCACTAATAACTTTTTATTGAAATAGTCACAGTTCTTAAAAGGGATATTCTATATATCCCCTGGGTTGTTATTTTTCTCCTCTTTGTGCCACACACTAGCCTGCAAAACCACCCACCATCTACCAGTATCTTTATGTGACAGGATTGCAGACTACGGTGTAAACGTTGTGTCTGGGTTAGCGAGGGTAAGGTTCGGGCTTAGCCTTATTTGTTCAAATACTTTTATAAGTGTTTTCACCGTAATAATGTAACGTTCGAATCCTGTCACTTAAACATACTATACACATGACCATGTCTTGAGGAAAGTTCACTTACTACTGCATTTCTATAGATACACACAATTTCAATAAAAATGCTCTTCGTCGAAGTGACTTTTGACGATTTTGCACAGTGGATAAGGTTTCCCTTTTAACAGGCTAGTCAGACATAAATTTTCATATAAAGAATTAAAAGAGTATAAAGATTTCTCGTAATTTTTTATCACATTTTTTCTTTTCAAAAATAATGATAAATGATAAATATTAACTCCCACAAAGTTAAGTCAACAAAAAAACTGACCCCCCGTAGGAAAAAAACATCAAGAGGCTAAATCACAACGTAGAACCGAAACACAGGGGGTAAAGAGCCAATCAAAAGCGAAACACATGGGGTAAAGAGCCAATCAGAAACGAGTTCGTGACCTCACGTGAAAAGAATTTTAATGAGTCAGTTGGCAGTCTTTCCTTTCGCCTCAACAACAAAACAAGCAAGAATGGGTTTTTCAAAACATTGATTGCCAAAAAAAGAAATTTTAAAAACGTTTCATAATAAATACTAAATATTTTTTTTTTTGTTTCTATAAACAATTTTTATTCGGCAGGAGCTTCTAATGCGGCCAGTTCCTTCTCTTTGGCTGCTAGCGTTTCAGCAACATCTAAAGTGTCAAGAAGAGAAAAATATCTTAAGTTTGGAAGCAAAAATCATTATGAGACACACCTTAAGGTTATTTTCCTAAACGAGAAAATGATCTTCGATCTTTTTTTATTCTTTTAACAATTTGCTTCAAGAACAACGCAATTTTTCTAAAACAAGGATTTTCCGTATCCGCACTTTTCCGCAAATTTGTACCAATGAAATTTCAAGTTCCGAACCATGTGGAGAAAAGGAAGTATATGAAATAAAAACATTTTTGTTAATGGAAAAATCAATATTGATTAAATTCTCAAAGAAATAAAAATACCTTCTCCTGCTTCCTGCTTTGCTTTCAATTCTCCAATTTCTTTTTTCAATGCATCAATCTGTGCTTGCTTGTCTGAATCACCCATTTTATTGAATTGGTTGTTTGTGAAGGTATCACCACAGAGAACTAAAGATAGATGAGTATACGATACAAAAACGTTTCTGCCTTGTATGAAAATATGAAAATAATATGCTCTTTTTATAGCTAAAAACCCTTAATCTTATGGCGAAGTCTCGCAATTTAATCACCAGGTCGCTATTTCAAAACACAGTCTGGGGCAACGTTTACAAAGTCGTTAGGAAGCTGGGTAAAAAGTTGGATATAAGTAAATTGGTTTTTCTTCTTATAAGGCGAATCTCAGTTATACAAAGGTAAATGCGGACTTCATGTCAACTCAAACTGGTTCCCCTATTGTTTTGTTTACCGCAAAGCATTCATGTAAATAAACAAATGGTGCAAAACTCTGCTGAATGTCTGTCGAAAACAAGGAGACTGAAGAATTATTTGAAATTGTAAACAAAATTAGATGAAAGACTCCTTTTCCCTGCTGATATTTATTCACGAAAAAGTGCAAGAAGTAAACAAAACTTAGATTTCTGTTTAATTACAATTCGCTCTCGTGATTGGCTTAACAGCTTCTGGTTGGTTAAAAATTCCCGCGTTATTTTTTTGTGAATGAAGTTAATTTGTTTCGTGGAAATGTTTTGATGAAAACCGGTTTGAAAATGTTTCAGAATTTTCCGAAATCAGTATTATATTTATAATCATTGTCACCCACACTTCTCATGTGTGGTGTCACACAAATTCTAATGTTTAACAAATTGTTACTGACAAAATGTGGGTAGAACATATGTAAAATAGAAATCAACGACGACAAAATGAATGAGAAAACTATCTAAACTAAAATTATTTGTGTCATTTGAAATATGTTTTAACACTCACTTTATCGATTCTTGATCGTCGATATATATTTCCTAATGACAGGAGGAGGGAGTAAAGAATTTCTTAAAGGATTTTTGATGATTATACTAAAAACGATGGAAAAGATTAAACATCTATTCAAAATGTTCCGACGAGTAAAAGTAGTAAAATCCCCATGTTGTGGAAATTTGATTAAGTGCTAACGAACAGCGATAAATGAAAGATTTTGAAATTAATCAGTGCAATCCGATTTTATGTTGAAATGTGGGTGGTTCTTGTCTACTACTTCGCTGTTAAGTGTTAGTTTAATCGATTAAGAATATGCGGTGATGAATGGAGGCATGTCTATATCTAGATTACAAGATTACCAGAAATCACAGTGTAACAAAACATCACAAATTATGCATGCTTGACTATCCCCAAAAACAAAAATTAAACTTTATGTTAGGTTAGTTTTATAGTTTGTATATAGTTTTAGTTTTAGAGAGAGAGTGTGATAGTTTAAAAAATCACGTGGTTTGAAGAACATTCGTAAAAAGGTCTTATCGCCTGTATGTGGGAGTAACAAAACCAAAATTATTTTTGTTTGTATTCAACAGAGCAAACGATAGTGATTAAGGCACGTTGTGTTTGTTTATATTCGTAAAAGTTTGTAAATAGTGTAGTACTCGTTCAAAAGATGATTCAAAGTAACAACAACACAAAAACAACATAAAAAACAAAATTAAAAACAAATGACACGTACTTGTAACTGTTTTATACTTGACGAGACCGGAGCTAGTCGACAGAATATGATTTCATTCGATTCAAAATTCTGGTTTTATAGCAATTGACATGACCTGCTGCTCTGCAGTAACTGTGCTAGGGCAAGTAAAAAGTCATGATTTTGTAAATACCTTTTTTTTCTTGTTTTAACACTCAAACTTTAACATTCTCAGTCGATTGTTGTTTTTGCAAAAATTAGAATTTCTGAAGTGACAATGAACATTCTTTTCCAAGTACGCACCAATTTTTATCATTTCTAAAACAAGCTTTTTATCTGCCAGAACAGAAGGGCGTTCTTGCCTAATAATAGATGCACGCAACAGACATATACGATTATACGTACAAAATGGAAAGACAAAAAGAGATGGTGGACATATATTAACATAATATTCACATATTATACGTTCTGGGAAGTTTTTTCAACGTCGACCCTTCCTCGATAATCCCTCTTCATAGTGTTCTTTTTTCTTTTCGCAGTTATTGATAAACAAGAAGAAAGGAAAGGTTGAAATGACTCGTAGTAGACTGCTTGTTATTTTATGTCAAACAGATGACAAGCCATTAATTTACAATTCTCAGTTGAGAAAAGGTTAAGCTGATCTTAGACGTGTCACACGTAAGTTTGGCAAATGAAGACAATTTTCTTGATTATCCAAACCTACAGGTTGTTGTACCTTTCTTTCAAATCAATTTCTAGGTGTGGCGTTAAATTCGAAAAGGGCATGTTTCCCCAATGAGACAGTTAGCGTACTGTTTAAATCGATCATCTCTTGATGATTGCGTAATGGTTCTAGACACGAAATAGTGTTGCCGACACATGAATTTATTTCTGTATCAACCTCAAACCCTTTTCGATATATGTATATACATATAGATATATTTCGGCTTTGCCGCTTTCCGTATATCGAAAAGGTAAGAGACCCTGGGTTCGAGGTTGTTTCTGTATCATTCGTAGAAGATTTTCAAAATAAAATAACCCTTAATGAGACGATCACCACGGGGATACTTACGTACAACACACCACCCCCTCTCATGCAACACAAAAACCCAAGTCTCATTCATGCCACCCGACACTTTATTTGTACATATATGTCAACATAGACTGAAAACTAGGCGACGTCGTTATACGATTTTATCGACGTTTTGTTCTGCAAGACCGGTTTATTCGGTTTTAGCTGTGTATTAAACAATTTTTTTTACCGATTTTTTAAAAGCTTTGTCTGTTTTTAATCAAATCTCCGCCATGCATGTTTTCTTTACAGGAAACGGAACTTTTTAACTTCAAAAGGGATTTTTTTTGAAATCCTTTAACAAGATTTTATTTAACAAGTAGTTGAAAAGGTATCACTGCCTTCATTTTTGTTTTTTTACAGATAATGCGATCATCTGAAATCGGTTTCTTATGTTGTCGCTGCGCGCGTGACGTATAAGGGTAAGTGATTTGACCATTGTTAGTAGTGTCGAATAAACCCAGAAAACAGTTTATTAAATATATGATACCGAAAAATAAGAATAGACGTTTCGGATTGCTTTCCCTGTGGTTTGTTCAATTTCTCCATGCGATATAGTTTCAACCACGAACCAACCCAGGCTCTTACTTTTTCGCGCTATCCATATATCCGAAAGGCAAGAGACCCTAGGTTTGAGGTTGTAGTAGTTTGACGTCACAAGAAACTTTTGCCGAATTTTCGTCAACTAATGCAAATCAAGACTAGATTAAACTGAATGTAACGACATTCTCGTCCACGATTCCATAATTTATGTGCAGCCGTTCATCTCGTGTTGAATCATAATGAAGTTAGTACCATCACAAAATACGATAACACGGGGGAAATGATTTTTATGGTTGTTTTATTATGATCAATTACGTCATAATTCTTCACTATACGTCATAATTGTTAAGATCAGAAACGAGAATGACGACTGATTTATGAATGTATGGAGAGGAGTATAATGATCACGACAACATGTGAATGAAATCCCTGGAACGAATCAAACACATTAAAAAACAAAACTCTACCGATATCTGAAACTATTTATAATTCCCGTCTGATTGATCTTTCAACAATTCGTTTTGACAAGAAAAGTTATTGATGATCTGTGAAGACCACATCACGATCATCGTAGCAAAGTTGCAAAACACAATAAAGTTTTCTAGAGGTCTTTTTATTGTTAAACAGTATCTTTATGTAAACAAGCGGATTCATCATAAGATAGTCTTCCAAAATACATATTCTTGCCTCCTTTTATGTCATAAATAGTTTTGCTCAATATCGTACAAATGAACACATTGACACGTCATCATGTCATTAAAAAATTTACAAGTTCATTGAATCGCTTCTCAATCTTCAATACCACGCCTTTACGTATCAAAACAAAGACCATGAATGCCAGAACAAACAACTCATGTCAAGTTCGGTCAAGGAAAGGTTGGCTGAGTTATCAGCGCCATTATCATTACGCGGAGAATGCGTGATGACAGATATTAAAATTCAAAACATATTGAAAATCACATCAAAAATTCACAAAAGCAGAACAAAGTCTGAAATGACTCTGCTTATAGATTTCTGTTTACTGAAAACACAATCATGATTTGAGGTTTGGCCACGGTTCTGAGGTTTGGCCATGGTTAATTTTACTTCTTCTTCTGTGGCGTTCGAGTAGGTAGTTTAGAGGCAGAATTTTTTCCACGGCCGATGTTTCCTGGGACACGTGCGTGACTTGGCCGGTTGCCTGGTCGAGTTTTGTCTTTGTCCCGATTTGATTTCGGATCTGTTTTCGGTGGACTTTTTGCTAGAAAATGATAAACGAACATCGAGTAGAGTTCCGATGATTTCATCCCGTTTTTTTCACAAATTACTTAGAAGAAGAAAAAATCAAATATCAAACCATGTTTTAATCGGTCAATGTTTGGTTTGCATATTTTTATCAAATGATGTTTCCATGACTACATCAAAAGCAAAGTGGATTAAGTCATTAAGGTAATCGGAATTTAATTTAACAACAGTTACAGAATTAGTGATGCACTGTATACAGCATCAGTTTGCAGGAGTGAGTGAATAAACATACCTCATCTCCTGTTGGTACAGCTTGAAGGCACATAGGACAACAACTGCTCGTCTTTGCACTTCTGAATTCTAAGAGGAAAGTCTGTAAAATACACCAACATTATCTCGACAGGAAACAACACAGTTTCCTCTCTCTGACTGTCATCAGGTGATGTTTCAGTTTTCACGACTGACAAGAGAATCATGAAACAGAATCACTAATATATACATTGAAATGTATGCAATGGTTTCGAAGATTAATAATATTATAGGACTTTTTGACCCTGGGATTCCTTTTTGTATATAGTGCTTACCGTTGTTGAGTTGAACAACTACACTGAGGTACTGTCATATCGCCCGATATCGGTCGTATTTAACAAGTTCTCTGGAGTTAGGAGTTTGGTGAAAACACTGACAAGTGTCATTTTGAAAAAAACTAAGTCAGATACGTTCTAGTAATATGAATGTCACCCTACAAGAACTCACCTATCAATATTGACAGTCGAATACGGTCATTAATATCTTATTGGGACACTAAAGCTATAAAATTTTGATTCCATAACTTGCCTCTTGACTAACTGCATTAACCTCTAAAATGCAGACCATCTGAGCTATGACGGTATGTATTACAGACCAGAAAGATGAAAACATCGTTCTGTTTTATTAATTTGCTACAAAAAGAAAAAACGGCTTCTTAATTTCGCCGATTCTCTTGAAACGAAAAGGGTCTTAACCCGTTTTAGAAAGTAGAAAGTAGAGAAAGTTTGTTTACACTTTGATCTTTTGAGCTTGAAATGTTTCTTAAGAAATAACGGTTAAGCACAACTAACAAACAGGCAAAAATCTGCCTGGCTTATAGAAATGGTCTCTACTTTCATAAAGATCTGATATTTTGTCTCTTTAGTTAGTACATAATTTCATTCAAACATTGTTCCACAAGAAGATTGTATTGGCACTCCCCTAACTTCAGCCTGGCAATACTTCTTACATGTTTCTTAGACTGACGCTTCTTACAGAAAAAGAAGAGAGTATGGATCATTCAGACCCAATGGGCAAAATCGCTGAACGTCACTGCAATGCGAGTATTTTTATTGAAATAGGATGTATATTACTATAGAAATACAGTGATTTGTCAACAAATTTGCGAGAGAATATAAATCATTCAGATGAATTTGCACCTTTACATCTCTGGCTGTCCATGTGCTGTTTTTCTTCTGTAGCGGTCATGACAACAGAACACATCTTACATTTGGTATATAAATTTTTCTTTTCGCATTCGCTTATCAAGTGATCGTTCATACTTGAGATTTCAACCACCTGGAAGAGAGAAGATGGAACGGTGAGCTGTCGACTGGCAAGACTTGCGTGGGAAGACATCCATAATAATGAAAGCATGAAGGAATACCAGGTCAGGATTGAGACGACATAACTACATCTCATAGAAATTGAAATTTATCGGAATATCTACACTTTATTTATTTATTTAACGAATATTTTACAAGGATAGCCATTTCAGAAATATACATTCTGTTATTAACATGGGTCCTTGAAAAAAAAAATTATGTTAAAAAATGTTTACAATATTAAAAATTACAATGTTAAAAGCAAAAAACGAAAAAGTAAAAACAATCAAAGTAGTAAAAATCAGGGCAAAAGACACAAAAGCAATAACGTTCCAGAGATTTAAGATCTAAGATAGCAGAGGCTCGATCGAGATCCTCATGATTATAATAACTTATAGATAATACTCTCTAAGTTTCGATTTAAAAATATTACTAGATTCACATTTCCTTATCTCCAGTGGAAGTTTATTGTAAATATGTGCCCCAATATACGAAAACGATCCACGAGCATATTCCAAACGGAGTTTCGGCAATTTCAGGCAGTTTCCGTTGTTACGTGTATTTCTGGTATGGTTGGCCTTCGTGAAATAATTTTTGAAGTTTTCACACACATCATTATCCAAGCAACGCAGCAGCTTCAAAAGTTGTGTTTGCGTTTTCTTGAGATGTACACATGCGCAGTAAGTTAAAACTGGTTGGATCATTGATTGGAAAATAGACAGTGCGGCTCTATCTGTAATCAATGGTCGTAGGCGATGTAGCAAATACAATCTTCCAGAAGCTTTGCGATAGGTTAGATCGAAATTATTACTTAAATTCAACGATGGGTCGATAAGTAAACCAAGGTACATAGATGTCACTCTTACAGTTTGGAAACCATAGGTTATATTCAATAGACTGCTCTGTTTCGAGAGATTATTCTTCGAACCAAACAATATCGCTTCAGTTTTTCCGGCCCCAAGATTTAAAATTAATTCATTCTCCATTCACCAGCGGGCCTAAAATTGACCCCTGTGGTACTCCATTATTGACTGGCTGTTCGTCAGATAGACAATTTTTACATTGCACTTGTTGAAATCTACCAAACAAATAATCAGTGTCCACTCGCATTCTTGTTCAGCAATTCCAAAACTCTTTGACAACAGTTTACCGTGACTCAGCATGTCGAATGCTTTTGTCAGGTCTAAAAACACAGCTCCTACCATTTTACCTTCAGTCACTTTTGATTTCACAGAGTCCAGGAAAATGGTAGCAGCAAATTCAGTGGAACGACGAGGTCTGAAACCGAACTGGTTATCATTTATCAAACTATTACTTTCCACATGTTCAGTTAATTGCTCATGAACAACTTTTTCAATTACTTTGGATATAGCTGGGATCACGGATATTGGTCTATAGTTATTCACAGATGATTTTGCACCTGCTTTAAAAAGAGGTAACACTTTAATACGTTTCTAATCATTCGGAAAAGATGAGGTTACAAAGGACAGGTTAATTATATAAGTCAGTGGTTGCGCGATTACCTCCATACAGTCTTTGAGTAACCAGGATAGTATATCATCTAGTCCAACGGACTTTTTACGTTTTAATGATTTCAAATGTCTTAAAGTATCATCAGCAGTGATCGGTTAAAGGCAAAATTTTGTAGCAGTTTCATTTGGATGATCTTTGTGGAATGACCAGGTAGAATTTGTTAATACAAATGCAGATGTTTTCAGTGATTGAACGACGGTAGAAAAGAATCGACAAAATGCATTGACAATAGAGCGTTCATCGGTAACCAATTTCCCGTCAACTTGTATGGTGATATTCACTCGAGAGTTCGATTTAAGTGGGAATACCTTCTTTACTGAACGCCAAAATGATTCTGGATTACCGCAATTTTCCACAAAAACCTGATGCTCATAGGACATTTTAGCTTTACGAACTTCGTAATTTACCTTGTTTTTCACTTTTTTTATAAGCGGCGATGTCTGCTGCTGATTTAGTTCTACGTAATTTTCGAAACATTTGGTCACGTGAGTTCATTTACCTTTTGAGATCGACAGTCATCCGGTCGCATGGTTTCCCGAGAACTTTTTTCCGAATTAACGGAGCCATAGAATCATATGTGCGGTAAATAATTCCCTTCATAAGAGACCAAGCTGTGTTCACGTCCGTTGCATTATAAACATTTTGCCAGTTCTGCGAAGAAAGTTTATGACAAAACTTATTTTTATCATAATTTCGATAGTTCCGACAGTTTATAGTTTTACCAAGATAGCGCATGTGATGTTGTTTTTTGATGCAACAAATAAGATCATGGTCACTAAAAGGAATGGGGATGACTTTGGTGTTTGATATGACTGTGCTGTTTGTTGTAGCAATAACCTCTATGAGAGTCTGTGACGTATCAGCTATCCGTGTTGATGATTTAATAAGTTGTTCGAAACCATGTAGTGATAAGGCTGTTTTAATATCAACATGATCGCTTTTCTTTAAAACGTTAACATTGAGGTCCCCTAGGATGATAACTTCTTTGATTGTATCTAATGATAATGACAGTACGTCAGTTAAAAGAGATGTAAAGTTTTTGTTGAGATATTTCGAATTATCCAGGGGTCTGTAGATTACAGATAATAAATAAGATTTTGCATTCCTTGGACATATTTCTAACCAAATACCTTCGATTTCATTTACTTCCAAATCGTGACGTCTCTAATAAACAATATGGTCTGCAACGTAAAAAGCTACACCGCCTCCTTTTCCAAGTTTACGTGATTTATGTATAAATGTATATCCATCGATTGCAAATATGTCCTCCGGTTCATCTCCTGTTTGTATTTCGATTGTTCGGTTGTTTAGAAGGATGTTGGAAATTTCAGGAAAGTTTGACCATAGACCTCAAACGTTCAAGTGATTCAGCAAAGTTTGACCATAGACCTCTAACGTTCAAGATATTCATACCCTTCGCGTTGGTGAATTCATTGATTTCATCCATAGTGTTAGGACCAGGACACTTTTCAACGTCACCACATAAGAGCAACAACATAAATAACCACTGGCTGCGCCTTGAAAAGTAAACTCTGGATTTGCTAAGACTTGTGAAAAAACATGATCCGATGTCACAGATAACATTTTCCTCGAAAATAGCCACACCACTTTTAAAATATAGTGAATAGCTATCATTACCACATACCTTAGGCCGACTTTTTTCGCGTCAGTAAAATTTTGCGAAAATGGATGAACACGGATTTAACACAGCCTAATTTTAGCGAATGACCCCTTAATTACGGAGAATTAAAAGAAAGTAAAAAAAAAAAAAAAATTTTTGCTAAATTTAAATTTTCCGTAACTTTAATTTAGCGAAAATATGCTCATTCGCTAAAATCGCTAAAATAAGGCGACGCAAAAAAATTCGCCCTAAGGTAAGTGGAAACGTTTTTGCAGCAGTAAAAAATGACAGAGCAGCTAAAAACGCGACTGCTTTCAGTGCTGCTATTATGATAGCTTCTCCGAGTGTAAAGTCACCAAAAAATTATCAAAACGACAGCCAAGAAGCAAGGGTGTGAACGAATCATAGACGACAGTCAAGAAGCAAGGGTGTGAATGAATCATAAACGACAGTCAAGAAGCAAGGGTGTGAACGAATCATAAACGACAGTCAAGAAGCAAGGGTGTGAATGAATCATAAACGACAGCCAAGAAGCAAGGGTGTGAATGAATCATAAACGACAGCCAAGAAGCAAGGGTGTGAATGAATCATAAACGCCAGCCAAGAAGTAAGGGTGTGAATGAATCATAAACGACGACAAAGTTATATCAACAATTTTGATAGTCAAAAACTACATGCCATTGTGATGACAGAAAGATTTTTGCTTGAAACACTTCAAAAGCTGGTGTTTTTCAGATTTCTCCCGAGTTTCCCGGTTGTGTGAATTGCCCGTTTATATTTGAACCTTTCAGATCCTATAGCCCTTTCAACTTACCTGTAAACAGCTATCACATCTCTTCAGCATAGGACAACTTTTCCAGTAATGGACGTCCAGTCCTTCTTCGTTAAACGCCTCATTTTCCTCGCCGCAAAATATACACAACCTATCAAGAAACGGAAAAGAATCACGTGCTCTGTGTGAGAACAAGTGGGGTTGGTTTGTCAGCTGAAAGAAAAACAACACACGAATTCAAACTTACTTATCAGATGGTAGATTCACTGCATCTAGAAAGAAATATAGAAAGACATACGGGGGCGAACGAGATAACGTAATGCATGGAAACAACATTAGCGTAGCAACAATACAGACTAAAAATATTCGCCAACAAATACCCCTCAATTAGGGTGTAGTCTCTTTATATATCGTTGACATACACCATTGGACTTGTTTAGGATCTGACACAGAAACGGAATTGATAGCCATGAATTGTCGATTTACCTCGTTTTGAAGTCGACTATTGTATCTTACAAAAATGGCTTGAAAATCATTTCATGTAGGCCTTTCATCAAGGAATAACAGCTTTCTGATCTTATGGCACATACATGAACGCAACATGGCGACACCTTATACATAAATTTTCAACAACTCCAATAAACATGTCATTTTTCATGAAACCTGACCAACAATTTCAACATCACAGCTTTCAAGTTGTTCTGTATGCAAATTTTCATGGAAATAAACCACCTTCGAAATTTGGTCCAAATTTGGCCTAAAATACCCGTTTTGACCATATTATAAAAAACAAATTTGAATTGAGCAGTTTAAATTTTTCCAATGCCTAAATTTATTGCCAGAATTGATCCAATAACTCTTTTAGCCAATGAAAATGTCAATGAAGCAACTAGTTTGCTTTACCATCAAGCACTATAATAATGCATATCAGTGTTCAGTTACAATCACAAAAAACGTAAGCAGTATAAGTATTGCCTTATAGATCACTTGCATTGGAAACAAGGTGAAGGCTGCAATAAATAATCCGTAAGTCTTTCCTTCTTGCCGCTAACATTATCCATGAAAGCATGGACGGAATTTACATCATTTACTAGTTCCAAAGCATTTTCGAAAATTCTGGGTAAAAAATAGAGGTTAAGGAGAAAGAGCGAGATCTCATATATGGAACAAATAAATGTCATATATGGAACAAGATGTCATACATGGAACAAACAAGTCATACATGGAACAAATGGGAAAACCTTTTTGCTGTGTCTTTGCTTTGCCTTCTCGTTTCACTGGCTCTTTTGTCTTTCGAACAGACGCTTGCTATAACGCCAACAACAAAAATGCAACACACTATGCATAAACTTAGAAACATTTGAATTTGCAATCACACACTGGGTGTCCTAAAAAAGCCTGTCTTGAAAAACCACAGAAATAGTTCTTTACAAATTTCAATTTTTTCTCTCAATTTCACTTAGAAAATTGCAGTGATCTCCGATTATTATGATTATATTATATGGTTATTATCATTGAAAAAATCAGAAAAAAAATATTGTATTTGGCACCAAATCAAGTCTGCAGAAAGTTTTTGAAGTATAGTACTCTTAAAGAGATTTGTGACACAATCACAATTACGATCAGTCCTATATTTTCTACTATGAGTATTTCATTTTGAGTTGTTATAGATGCAAAACAAATTTCTGTAGAAAACCAGGTTTTATCAATGTGGTTGAGCATAAAATTGCTCATAAATGACTCATTTAATGTCAAAGGTATCCAATCCATTAATCTTTGTTAGTCACTATGCAGGCCTCAAGCAATTAAGATGGATTTGAAAAAAATGGATAACACAAACAACAATAAAACAAATTCACCTTCATATTCGTTTTACTTTTAGAAGGTTTTGACTTTGGAGTATCCTTAATTTCATGCTCTCCATCGTTGGTTGGTTGATCTTCTAGCTGTGTGTTTGCTATTGATCGAAGTTCTTTTAATTGTTCTTGTAACGCTTTGATCTGCATAACGAAATAACATCATTGCAGAAATAACTTAATGACAAAATACACCCCAGACCAAATGCCTGAAATGAAAATGGTCAAATCTGCGAGCTTTATTACTTATTAGATGCAAACAAAAGGCAGATGCTAAAAATTACAAAAAGTTAGTTAGTTAGTTAGTGTAAGTAGGGTCTAATCATAAAACAGAAATTAATTTATTAAAGACAAAAGAATTACACATGCGTGAGCTGTGCAAGGTATGTTTTTTATAAGATTTTTTTTTTTTACAAGAACTTACATAAAAAAAAACAAGCCACAAGGAGTAGTGCTAATAATAGTAGTAGTCCACAGGTGTTTTGATACGGTTTCGCTGCTACCGTAAAAAAATGTTCAAGAAAACATATCTCAAAAAAAAAAAAAAAAAATTCCTCAAATAATTATTTCGTAATATCTTGATTCTGAAAAAGTGGTTAAATCCATTCAACCTGCAATATCTTTCATTTCCCTAATATTTAAAAAAAATGTGAATTATAATGAACCTGTTTGCATAAACCAATAAAATTTGGCCCGAGACTGACTTATATAAAAACGTCATGTATATAAAACAAATAGCAGTTCACAAAACTGCAAATCTTTCAGACAATTTATTGTCACTAATAAAGCCATGTTACTCACCATGTTACTACTTGGAAATTCCAGACTCTTTCCATATGCCAGTAATTCTAGTTATTCATCGCTTACCTCCTCTGCTTTACTTTTATTAGCATCTTCTTTCTGTTTCTTTGCAGCAGCCTATTATCATAAAAATGTTACAGTATTTTAAATTTTCACAGTAAAGAGAAATGAGAAATTTGTTTTGACTACATAAGAAACAGAAACAGTGTTGCCAGGTGACAGTGTTGCCAGGTGCCTGACCTTTCTTTCTGCTTCTGTTAACTTTCCATCTGCTCTATCGAACCCATCATATAATTTAACATACAAAGGATTTTTACGAGTTGATGGTTGATCAGGAGGAAAATAGGACTTTATTGGGTCTTTAACCTGCAACAGCATGAAAAAAATTCAATAAATATCTTTAAAGGACATCAGGATTCCCAAAAACCGTATTAAAGCCCTCACCCCTTATGATATTGAATGGGGCAGTTACTTACAATTTTATAGATGTCAATAATACAACTTAAACTAGCATCACGCACTTCATTATTTGCGTTCTCGAAGCCAGCAGTAAGGATTTTCATCACACCATCAATGTTAAAACCACTATGAAATATACATAATTAGTAGTTCTTTCTCAAGTGAATACTACTGATAGTATACACACTCAACAGGTAAATCGGATTAGCCTCAATCCCTGAGCTATGTAGTCATTTTAAGATCTTCAGTAATCTTTATCCTCTCCAGATCGGACAGGTTAGCTAAGTTCAAGAGAATGCATGAACTGGTATGTGTACTATGTCAAACATGTTCCTTATTTTATTTATACCTACACAGTTTTTAGGAAATATACATGAACCTTTTTCTTCCAGTTTTTATGTATTCATACTCAATGATTAAAATTTATTTTTCCGGATGAATTTCACCCTTTACATAATGGTTATAGTCTTCACATAATGGTTATAGTCTTTACATAATGGTTATAGTCTTTACATAATGGTTACAGCCTTTACATAATGGTTATACCCTTTACATAATGGTTATAGTCTTCACATAATGGTTATAGTCTTTACAAATGGTTATAGTCTTTACATAATGGTTACAGCCTTTACATAATGGTTATACCCTTTACATAATGGTTACAGCCTTTACATAATGGTTATACCCTTTACATAATGGTTATAGTCTTTACATAATGGTTATAGTCTGTTTGCTCATAAAACAGGTGTCAGAACCATACTCAACTCTAAATGTTTGATTTAAGATCTAAGTAATTCTCAAAATGAATACCAATATGAACACTATTTTGAATTACGAAGTCCTTACAACTCAGAGAAGAAAACATACCCTTGTTTATCAATTCCTAAATCTTTGATCAATGTGTGAATAATCTCTATCTGACTTTTCAACAATCTCCATGGAGGCTAATAAATATTAAATCATCTTAATAATCTCTGTCATCATACAAAAACAAAACATTTTTTGAATGTGAAAAACCAACCTGCTTCTTTTTCTTCAGCGGTTCTGTTAATAAGGAAGGTACAATGCCAAGATTCTTAAAATAACATTAAAATAAAGAAAATCAAGAAAAGTCTAGGATGATCGAACCACCTAATTCACAAATGAATTTCGTTAACAAAAGAAAATAATTGTCATCAATATTACTTGGAGCCACCATTATGGTAAGGGAAGGATCTCTTACTTTTACACTCGGCTGTTTAGCAATCTCAACAATAGTATCAGCCATGATGGATCGCGTTCGTGGTGCCATATCAGCAGTCCTTTTCAGAAGTGCTGGTAGGATCTGAGGTAAATAATTACTAAGCATTGTTGGTCGAGACTTCTACCAAACAAAGTATATACTCAGAAGACAAGTTTAATATAATAACCAGACATTTCAAAAGCCATGTCAACATTTCGAAAAATAAAGAAATCAGGAACAAGGTCTGTTACAAAAATACCTTTTTTTTGTTGCACAGACAAATCGATACTTAGGGCTATATAAAAACAGCACATTTATGATGCAATATCAAGCAAACGTTTTTCAAAAGTATACTAGAATAGACTTTACAAAATTCCAAAACATGATTATTACAAGGATGATAGTCAAAAAATATTGAAACAAACAGTTTGTCGGATGGACAAAATGCTAATACTTTTGTAACAGACCCAACATTAGTTGCCATACCTTGTCAATAACGTAAGTGATTTCAGATTTTCCTAAACTAAAGCAAGACAAAAACTAACGAAAATAAAAGTCGTATGAGCATCAACATAGTTTAAATTGAAGTAGCATTTGGGACCGTTGTCCTAATAGTTTAGTGTAAACTCGTTCCTAATCAATTATGTTGTCAACAGTTAAATAACACTAAAATTATGATGAACCCAAAATTCAAACAAAAAATGGAGGAGTTAGGCCATGGTGCTCAATTCTGCTTCAAGGAAGTGACATTGGTTTTCATGCAAACTCGTATTGTCAATACAGAAACATTTGCGGCAATTTCGAATTGAGACAAATGAACTACTGTGGCAACTTCAATGATGACAGCAGTGCCATCACTCAACTTTAGCTTTTATCGGTTAACTGCATCAGTGTAACAGCTGTGGGATGACACAGGAGCTGAATTTGTCGAAGGACAAAGCATTACAGGGTAATCTTACAACCTATTGACGCAACAGCCACATTATTTCATTCATTGGAACTGTAATGTTTTGTTAAGAAATGAATCTAGAAAGTTTCAACACAGCAAAAATGAAAATTATCACCCATTGTGTAAAGTTCAAAAACGGGAATTGAGCTAGTTGCAGTACCTCCAGGAGTCATGATTTTTTCAACACTCGACCTCAGCAGGGTTTGAACCCTCAATATTTTAAAGCCACTACTTACGTAGTTTTGGGAATGTAAACATTCAACAGGGTCTTCAGAAGCTCGATACTGTTTTGTAGAACCTAAACAAGCAAGTCTTTCATTGATCATAGAAATGATTGAAAACAAAACATAATATCACACAACTATGCAAAGGTTATATTAGATTTATCTTTTAACATCATGTTACCAAAAACACAAATATAATAGAAGGTTTTTCTCAAAAGTCGATTTTACTCTCTTGCGCTATTGAAATTCATCGAATGACAAAAAATTTGCCAAATCCTAACAAGCACTCGATAGTTATAATCAAAGGCCTAAAAATGATTACTAAAATCAACTTACAACATATACTTGGTCCTGTAAAGTTTTTTGCAAAATCAAAACAGAAGCGTGAGAAATCTGCTTGGGTGTTTGATCATCAATTGTAAAATCAGTTTGCGACAGATTGTTGATTAGAGAAGTTACTGATTCCTGACGATGTTTCCAAGATTTTGAGTACAGCTGTTTGGCCTATAATCCGATTAAAAACAAAGTTTTGGTGCAAAGTTGTACTGTTAGTTTTCTCCTATATTGTACATCAACAGCCATTATGGCGACTGGATCGTAATCACTGTGCTCCAATAAACCTGCAGTGAGAATTTAAAAAAAAAAAAATTCCCTTGTGTCTATTTTTTGGAAATATAAGAACTGCCAGAAAAATAATTTTCTAACACAATTAAACTGATTCATGTTTTCTTAAAAACACTACTACAGCTTTTGTATGAACATGTCCACAGTTTGTTTAAATGATATGGAGAAATACAACCTTGAAGTTCACCAAAGTTGTGTGATATTTTTGTGTCAAAGAAGAATGTACAAAATCTTATAGGAGCTACTTAAATGATATAGCCGCCAAGGCGGTGTCGCTCGCCGCCCATGTTCAGCCTGCGCGTTGTGTTCACGAAAAATAAAATTTAGGAATTGGAAATAATAAATGTTGTAGAGCTCAAAAAAACTGATAGAAAAATGTATGGGATTGTTTTGCTACGACCAACCGTTACGGAGATATTGTTGATCAAAAATTTAGATGACGTCATAGACCTGTCCCCAAAAAAAATTAGACACAAATTTCTCGTCACCCTATCGCCTCTGTATCGCGGACCCCAAAAAACGGCCGTCCCTATTCCTTACAGAGATAATTTTCCCTAAATGTCGCATTCGATTAGGGTCTCAACACAATGGTTTCACACTGACATCGCACAAAATTAAATTAAGTAATTACTCTCACAACTCAATCTACCATTTTGCGTGACTTACAGACAAACAAACAGACAGAGAATCGGGTATTAATATATAGACTAGCCGCCAAGTCGGCGTCGCTCGCCACCCATGTTCAGCCTGTGTTGAGTTCAGGAAAAATAAAATTAAAGAATTGGCAATGATAAGTGTACCCATGTTGTAGAGCTCGAAAAACTGTTCAAAAAAATGTATGGGATCGTCTTGTTACGACCAACCGTTATAGAGATATTGTTGATAAAAAATTTTGATGACGTCACAGACCCGTCCCCCAAAAAAATTTACCCAAATTTTTCGTTACCCCATTGCCTATATCGCAGACCCAAAAAAACGTTGTGTCACCTCCCAAAGAGTTCACAAAAAATGAAATTAAGGAATCGGCAATGGAAAGTGTCACCATTTTGTAGAGCTCGAAATTCTGAGCAAGAAAATGTATAGGATCATATGTCTTATGACGCACTGTTTCGGAGATATCGTCGATCAAAAGTTTTGATGACGTCATAGAGCCCCGTTCCCCAAAATTTTGCCCAAATTTTTTCGTCATCCCATGGCCAAGATCCCGAACCCCAAAAAACATCAGTTATCTCTATTGGTTACCGAGATAATTTTCCCTAAACATCACATTCGATTTGGGTCTCAATACAATGGTTTCACACAGACGTCACACAAAACAATCTCTCCCACAACTCAATCTACCATTTTGCGTGACAGACAAACAGACAGACAGACAGAGAATCGGCTATTAATATATAGACATTTTGTTTATTCTTGTTTGAGAAAATAATCTTAATCAAATAACCATTTCTGATTTTAAACATTGAACTGACTCTTGCATCGCATATCACATAGGTCTTTCTGCCATTTCCATGTCACTAACTTTAGATTCAGGTTGCTTTATGTTATAAAGAACAAAGCTTTAAGTTAACCTTTTCTTTGCCATCAACTTATTAACATACAGCTATTTTAACATCAGTTAGTTAGAATAAGATATCACACAAGCTGTTTTAAGAATTTGAAAAGAATTCCCGTACCTTCTCCATTCCAAACACATCAATAACAAGTTCTGCATCTCTTTCTTCCTTCTCCGTGAGGACAGGTAACTCTGAAACGAAAAAGTAAAAAGTAATGATGAAGTGATATGAACAGAACCAAAGGGAGGGTCAGTAATAAGTTGGTGTTTTTTCATACAGTCTACTACAACATTACTGTTCATTTTTCACACGATAGAGTTTATAGAAACTCAAAAGAATTATGTACCATATTCCTTATCTTCTAATACAGTTTCTTGATCTTCGACTGCTATTTCAATTGTTGATTTACTGAACATAAACATAAACAAAAACATTATAAAACTAAATAAATATGGTCACTTGTGATTGAGGTAAAAGTATTGGGATGAACAAACTTTTAACAGAGACAATCGAAAACCTGACAAAAACAACAAACAAAAACAACAAACAAAATGTTATTTTGAAAATTGAATGGGTAAGATCAAGAAACAAATAAGAAAAAACAAAGTGCAAGAAAGAACCTTTTAAATACAATACCCCAATAATGTCAAGAGAAACAAAGATATGCAGAAAAGTAAACTATGCTCATAATCATCTGATTATCAAAAACAAAACTACAAAATTTCAAAATTTCCCCTTACCAAAAGTTCAAATATCTGGTTCAATTTCTTGCTTGGGAATAATAGGGTATAAACGTTGTCTTTTTTTTTTACTTTAGTGATTAGAACAATAGTCTACAAAACTTGCTGTAAATTTTGTCATAATTAATCACTCAATCAATCATCGAAATGAGTTTATGATGTTGTATATAAATTTTAAATGCAAAACAACAGAATAACCAAAAAAAAGATCTCATACCTTTTCAGGGCAGGAAGGGGTCGTTCGTCATTTTCATCAGACTAAAAAAAAAATGAAGTTTAAGTTATAAAAGATATCAGCCTAACAGAAGTAAGCCAACAAAAAAAGTCGGATTACTGGATGAAAAATAAATGACAACAATTGATTATCCATTCAAAATTGTTTTTCACTTGAATGAAGTTTTACGGTGGTACACTACTTTAGCTACAGTAAATTCTCTGTAATTCAAACATCCAAGAGACTGAAAATATGGTTATGGAGAATTTAACAAAACGTATATGTAAAGAGTTCAAGTTAAAAAACTGTAGAAGTTCAAAGGAAGGTCTTAAGACATGGAAATATTCACAACCATCTTCTTATCAAAATATACAGATATCCACTGGCTTGTTACAACATAGCTCCTTACCTGTGAGATATTCTTCGGAGATGTCATCGGTGATGTTGCTGCTATGTTTGAATGTGTTGACAAAGTTTGCTGTTGATGGATGGAAGTTGTTTTCACTGGTGGTAATTTTATGTCTGAAGAAAAGTTTGTTTTCTATAATTACATTGACTTTAGTAACAACTTAATCGGTGAACCTGGCTATATTTTCTTCAATTATTGAACAATTTTCTTAAACCAAAACATGTATTATTAAAGAAATTACCTCACCTGTATGATGTTCTGCAGGTTTATGAGGAGTATGTGATTCTTTGTGAGAGTGAAACGAAATCTTAAATTTTGGATTGGTATCCTCTTGAACTTGATTCTAGGTTTAAGAAAATACTCATCTATTCATCGAAAATTATAGAAAGCAAAAGATTATCTTCATTTCATCATTTAGTGCAGCAATGATGCAGTGGTTGGAACCTTCAAATGTCTCAATACTCCACTAGGATGCACTTTAAAGCAGTGTATTAGAAGCCATTGTCTGATTGCACACTGGCCTCAGAACAAGTAAGAGTAACACTGTTACGTACTACTGGCGATTTTTTTTTTTAATGGGTTGCTCCCTGCAAGGCCAAAGCCGCTACTAGGCAGAGAGCTACAAGATGAGAAAAGGAAGAAGAGTTATAAAGACAGAGGAAGGTGGCGGTTAACCTTGGATTTAAAAGATTGTAGATCATACTCAGCAGGAAAACAACTATGAGGGAGAGAATTCCAGAGGCGAGCAGTCTGAGGGAAAAAGCTAGATGAATAAAAGTTCTTATGGCATGCTGGGAACTGAACAGTCAAAGGATGAGAATTCGAAGAGACAAGTGTTGCGAGAGAAAGTCTTAGGAGAAGGAGTTAGTTGATGCAAGTTACCCGAACAATGCCCATGAAAGTATTTATAGAAAAGAGACAGGGAAGCAACGTTTCTCCGATGTGAGAGGGGATGAAGATTAGCACAAAGATCAGGGCCAACTAAGTTAACTAAGCGCTTCTGAATATGATCAAGAAGATGAAGACAATGTGCAAAGGCTCCAGCCCAAAGGTGGTAGCAGTACTCAAGACAAGGGCGAATAGTGGCCTTAAACATATAAATGATAGATACAGCCGAAAGTAAGTGACGGACCCGAAAAAGTGAGACAACCTTCATAGCAGCAGATTTAGCAATGGACTAGAGGTAAGAAATCCATGTGAAACTCTTTGTGAAGGTTAAACCTAAAAGACGAATATGAGATGATTCTGCAAGCTCACTTCCGTTCATAAGAACAGAAGGAATTACAGGGTCCCTGAAGCGATTAATAGAGAGAATCTTAGTTTTCGAAGCATTGAAGGAAACCAACCATTTCTGACCCCATTCAACTACTGTCCTGAGATCGTCCTCCAACTCAGCAGCCATTTCAACCTTATCAAACAAGTCCTTAGTCCTTTCAAGAGACGAGTAAAGAGTAGTGTCATCAGCGTAAATAGCAAGTTTACTGAGAATACAATCGGGAAGGTCATTGATGAAAATGAGAAAGAGGGTCGGACCAAGAACAGAACCTTGAGGTACCCCTGAATTAATAGAGTAAGAAGAAGACGAATGACCATAGAGAACCACCTTAATACTTCTCCCACTAGAAAGGACTTAATAAGATTCAAGAGG
Organism: Turritopsis dohrnii; assembly: GCA_027922465.2. Lineage (NCBI taxonomy): Eukaryota > Metazoa > Cnidaria > Hydrozoa > Anthoathecata > Oceaniidae > Turritopsis > Turritopsis dohrnii. The sequence continues at coordinate 1,682,228 of BQMF02000005.1, forward strand.
GAACCAGAATGCCATAAGGCTTCAACTTGTGAAGAAGGCCACGATGCCAAACCTTGTCGAATGCTTTAGAGATGTCAAGAGCAATAGCTCATGTCTCACCACAAGCATCGAGGGACTGATACACACGTTCAGAGATGATGGTCAGAGCATCAGCAGTGGAACGGCCAGAACGGAAACCATACTGGTGATCAGAGAACAGATAAAGAGATTCCAGATGATGGGTGATGGAAGAGTTGATCATCGATTCGAAGACCTTACTTATAATAGATACAAGACTAACAGGACGATAGCATAAAGGGTCCGATCTCTCACCAGAGTTTTTGAAAACAGGCACAACAGAAGCAATCTTCCAACAAGAAGGAAAACAAGATTCATCAATGCACTTCCTGAATAGCCTACAGAGTATGGGAGAGAGTTCAGGCAAGCATTTTTGTAGAACCATTACAGGGATTTCATCAGGACCATTATTATTATTATTATTATTAACGAATATTTACAATGAGGATAAACATTTCAGTGATATATTACACTGTTATCAACATGTGTCCTCATATATGTGTGTGCATGAAAGAGTGAACGTTAGTAAAGAAAACTATCAAATATATTTAACAATTATTAAAAAGCTAAAAACAAAGGCTGCGATGCAGAAATTAACTAAATGGTTGAGAAACGAGAAAAGTAAACAATAGGAACGGTAGTAACCACTTGTATAATTTCTAAATAACAGCTTTCAAATAAAAACTAGTTAAAATAACTTCCCAATTCATTCATAAATTTCTGACCTTTTTCCTCTCGTATTTTCAATGGAAGTTCGTTATACCATTTACCACCGACGTATTTGAAAGATTTTTTGCCGAACTCTAGTTTATATTTAGGTAACTTCACCGAGATGTCATTGTTACGAGTGCTGACCGTATGTTGGTTGAGTTGAAAATAGTTTGAAAAGTTATGACAAGTGTCGTTTTCTAAACAGTTCTTAACAGTTTTACAGCAATTTCGTTTGATCAAATTTTCTATTGATGGTACTTCCTTTCCAGTAATTGATGAGACTCTTCTTTCCAGCGATCGTAGCCTCTGTTGTTGTGTAGCTGTGAACTGTAGTTTCAATGTACCCATATATACAAGGATGGGTACAATAGTTGTCATGTATATCTTTAAGGCTATTTTTGACGTAAGATGACTGTTCAATGACATCATCAGCTTCACTCGACTGGATGCTTTGCGATATGCTGACTGGAAACTGTCATTTAGATATAGATTTTTATCAAGAGTGTGTCCCAAGTACACATACGAGGTGGAATTTGCAATAAGGTGGTCTCCAAAATAAACAGCTAGGTCGCGTTCTTGTGCTGCTAGTTTCTTACCGGTACCAAACAGCATCACCTCCGTTTTTCCTTTACTCAAGTTAGTGATAAGTTCGTTTTGGATAAAGTACTCATTAAGGTATTTCAGTTCATTTGTTAGTACTTTCTCTATAACAGTTATATCTCTATCTCCATAATATAATACAGTATCATCTGCATACATTAAAATCTTACATTGGCATAGTTGATCGACGACATCGTTGAAATAGAGAATGAACAAGAGTGGTCCCAGGATCGACCCTTGGGGGACACCCGTCAGGACGTAAGTTAGATCTGAAGTGTTCCCATCGACGTAGACATACTGCTGTCTACTAAACAAATAGTCTGTAAACCATTTAAGCTCGTTATTGCGTATGCCATAAGACGATAATTTCCTGAGTAGCACATCATGATTCAACGTGTCAAAGGCTTTGCTGAGGTCTATAAATACCGTACCAACCATGTGTCCCTTGTCTACCAAATCCCTGATAACATCAACAAGTAAAGTGGCTGCTGCATTGGTGGATCGGTTCTTTCTGTATCCAAACTGGTAACTTGTAATGAGGTTATGGTCCTCCAAGTACGTTGAAAGCTGGATATGAATAGCTCGTTCCAAAATTTTGGATAATACAGGGAGCACGGAATTTGGTCGATAGTTTGATGGTTCCTGAAGTGATCCCTTTTTGTATATGGGAATCACTTTCGCTATCTTCCAACCTTGTGGGATAGTGTTTGTGTCGATTGACAGATTTATTATGAATGTTAACTGCTGTTAGTAAGGCAGAGCTCTTTGCTAAACAGTTCAGCAGGAACTCCACTCTTGATGACACTGGTCATGTTTTGCCCGATATTCCCCCCAGAACTGACGTGGATTTGTCTTCTCTGAACATAACTCCCAAGATGGTTGCAGATGTTGTTAGTTCTCTTGACTCTTCTAAGGCAAAACATGACCAGTGTCATCAAGAGTGGAGTTCCTGCTGAACTGTTTAGCAAAGAGCTCTGCCTTACTAACAGCAGATGTCAACACCTCAGGACCATTGAAGAGTGGTGGAATCAAAGACTTACCCTTATCAGAAAAGCTCCGATAGATACGCCAGATATCACGAGACCCAATGGATTCAGATATAAGCCAATCATGGACCTGATTTCGATAGGTGTGTTTAGCTTCCTCAATGACTTTTTTACAGTCGTTGCGTGCTCTGGTGAAAAGACGCCTGTTGTCCTCACTACTACAACGTTGATAACGATGGAAAAATGATTACCATGGGCAATTGCAGCAGAAATGGCAGTAGAGAACCAGGGGGTAGAGTGAGGTTTAACCTGATAGTTACGAGAAGAAACAAATTCATCAATACCAACCTGAAGCCAAGAACAAATCTCCACTGGGCACCTCTCATAGGCATAAGATATGATCAACCGGCAGGTCACGAATCAGATCTCAAAAGCTATCCCAGCCACCACAATGGTATGAATAAAGTTTGCAATCAATGGGCGGATTGTGTGGGCAAGCGGAATTAAAGTCAATGGTTACAACAGAATGATTAGAATGACCTAAAGGAGCAGATGTTGATGTTTCGCAAATGTTTGGCTTAAACGAAAGGAATAGGTCAAGTGAAGAAGGCTCCTGATCGGCTCAATCAGTTATGCGAGTGGGAGAGTTCACAAGCTGAGTAACAGAGTGAGAGATAACAAAGTTGAAACTGTCAAGGCCAGATGGGGAGGTAGCATGAGAGAAAGGTAACCAGTCAGCATAATGGATATTGAAATCACCGAACACAAAGATATTAGCAGAAGGGTGAGTTATGAGAGCTTTATCAATATTTTCCAAGATAGAATTGATGACACTGCATGACTGAGAAGATGGGGAGCGGTACACAAAGAAAAGATATCTAGTTGAATGCAAGAGAGAAAGACGTAGACAGATGAAAGTATCGTCAGGAGATTCGAGATTCAATTGACGACTAACAGGAAGAGAGTCACAAACATAGATACCAAGACCATGCATAAGAATAGATGATTCCTTGCGATTATTAGGAAGATAGCCAGGTACATCGAAGTCAGAAGAGCTAATAGAAAGGTTGAGATTAGTTTCACAAATAGCAAGAATGTCAGGAGATGAGTTGGCTAGAAAAGATTCCAAATGAGAAAAGTTCCCACAAAGCCCACAAATATTAGAGAAGGAAAGTGAGAAAGGCATTGGTGATTTACGAGAACCAGATTTAGATTTACTAGTATTTGCCATTTTTTCATAATGAAGAGAAAGAAATCCAAAGTTGTGTTGGCTGAAGAACTCAGGCAAGACGATCATTTCAACATAGGTTTGCTGTTAGCTATGAACCTATTGTTATAACAAAAGCAATGTACCCTCTCTAAGTAGCAGGCAAAGAGTTCGGGCTCATGTACTACCAGTCGGCAAAGTAGCAATCAGGTAAAACCACTATCCTAACACCCTCAATATAGATAAGAAGCAGTATTGAAAATAGACTCAAGCATTTGTCAGACAGACAAGTGCAGCAAGGAGGCGGGTGTTCATCATCCTAGACTAGATATAGCACTGCAAGCAGCACATTTACACAAATAGACGAACGTACCCCGACGGATGCCAAGTTCTCAGGTGCTGGCTTATAACCAAATTCTAAGCCAGCACCTGAAAACTCCAGGTTTTTTGAATGGAGTACAATGACAAGTTGCGAAGACATCTCACCCTGTTAATTTCAAGGAGATCATATATGTCAAGTTGCTGATACACATGTAATCGGTATTCATCTCCTTGAATCTGAAGAAAAAACACATCATTTAGTTGTGACCAGGAGTGGCACAAAAACAATTTCAAAAACAATTTCAATCCTTTCCAACAGAAGGTCTCATTGAGTCAGTTCTTTTCGTTATATGCGAACATACAAATAATATGGAACTTCCTCTGGAAAATCAACATCATCTTCACAGTTTACCTTTTTCGATTTTGCCAAGTCGAAATTTTCCTTTTCTACTGCCCTCCGTTTTTCAACTTCAAATTTTCCGAGTCTTTCTCCTACCTAAAGTTATTCAACATCTCAAAACACAACAGGAATTACAACTACGTGAAATCAAATGAAGTAACTACCATTGAAGGAGAAAGAATCATTAGTATGATATGTTACCTTATACAGGTCAGCCATGGCTTGTTTTAGTTTTTTGGCGTAATCGTAACGTTCCTCTAAGGATTTCATGCAACATGTTTTTAGTATGTTAGAAATTCAAACCAACATTCCACAGGAGTCACAATAGCGTGAGTAACAAAATATTCAAATAGTGGCTTTGACAAGAAATTGCTCCAAGCGTCAACACACAAAAGACAAGGCCATACCTAAAATGGCCTGCCTCTTCTTTTCATCTAGTCTACGTATCAGTTGAGCTGTTTCTGGATCCTAAAGCAAGAGCATATCCTCAGAATAACATAATGATAAATGTTTTCTAACACTTTAAGCATTTTTTCAAATCTCCATTTTATGTACTTTCGGCTCATGAAAAATAATATTTATGTAAGACTTTAAAACTTTAAGACAACATGGAAAAGAAGAGAACAAGAAAATGCTTTCACATTAATTAACTTCTTTCAATTTGAATTCACTGTGCTGAAAAGGACTGTGTTGCACAGTCAAACCTTTCTATTGGAACTTGGACAAGTAGCTAACGTTATGGATTAACCCTCGGGCCAAAACAAATATATTAGATAGAGTTCTTTAATAGGTACACTTTGAGATGTCATCTCTTAGAAAGGACATTATTTAACGTGAGTTTTGCCTTATACACATAAAATCCCGTAACACTGACCTGATACATATCAAATGATAAATCATCCAGTGGTGAAACAATACTCCCTTCTTGATAACGAGAATATTTTAATGGAGATGGATCTAGATAGCTCTCGTTAGCATTGACTTGATTCATATAGTATGTCAGGAGATCTTCTGTCTTCTGCAAAACAAACAAACAAAAAAATTAATTCCGAAGCTTTCCACGAAGAAAATTGCAACCCTAGTCAATGCTAACTAATAAGATTTACAAAATAGATGAAAGTTGAAACTTTGCTTTTATGAGTGCTCTGCCATCTTCTGCTGAAAGTAGACTAGTCCTCAAGTAATCCCTTGACTTCACTATAAAGTTAGCATATAATTATGAAGTTTCAATTCCCAAAAATGAATTTACCGTACTGGAGGTGAAAAATCGTCATATTTCTGAGCTAATGATCGACCAAGAACATTAACGGCCACAATCCCAACCTATGAGTTAACAAAAGAGGGTAAACAAAAATTAATGTTTCGAATTTTAAAGTTTTTACGACATTTCGAAGTGTATTTACCTGATTGTACAAGTTCAGTCTATTTACATGATTTTTATGAAATAATAATTTGATTAATTGGCAATCAGCATTTACGTGAACAGATTTCAGCTCCCTGGCCTGAAAAAGACAAATCTTTTGAAAAACTGAATTGAGGTGGTGTAAGAATAATCGTAAAGGACTATCTGGAATTTAATTCCCCAAAGATGTTTTTCCCAGCTTCCTTTAAGCACCATTCTGGAACAAGTGCTTATGTCAATCATTAAAAGTTCAATAAGAAGCCATATGTACAAGAAGCACTAAATAGAATAATATATCTATTAGATTGGTGTCAATTTGAATTAAAGTGATTTTGCCAAAGAATGAATTAAAACATGTTTTCTGAAAAACATACTGGGTGAGTTAAAAAAAGTACGGTGTTTCACAAAAAATATCTTTCTATTGAATAATTATGAAAGGTAGTTATTTTTATTTCCTAACAGAGGAATCCTTTACTGGTGTATCACTTTTCTATGAATTAAAAATTAAGTTAAGTAAAAAGTTCAAACTTTTTTCAACATTTTCTTAAAACTTTATTCACTGAAACTTTTTATAAAGACTGTCTTGTATAAACTATTGAGAAACTCCCTACTACAAAGAGTTTGAGTATGCACCCAGTTTCCCAGGGTAAATATTACTAAAGAGGAGATTAGCCAAATTTTGTCTTTTCTTTCAATCCCCATAGCCTTTTCACTAACATTATCAAATTTAATCAAAGAATCTCTCAGGAATATTTTGCTTGGCTTTTTTGTCCATTTTTCAAAGATTTTTACAAGAACCGGTTCCATTTTTTTGTCCATAACTTTTTTTCTACTCAACCAAATTAGAAAAGTGATACACCAAAATACAGGTAAAGGATTCCTCTATTCAGAAATAAAAATAACTATCTTTCATAGTTGTCCAATTGAAAGATATTTTTTGTGAAACACCGGTACTTTTTTTGACTCACGCAGTATATCAGTAAATTTGCCACAAGATATAACTTTACTTCTATTTCATAAATGGGAAATTGCCTTTTCTATATACGTTTTAAAAAAAATAAAAATCACATTCCTTTTTGGCAATCTTTAAGCACACGCTTCTTTTAAACCCCAATGTCAGTTAAACAGTCATACAAAAAAATACAAAAATGTGTGCTCAGGGGACTTAATAGAATTAAGATGGTATGGCTGTCGACAGACTTCATAAAAGCCTTGTGGCCATGATGGAACAGTTTTGAGCACATACAATGCAACATTGTTTCATCTCATAATGCTGTATATCAAACAGTTTTGTAAAAAATTCTGTTAATGCCTTACAATTACAGCGCTTAAAATAACGGGTGATCACCGATCAATGATCGGCAAGATTCGAAAGACGATCATCTGGAATGTAATTAAGACGATCTATGTGATCGCTGAACGTTTACTCATTTCATTTCTTTTTCTTCTTTTCTTACTTCTATTAAAACTTGAAGAAATCAACTTGAAGTAAATCTATATAATAAACGCAGTTATATTATAGTAGTATTAAATGAATCTATCGGTTTCTGGACACGTTCTGCTTGTGTATTGATGTAATGTAAAGGTCAGTTACAATATGTTTTTCAGTATTTTTTCTCCTTCCTCGAAATATCTTGGATTAATTTAAATATAATACAACAAAAAAACATAGTTACATCCACAGCTTATGTTCGCAATGAACGCAATCTCGATCTTTTTTTGCGTGTAATAATCAAACTGGGAAATGAAAAATTATTTTTTCTGGTAAGGGGGAGGGACTTAAAAACATACTCCTCTATATATATGAAACAAAATGTGCTCAACTGAGATTATTCATTGACATAGTATATTAGGCCATTATTCACCAAATGTTCTGTTGCTAGGGGGAGCGACCACCATTGCTAAGGTAATTTCCTTTGTTATATGAATTCAACTCTTCACCTAACGAAAGAATATGAAATATGTATATGTAAGTGGTACCAGTAGGACTTGTTTTCATGTGAAAAAATTTTTAAAAATTTAAATTCAGACGTGTGGTAATTGGTCTAACGGGTGTGCGGACAAACACTCGTGATTTCGTGTTTGGATGTGTGCGGTTTCCTGACCAGGTCTCTTTGTGGATAGTCTATGCACTTAGTATACTAAGTTATGATCAGTTAAATTTTTATTGTGATCGCCCGTTTTTTCAATGATCTTATGACCATCAGACTTAAAAACGTAATTGTAAGCGCTGCATTTACCAAACTCAAAATTTGGATATATATTATATTTCGACTGACCAAGAAAATCTTGCAATATCTAGCAATAGTAATCACTTAACATATATATATGATACCATGTTTATTTAAAGAATATCTGATTTCAAAATCAATTTTCATTACCGTATAATCCGTACCCTCGTTGGTTGACATATGAACATATCTAAAATAGACCATTTCTGTGTAACAGCATGAGCAATTCAAATCAGATTATAAAACTACACAACAGCATCCTACCCAAGCCTTTTAAATGTGCAACCGACTAATGATGGATTTCCAGGAACAGACGGCATAGATATAAATACTTCAATCTTTGAAGCTAACGAAACAAAAACAACATTTTTCAGAATTAAAGCAATAAATCCGTTGTTTAGCACAATCATCAGATAGTAAATGCAAAGGAAAATGCTAAAAAGATGAAATATAGCAAAGGTTAGCAGTTATGGTACTACATATATGAACAAACATAGAAGGTTTAATAGGAATGTTTTCAAAGCACTATTCAAATCATGATTTTGATAAAAAAAATTAGCATTAGGACTTTGTTCAATGTGTTCATGTGCTACTATTTAGAGGAGGATTTCAAATCATTGTATTATTGTGTGATGTTGAAGATATATCCGCTCTGTTTTCATCGTTTGGAAATGTTATTTCTCTTTTATTTTAGTTTGCTTCATCCTAATTCAATTTAATTTAAGAGGAGGAAATAAACTTTTTACAGATATTGATAGCCTTTGTAACTGATGCATACTGCCAACCCATTTTCAGAGTTTATAGTCACTTGGATAGTTTCATTCATAAGTATTTTAAACATTAGTTATTTTACTATGTTATGTTAAAAACACATGATAGCGTGATACAGGATACTTGGTAAATTTTATAATAAGATTTTCATGTCTCTTTATTTTGTTTATTATCATTCTTCATTTTACCGATGGCATTTCTAAAAGCTATAGAAACTAATGAACGTAAATAGGCAGAGTAAGGGTATAAAGAAAAAGCACAAAGTCTAGTTTAATGTAATATCATTCCCTTGAGAATGTTTTATCACATGAATTGTCGTTTAAATTTATTAAATTTGTTGTTAAAAATTATACAAAAATGAAACATTACATTTCACTTGTGAAAATTCGGATGTCGGCAGAATACTGTCCTTGTAAACAAATATGGCAGGCTTATGTAGTGAGTGTGTGACACTTCCTAATTTGACTATCCTTTTTAGGGAAGAACTATCCAAAAAATACAGAGAGACCTAACTTTCCAGCAGAAAAATTATGTCTGATGTCAATGTTAATGTACATTAGGACATCGTGGTTTGTGATTTTATTATAATTTGGAAAAAATTTTCATGAAATTATGAAAATAGCTCGTGATTCACGAATCACAAATCATTAATTTTTACCCTGACATGTTTGTTCTTACTATTTCAATGGTTGTCAATTTCACAATAAACATCTGAGTTTGAATAAAGTTGGATAATCCCATATTGCTGTTTAGCTACAATGATTAGCTAAAATAAACTTACAATGCAGATAACTCCAAATCACGTGCACATTAGTGAAAAATTCAAGACACAATTTTAGTGCATTGAGTTGACCAAATCAGTTCAAATTTGGTAGGCTCTTAGAAGAATGTTTGTACTTGCTTGTGTGAAGACCAAACACAAGAGTTGATGAATTTTTCTTGATTTAATTAACTATGCCTTATTTATCCAGGATTCCAGATGTCCTATTTATACCCCAGTTGACTACACAATTTTTTTAACCAGGATTTAGCAAATTAAGAAACATACCTATATTGTGTTGGTGCGACAAAATTTGAAGCTTGGATACACTGGAGGGTTCTTTCAAGCACAGAATAACTTCTTGGGGATAGACACAAAACCTTCAAATAATTATGAGAATTACAAAAGATGAATCTACCCTGAAGAAATATGATACACGATCTATAGTAACATAAACATAAGCATATGCAGGTTTTCAATCTCTTTCTATAAGCGTGTGTAGTCTTATCTATATTAAAAGGAATCGTTTATGACAAAATCCATACAAGAACTGAAACGTAATAACTATCAAATAAGGGAACTTAATTGTTCAAATGTTTTATTCATAATATAATACCTTGTTGACAGCCAACCTTTGGTTGTTGGGCTATGAACCTATAAATACATTAAGACAAGAAGTTATATCATCACTCTTTTTATATATACTAAAATTCATAAAAATGGAGAGAAAAAAACTTTTGCTAAAAATTTCATTTTATTTACACTTGGTTCTACTATACATGGCAAATTCATGAAATTTTTCAGTAAGTTATAAAATATCAGGGATAGGAAAAGTTAAGCAACCTCACATATTTACAAGCAACCTCAACACAAGGGACGAACATCGTTTCTCTATACCTGTAATTCTCTTGGTGAGTACCCTTCTTCATTGCCAGATACGTGAAGAACTTGAAACACAAGTTTCGAGGACATTTTCTTTCATTCTAAATTGTAAAATTGAGAATTATAAAAAAAGGTTTTCTTAAGTGATGTATAATTGCCCTGTCTCATTATTTCTCAATTTTTAAAAGTTTCAAATTAATAAAATATTAATAATCAAATAACAAACCCCATCAGTTGGCCATTGGTTTGAAAATTAAGAACAAAATGAGAGAGACCGAGTTTTAATCAGGTGTTTAGAACATGGCAAAGAATAATTTATAAGGTCAGGTGCTGGAAAAGGCATAAAAAACAAGAACTAGCCTTAAATTTCACTTAATGACAAGACAGGTTTGTGAGTCGTGTTGATTACTCAAAATTAAATATTAACAGGCACTTTACCTGACAGGAAATCAAGGCAAAAGAAATAAAAAACTTCCAATGGTGTAAAATTATCACATGGAATGGGAGGAGCAGATGAATTGAATTGAACTGAATTGAGTTGAAGTTATTTATTTTCTTAAATATGGAAGGAGACCAACCCAATAGCTTAGCTACAAACAAGAGGGGTGACCGAGATGACCTTGCTGGTCACAAGAATTGAAGGAAATGTTCCAGTTTCAAATGATCTATATGACCAGATTGGGTATTAGAGCAGAAATATAATGTTTTAAAAGTCTAAGGGATACTGTGATGACCAGCTGACTTTGAGGGTGAAAAAGAACTAATTATATATTTGACAGACTTCTTCAGGGGAGATTGGGGAGAGAAAAATGGAGTTAGGGTTTCGATTCCCTAGAAAGTTCCTGAAGTTGCGGCTGATTGGGAACATAGTTAAACTTCTCCAGCAATGGAAGAGAAGAAATCATTGAAATGATGAGCTACAGTTTCTGAAGCAAATTTATTAAAGGAGATTGGGTTTCAAGATTTAGTGGATTTAAGTAATCAGGTGTCTAACACCTGACCAAACTCTTTTTATTTTTGAAGAATACCTGTTCCCACATTGAGAGCGAGTAGGCCTTGCATCTCCATGCAGGAGCACATGGTTCTCCTCCTCGTGTTTGCACACGCTATGGTGATTGTATAGTCGTGTTTTAATTGTTCTTTTGTTTGTGTTACTTCCTTTTATGTTTTCAGTATTGTATCATCTCTCTTATGTATTGCATGCACAGTGACGTTTTTTTAATGAGCTTTTTGGATGTATAAATGTTTGAGTTTAGTTTGTAATGTGTCATTGTGTTAACGTCTTTGTGGTATACTTGTGAAGGTGAAGTGTGGTAATTTTGTGTTTTTAGTAAGTATAATTCTGTGCGTATTTTATTTTAGTGTTTTGTAACTAGTTTTTTAGTTTTAGCGTCCCTGAAATATATTTGTTAGTTAAAATTGCTTCGGGGTCAGTAGAATATAATTATTGCTATCGCGGTTTGTTGTGGTAATACCAATACCAGGTGTAATCCAGAGGGTTTATGCGTGTTTTCTTTTTTAACCGAGTTTGACTATAAGACAGTGCCAATTGACAAGGCCCTAAATCTTTGAGTCAAAAGAATTGAAACAAAGATCAGAGTCAAAGTCACTTTCTATAAAATAGAATTCCAATCTATATATCTATATTATAAATAATCCATCTCAAAATTATCTTAGTCAATATATATAGTGTCTCTAATGTTTTGAGATTTGAAACCAAAAATGCAAAACTATGTTCAGTCAGGGAAAACAACTAAACGAGGGATCCTTAAATTAAGGCATCTATCGCTCAAATGAGCAATTTTTCAGGGGTCTTTTTAAGTGCGGAAAAAGTATCTGCCCAACAGAGTGCCATTATTAACTTAAAGCAAGGAGGGCAAAAATACGTAACAATCCATTCATACCATATCCAACATTTTCCACATAGATTTGCTAAAAATAGGTTAATTTTGCTCAAATTTGTTCCTGTAAAGCTTGGTTTCCACTATGAGTTAACTTGAGTTAACTTGAGCTAGAAATCGTGGTTTAGAAAATTAACTCAAGTGGAAATATCCTTCAAAAATTTTTAACTGATGTTTTTTCTCAAATTAAACCATGAGAGAACTTGATCTTGGAAACAAAACTTTTCATTTCCAAGATCAAGTCAACTCATGGTTTAGAAAAACATCGAAGGGTTCCGAATTAAGTTAACTTTATGAGTGTAGTGACCGTAGTGGAGCATAAATATGGTGACTATTTCAGCTTTGATTGAGGAAAAAAGTGAAAAGGTGAAGGTGTATCCTTGTTTATACGACAAAACGACTAAGGCATACAAAGAGAAAGACATTGTACAAAACTCATGGAAAAAAGTTGCAGAAACTCTTGACTTTGTTGAAGATGGTGTGTACCTGGTGTTTTTCGTGTTTTATTTACTGCAGTTATATCTAATTCATTATCAGAGATACTGTTGTCATTGAACATCTTGCGTTATATCTAACAGATTAAAATAACTCACGTATTCGTAGTGGAAACTATGCATACTTAATTAGGCTTATGTAAACAAAGAACTCATGGTTTAGAAAAATAAACCAGTTCAAGTTAACTCAAGTTAGCTCATAGTGGAAACCAAACTTAAATGAAGCAGAATGAGCATAATGTTTCCTTTCGCATGCTTTTGTGATTTCAGAAGTTGTTTACCATATAGCGACATCATGATCATTGAAATTCAACATAGCTTCTTTAAGTGCCACCGCAGTCTTGGCAATGAAAAAATTGCCAGGCGTGCGATTAATCGCATGCACTAAAGGGTTATTTTGTAGTTCAGGCATGCAACTCTCAGTCTTGTCATTATGAGGCGCGCAATGGCGTTAGTTAAGATGGGCTTTTAATTGCACACGTAGATACTCATAAAAACATGCTCAACGTTTATGCTCAATTGACAACAAATAACTGAGGTATAATAAGTGATTCTCGTTGTTGCTAGGGAGAATGACCACCGCTGCTAAGATAACCTTCGTTATATGAATTCATTTGTTCACCTAACGAAAAGAATTATGAAAACATATAAGTGGTACCTTGACCTACGCGTGTCCAAATCTGGTGCAGGCTAGAACAAAGGCGACATGCGAGGTGACTAAAAGCGAGTTGAGTATCTTTTGATAAAAATATGGCATCTGCACTGTGTATAGAGACCATTTGAATTTTGAATTGAATTGAACTATTTTGAAAATAATTTTTGAAAATACGTGAAAATGATCATTAGATTTTTATGCGTGTGTGGTGCGTGATGTATTGAAAAAATGCGTGAAAAACATGCAAAATGCGTGAAGGTTGGAAGCTCTTTATCTGCACGATATACCACCAAACACTACTTAAACTTACTAGAGCACTAAGTTTAAGCTAAGGGGAGGACTGAGCATGTTATTAAGACATATGTTCTGTTGTAGCATATAATAACCATTTGTTCGTTTGAATTATTCATTCCCGAATGTTTTCCCGAAAATTAATTATTGTAATGTTTCCAGAATTTAATTGAAAAATATTTAAAATTGAAAGAAATATATGCCATTAAAATGTTTCGTTTTTTTCACTCGATACACTTCGTCTCTTTGATTATTGCATAAATATTCTTATCAATTATGATGTAATTGAATCTGATGTGTGATAAAGTTCAGCCAATGGAGTTTCTAAGGTGGTATAAGTCATTTAGTAATTATCATAAGTTCAATTAAGAAAAGGGTTAATATCTAAGAATTGAACCTCAATTGACTCAATTTACTAAGTACCATAACTGAATACCAGTCAGAATTCTGAACAAATCGGTGCTGCAATTTTTTCCTCCGCTCAAGGCTATGGGCACACCATACTTATTGTAGAATTGGCGATAGACGGGACTGCGTGTTGTTACTATTACAATTTCATACTTAGCCTCGTTACCAGGGCTTCTTGTCTTTTTGATATACGGACGCCGTTTCATACTCCATATACATGTCATATGCAATGGCGCATTAAATTTGCGTAATCCTGATGAAATGATAAAGCTCTTGTGTGGAAAAAACAAAGACGATGAATCAATTTCTAAGTGACATCTCTATGGAAATGGTAAAGGAAATATATATCCTAAACTAAGAGAAGCACGAAAAAGAAAGTTGGATACTCTGAAACAGGAATTTATTATTATTCAATTTACAAGTTTTAAGTAAGTACAGTCGTGTAAACTAGCTATAAATTCAAATTCATCTTGCATGCTTTCGATATTGTTTCTGAAACAATTACGTTATCACACGCTTTATGATTTTAATGGCTTCACATAACTTATTTTTTACAATGTTTTACCATTCTGAATTTTTTAGTTTTCAAAATTTACTAACACTCTCCATCACTTAACAAAAATGAAACTGGCACTAACAAATTATTTTAATTTATGTTTTATACACAAGTAATCATAGATCACAGGTTTTCTGTTTTGGCGCTCTATACAACAACATTTTTGTGCAAACAGCACTGTTTCAAGTCACCCCCGCACGATAAATTTCAGTAGGTGTACTTTGTGAAGCAATAACCTGAGATGGTATGCATCAATTAGTTTGAAACTTCGTTATCTGAAAGACAAAAGATGAATGGACCTATTTTCAAAATTTCATAGTAATTACTTTCTTAGATTAAAAGTTATGAGCAAATCTTTTCAAAAAATGGCGAATTTTGTTTCAAGTCACCCCGTTTTACAGTATATATTATGTTCCAACCAATGTTGGGCAAATGTACAATGTTGGGCAGAAATGCGCGATGTGCAATGTTAGACTGAAATGAACAATGTTCTCCCGGTGTTTTGGAATAAGTGAGACCAACAGACCGTTTTGTGTTTCCTGCAGACAGATAAAGCTGGACACATTTTTGTTATTCTGAAATTGGGATTCTGTAAAGCTAAATATTGTTATAACTTATTTAACATCTTTGTGATAAGAAATTTAGATTCTTAAGGCTCACGTAAAGACATTTTACTGGGTCTCGCCCTGCAGAATCGGATGCCACCTAGCAAAAGAAAAAAAAATATTTGCCCATATTCTAAATTGAGATTTTGCGCTCTGGATACGAACCCATAATCGTGAAACATGTGTTAGCATATAGATCGAAGAGCACATGGAACAAGATTTTCCCGCATCTTGCTTCGCCTCGCTTACTCTCTGTGCGAAACCGGGAGTGCAAAGTTGGACAGAAACGCGCAATGTTATGCGAGGCTATAATTTTCTGATTTATGGAGAACATTGCATGTATCACAACATTGTGTGGGACAGTTATGTTAATGATTTTAATAATCGTTTTGTCGATACGACACACAATAGCACAATTTAATTTTAGGACCATTATAGAAACTATGCTAATGTATCGCTAGAAAAGCAGTACTCCTCCAAAGATGTAGAAATTGTTCGTTCATTTTCTGAAGAACTAAGCCAAAAGGGAAAAAATGCTGCGGTAAAAAGTTTTGGGTTTTTTTACATAAAGTTTCACCACCCAAAAAATAACAAAAATTTAGCGTGTTAAATTTTCCCTAGAGCTATGTTTCTATGTAAATCATAACCAAGGTTTTTCTATTTAAGTAAGTTAATGTTTGACTAAAACGATACAAAGTAAATACATACATGAAGGTGATATTGATATATCTCTATCTCCCCCCTGGGTTTAACATAGTCAACAACGTAAAGGAAAAAAAATCATGGTTGGATTGTCTTATCAGTCCGTTCTGTTATGATCCGACCAAAAAATATAAACAAAACCGGATGGATGCAAGGATTGGATCATTCTTTCAGTCCTTTCTTGTTATGCTCCAATAGACGACGTAGGGCCAGGGGCCAGAGATACATCAATATCACCTTCATGTATATATTTACTTTGTATCGTTTATTTGTTTGGTCCACATGAAGGGTGTGTTTGGGCGAAGGTGTCTGAATGGTTGGAGTGTTTCAGCAGATAAAAATACTCTTCAAAAACACTATTAGTTTAGAGTATTAAGTCAAACATAAATCATAACCAAAGGTTTTTCTAAGTTAATGTTTGACTAAAACGATACAAAGTAAATATATACATGAAGGTGATATTGATATATCTCTACTATGTGGTTGCTATGCTAGATCGTTGTCATTCAATCGGATGTATGCAAATAGGAGAGTAAAATAATATTATCGAGCGAGGCAATTCTTTAAACAATAAATCACGATTATCTTAGCGACGGATTCTGGTTGAGTGATGCCAAATAATGCTGAAACTATATCACAAGAGAGAGTAAATTATTTATATAAAACAATCTTGATTGGTATGGCACAAACTGCTCAGGAATGCTATCAGCAAATCCAAATGGAAGTTGCTTTTATTTAATGATGCACTTTGTGTTGGGACATAATAAACATAATTAATTAAGGGCATCACTCTGCTAATCATAGTAACTATAAACGTATAGACTTTCAATTTTGAAAAAAGACCAACTATGAAAAAATGGTTATTAATCAATATATTAAAAGGAAAGAAATGACCACCAACCACCAAGATCAATCACCATCATCATCATCGTGGTTCCCGCTAAAGTTACCAGTATCGAGATTTCACTCAATGTAGGTAAGGAAAATAATGTAGTTGCTCCGCAACGTGGAAGAAATTGAAAAAAAATTTTGAAATTTCTAAATAAAAAAAATCCAATCTGATAAGCTTTACCCAAAATAATTAGGTATCAAATGTATGAACAAAATTAATTCCAAAGAATGAATGTCATTAATGTTTTTATATATATATTACATTGTTGAATTTATGTCAGCGCCTTCGTAGCTCAGGGGTTAGAGCACTGGTCTTGTAAACCAGGGGTCGAGAGTTCAAATCTCTCCGAGGGCTTTTCTAAATTTTAGTTAGTAATTCTTTGTAAACTTTAAGTACGATACAATATGGAAAAAACGAAAAACGTTAATATCTAGAACAGCTGCATAAGTTCAACTGTTTAAAAAAATATTTTTGAGAAAAAAGTGAAAAACTGTGCTCCAGGGGAGGCTCGAACTCCCGACCTTCGCATTTCTTTGCCGATACTGACTTATAAGTACGACGCGCTAACCGACTGTGCCACTGGAGCTATTATCACATCGTAGTTTTGTAAAATCTAAATTAAATGGTACCAATTTATTATACAATTTAGTTTCTAAGCTTCACAAATAACACATTTCTTCGAATATTTCAAAAAATTCGTTCGAAAACATTGAGGTATGGACAAGATGTGACGAGGATCCTATTATTCCTGAAATTCTCGCTAGATTTTTTTTCTGATCATATGGAAAATAAACCCTATATCCTGGCCAATCGACATCACGTTCATTTTTGCCAGGTTTTTCCCATATGATCACCGGACGGGACATTTCACGCGTGCGCAGTAATTATTGATATAAACAATAAACTCAACTATTCGTGGATGATTTTCACCCCGGCAAGACGGGATCTCATATGATCGTAATGCAAAAAACTGTTCCTGGGCAATTTTCATCCCGCCCTGCCGGGATAAGAAGCTTCATATGACCTCTCCTTAAAACATTTGAGAAAGTAAAGGTTTTTCGATATGTTCATAACTGCTAAAAAGAAAATGTTCTGTTCTCCATGGGCAACATCGATTCATTCGATCGAGCACATACCCTTTCCTCGACTTACAAAAATTACGACAGTTGAACTGTTTCTTTCTGAGACAGAATAACACCAAATTTGCATTTACTTTCTCGTCATTTTACATCGTTCCTGATGGTGCCGATCTCCACTAGCCAAAAATTAAGCAGCAGGAAATTTAGAGCAATCCGATTGGCTAATAAAAATATCGTCGGGTCGAAAGTGTCGTTATTCCGTCGGAGATCCGACATTAAGAGCGACATTATTATTCGTAAGCGACGACTGTCCGACTTCCATGCAATCACGATGATGGAGATAAGCTCATGGACAAAACGAAATTAGGTGGAGTGCTGTTTGTTTTTACATATTATTTTCAAATGTTTCCATAACAATATATTTAAATAAATTAGCTGCTAATATTCAAATGAAATAAACATATATACATCTAAATTAGCTCATCATATTGGGTTTGTGTCGGGACCATATTTAAGAAGAAAAAAACGACAGCGTCAATGAATAAATAAATCAATCAATACATAAATTTGTTTGTCGAACAAAAGATGCTATCATGTTACCATTTTGGTTGAAGTTCTCTGATTTTCGTTTGAAACAACGAGGCATTACAAAACTCGCTTAAACCGGACAAAATAACAAAGTTCGAGCCGAAACTAGTGATCACACGATATACTGTTTGTCAAATCTATAGTTGAAAGTTAAAACAAAAGTGGAGGAAAGCTAACGCCTGAAATTTCTCTTCAGCACTCCTGCACAGACGGTTAACACTAATAACAGGCCATAAAAATTTAAGAACTTTACATTAACAACAACTGGACTAAAACACCGAACCAGCATAGCAGCATTCGGTGACTAGGTGACATGGCTTCACGGTGTAGGCTTTTCTTACATGTATGCCATTCCGAATTCCAGTTTGGCAACGTAACATCAACTTCAAAATTCGGGTGAGTTTGACAACGGAACATTTACCTGGCCTGTAGTATTTTTTGGCTCGTGCGTCGGTTGACTATTGAACTCAAAATCTGCAAATTCGTCATCTGAAAGAAAATTTGTCCAAATTTGTCTAATAAAGAAGCTAAGATGATGTTAAAACAACATTATGTATGGAAACGAGGCGAAACTTGATAATTTAGTACGGTGTTAAAACAGAACTTCAGAAAAGATCTATTAAAAACTGAATTGGATAAACTGAAGCACAAACTTTTGATACCGATAAGAAAAAAACTGTTACCTTCAATGAGGGCCTTTTTCTTTGGTGGTTCCACAGATGAGCAGTCATCCATTTTTGATACACTCCGTTTTGCTGGAATTTCAATCGGTTTGGATTGGGAAGCAGCAGGATTTTTGATGGGCGCTTTAAAAGATTTCTTCAACTTTGGTAAAGTCTTATTGGTAGATTTCATTTTAATGATTTCATCTGCAGTCACTGCAGGCAGAGCTGGCTTCACAAGTTTTGGGACGTTCTCAGGCTTCACGCCATCACTATGACAACCTTCATTCGTCACATCTTCAGATAGATGGTGCACTATTTCATTCGCTTCGCATTTCTCGAGTGACATCTGAACGTTTTCAGTTGTGATCTCAGTAATTTCACTTGAGTTTACTGTCTTTGAAAGTTGACTGTTGACGGTATTGTTGCAACCTGCGTGTTTTGAAACACATTCTTTTTCCTTTGCTTCTATTTCATCCGATGAGTTTCGTTTCTTATCTTTTCTTTTGTGTTTTTTCTCTTTATCAGTGGTTGTTTTGTTTGATTTCTTCTCTGACAACTCGCTTTTCTTGATTTTCTTCAACTCGTTGTTACTCTTCTTAATTTTCTTGCTTTTTTGAAGAGAACTGTCGTTGATTTCACCGGCGGGAGCTTCTCTATCTTTTCCTCCATTCTCGGTGGCTAATCCACCACCCGCTTCTGTTTTCTGAATCTTTAGACAACTTGACAGTTGATCTTTCAACACAGCGGATTCACCGTTTTCGCCAACATCTTTCTGATGATTTTCACTTTTCATTTTTGATATTTCCCTATCCTTTTCCTTCGCACTATCCTTTGGAGTTTTCTTTTTCGTAAACGTTGGCTTCTTTTTTATCTCGTTGCTGTTAGACGCTTTCATATTCTTCTCAGATCTGCTCTTCTGTTTGGCGTTAGGTATAAGCTTCTTTTTTTCATTAGCGTTAACAAGAACTCTCTCTAGAAGTTCTTTATCAGTATACTTCACAATCATGTTTTCTGCATGCTCTTGACTTGGCGTCACTTCTTCATTCAAATTTTCCGTCAAATAACCACCCTTCTCAGGTGCGGGCGCAGTTGACTTAACAGTGCTACAGAGAACATTTGGGCCTGATTTGATTTCATTTTGACAAGATTGTTCTTCTAAGGCAACATCATTCGCTTTTTTCTCACATTCATCTGTATCCGCTATCGAGTGTGAACTGTGGGTTTTCTCTGAACTGGCAGATGATGAGGTAGAGGAATCAGCACCCCTTCGCAGAGGTTTACAAGAGATCTTAAAACTCTTCTTCTTGCGTATTTTTTTGGGTTTGCACTTTATGTCTCCTTTACCGGGAACTTGTACATTTTCTTTGAACTTCCTGGCTGTTAACTTGCCCATTGGTTTTACTAAAATCATACGAAAAAGCCATAACACAAAGCAAGGTATGCATTTAGAAGTCTGGGCACTACTTCAATCCTCGAAGAAAGGGTCACGTGATTATGCTCATACTTTTCTTTCATGATAATCAACCAAATACCTTTTTTTCCAATTTCTTTGCTTCTCATTGGAGCTGTAACATTTTGAATCACATTTCGCGACTCTGCTTGTGGCGATCCTTTCTTAGTACTGCACGGTGACACTTCTCCAACTACCAAGATAAGGAAAATAGTGACGCCACAGACGGAAATACAGGTTGCCATGGAAAACACTGTTAAGCTCAAGATCTGACTAAATATTTTACTAACAAGGTTAGGGACCTTACGAAGCTACGACGGCAACAGGGATGACGACGTGAGACAAACAAAAGATTCATCTTCATGGGTTTGCTTTAAAATGGAAGTCTGTTTCACATTATACTATTGTCTTGAAGTTGGAAACGAAGACGTGAGAATAGCAGTATTTGGGATTAACCTTCCTTGACTCTCTGAGTTCAAGAAACAACTTCATAAACATTATAAACAAACTTCTTAATCCAAATGAAATTTTTGTTGTTTTGCGATTCATTGAACAGGAATATCTTGTACGTCGTCGCCGTCGTAGTTTTGTAACGTACCTATTTTCTAGCGTTGAACGCACCTCAGCAGTATGGATAGTTCAGCAAAATAATTCAATAGCCTACATCGTACACTTTCTATATTATACAGATTTCGTCAGATTTTCTATGACTTAAAAATCCCAATTTTAAAGATCTAGCAACTCGTTACCCTGACTCCTTCGCTGTGTCTTATCTTCACCTTTGTATCTCCTAAGAAAACCGTATCTCCGTACTCTTTTCTGGGAACGAAAACAGATAAACTTCATAGCCTTTTATAATCTCAATATTAAACCAACATAAAAAACAACAGACTATCAATTCCAAAGAAAACTACAACTAATATCTGGGAAATTTTAAGATACTTCACAACTGTACAGCCCGGCATTTGATGTCAGAATGAATACAACCTTTAGCTATTTGGTACCTACCTTTAATGAGAGTTCTTTTGCATTCTTTGCTTCTCTCAGAGCGACAGTTACAGCACGCCCGAAATGTTTGCCTCTGTAAGACAGCTGAAACAAAAAGTATATTGTATAGAAGTTTTCATAGCACTGAGACTAACGAACAGTCAAGCTTTGGTGAGCTGTTTCTGATGTCTGATCTCTGTTGCAGAAAATCGTATGGAATAGAAAACACTGCCGACTTAGCGATACCAACCCTTGGAATTTATATTTGTCGATAAATACGGGGATTTAGGATGAACTATATCGGCTAGTCAGATTTCTACGAAGATTCGCTGAAGATTTTCAAACTTTTCAAACGATCTTACCGTTCCCAGGTCTTTTAAAGACTCATCACCAGTAAAGTTCGTCACAGCGATTTCCGGTAACCATGCCCGAGAGACGTCTTTACCAAGAAATGTCAAATGGTAGCTCACCTTTAAAAAACATCCAAAGAACAAATGTAAACAAATTAACAGAATACATGTAATAAGACGCATATTATATAGGTGGGTGATGAGAAACCCATCCAAACTTCGTATCGAGTCTAATATTACTCAGAGTTTAAATACTGTGTTTAATTTTTATGAAAGAAAATCAACGTGTGTAGAATTGATTTTTTTGGCAATCCACGCAATTCCCTTTTTGATGTGATAACTTGACGCAAACTATTATCATTCCATAGCGATTTGCGTTTAAGCAAAACTTAATAAAGTGATTAACAATACAAAGCATCAAAGTGAGGTTGGCGTGATACAAAGCATCAAAGTGAGGTCGAGGTGTATAGTTTGACAAAATATTAACGTTTAAACTGAGCTCAGAAAACGTGTATTCTGATTGGCTTTCACCAACATCAAAGTACTATACCAGAAAAACAGAACAAGAAATACAGAAAGATGCTTATTATAGAAAAAAATTTTCAGCCAAAATTCGAGTTTGAAATCAGTAAATACCAGTGTTTTCTCTTTCTTCTTCTCTAAGTAAAAGTAGCTGTCAAAATCTGGATCATCTTCAATGATGGCAGGCCACCTGTTGATAAACAAGAAAATGAATACAAGAAATTGAAGGAAGGGCGAGTTGAGGGGTTGACTAACAATTGCTAGGATCATTAATGAAGAAGACATACCAAGGATATCCGGTCATCTTCCCTAAAACAAGAGAGCCCGGTGTATGCGTTGTGTAGACTGATTCATCTTCACTCTCTGAAGGAATTGTTTCCTGAGTATCATCGCAGTTATTATGTTTCTCATCTAAACCATAAACAAAAAAATTCAAAACCATAAACAAAAAAATTCAAAACCATAAACAAAAAAATTCAAAACATAAACAAAAAAATTCAAAACATAAACAAAAAAATTCAAAACAGTAAAATGAACAAACTAATGCTTAGCTTGCTATCCTTTTTTCTTGTTTAAAGACGAATAATAAAATTTTTTACTTTACTGAAATCTCAGGGACAAAATAAAACTTTGCAGCATGTATTTGTAGTAATAGTGAGAACTGAATAACAGGATTTGAGATTCAAATAGAAATAACAGCAGAGACGTATGTCATAAACAAAAGGCAGAGACTATTGAGAATATTAAAAACACATTGCCAACCTTCATTCATACAGCAAAGCCATTTTCCATCTGCAACTGTCGCTAAGTCATCCAGATGATCAACCCTTCTCCACTTCTGACATTCAGCCCGGTCACACTGAACCCAATGACTTCTTCTTTCAGTCAGTGGAGATACCGCAGGAGGACTAGGCTAAGGGAATCATGAAGGGTAACTGACATTATTATGCCATGGTAAAATGTTAAATAATGAAGCACAAATGAAAAATTCATCGTACCAATTCTTTGGTAGGTGTGTTAACTACAGTGGATGTTTTCAAAGAATTGTGAAGATCTTCAGCTGTATGGAATTCAGTTATATCGAACTCATAATTTATGTAATCAGCTTTTTTATTGGTTCCGACTGGTAGAGAGGGTTCTGACTTTTCAACTGACGCATCTGATGAAAGAGACTTAGAGCTTTCCATATTGGCAGTTGAGTTTTCTTCAGACGACAGAACGATCTCGTTTCTCTGTAATTTGTTTTTTGCAGTGCCATCACAGACTTCAAGCTGGTCATTGCTTGATAGCAGCCTCTCAACGACTTCTCCAATAGTACGCCTGGTACGACTGACATTCGGAATATCTTCCTCATCTTCATTATCGGAAAATAGTTTTCCGCTATCTTCCACCTAAGGCAAAATATAAAACAAAACGCAGCTCTAAATTTCTATAACTAGGTAGATGAAAAAGGGAAGCCTGAATAATGCCATCACTATTCAATCTAGCATACTATATGTTAGTTTGAGAGGGCATTCTAATATTCAAAGTTGATAACTGATCATAAACTTTACTTGAAGCTCGTGCTTACTATAAGGTGCATGCCGAATCAAATACTTATGGCAAGACAATAGATATTTTATACTATTTTTTTTTTCTCTCTCTCTTTCTCTCTCTTCATAATCTTGACAATTAGTGGTAGAGGAATTACCGGATTTTCTTTCTTGAGATTGTTCGGATCACTTGCAGTGAACTATGAAAACAAACAAAACAGATCGTAGCATTAACATGATTTCCAAAACGTAACAAGGAAAATATTTCTTAAAAAATCTGACAGAATAATTCATTACCATATTACTTGAAATGGAGTCTATATCAAAATGGTGCACTGATATTTTGGACAAATCTTGAAAGACTTCACAATTATTAGCGTCCATGTAATTTTTTGTAAATACTATCAGATTAATAATTTTATATATTTTATATTTTCGCTGTTGTAATTAAACATAATGTAGTTGATTGCAGCAGATTACAAAGAAGAAAGAAAAACACTCCAACTTAGTTTCACATCAAAACTATAGAGACAAAATCTCATCAGACACACATAAGAAGCCTTGGCTGTTCTTAAAAATCATCACATCTGCCATTTTTTAAGACTGGGTGATACATATTGAACAGAAAAAGATTTTGCTCCCTAAGGCACTCAAACGAAGCATAGAGAAGGAATGTAAAATCTCAGTCAAACAATGTTTTCATTTTTACTTCCATGAGCATCAACAGAAATGAACAAGAATTGTGTGTTCCCTTGGAACATTGGGATGATGGCACCAAAAATTTCAAAAATTGCTTTAGTTAGTTTCATACATTAATACAAACATTCTATTACTTCTGTTAAACAAAAATATACAAAATAAACATTATATACATAATAAAAAAACTTCTTACAAAGGAGGTAACACAAATAAATTACAAGTAAATATCAGATATGCTCTGTTACTGTCATGTAATGGCGGAAACAAAGGTCAACTTCATGTTCGAACCAAAAATCAAAACAAAAGAAGATTAAGATCCCAAAGAGTTGCAAACAGACAACAAAAGAACTTTTATGTACTGTAGAGTGAAAGTGAAACAAAACACAAAATAACAATCAATAAATTTTATTTCCAAACATAAACTTTTCCACTTGCATTTCCCCCAGCAATAATCCGCTGCATGGGATGGAAAGCATTCACTGAATTGACGGTATTCAAGTTCTCATCAACGATGGAAAACCAGGAAGAGAGTTTTGGATTTTCTTCGCAGAAATACAAGTCCAGCTTTACATAAAAGAAAACACAATCGTAACACTTCACCATGCATGTAACAAAAATGCTTGGAAAAAGCTTCTAATTTCATTTATGTTGATATTTATTTTTGTTTAGTACAAGTTCCTTGAAACTTGAAAAAATACAAGTTGCAAGTATCCAAGTGAGAAGTATATAAGTGATCAAAATAAGAGTAATAACAATGAAAACAGGCTCTTACAAGAAACTCATAAAAAATCATAGTACAGACCTGCCTTGGCATTGCCATGCTTCCACAGAGAAAACAGTTATCTGTAAGTGGGTCCCAACAAGCACGAAATGTAGTTAACCACCGCCCTGTGTTGTTATTATGTCTAGACATACATTTAACAAGAAATCTGGGTGCGAAAATGGAATTTTACTCAATGATCCATCAATTTTGGTGAAAACATAAAAGATTTCAGTGATCAGAAAAACACAAAGTTCAGTTGAAAAACGAATACAGCAGGCTGCTCCAAAGAAATTTTAGTTGTCTATTATCAACCAAATCAACCCACAGAAATTTTAAGGCAGTCCACGAATCGCAGGCTTTATTAATAAGAAAAACAATTTCATATGAGCAAAAAGTAAAAACAAAATTATAACAAATGGGACTGAGAAAAAGCTCAAAAAATGAGAACAGCTAGCTTCATTTTATTGGTTCTTACAAAAAACATAGGGAATTATCATGAGGGAATTGTCATGAAGATTTACAGAAGGGAATTATCATGAAGATATATAGATTAAAACGAATGAAACTCACTTAAAAGACCATTTAGGAGGTGATGTCATACAGCCTTTATTGTCCACATCAAATACCCTGAAAAAAACAACAACATTTACTCATCTTGTTAGCGATCCTTCTTCATGTAATCTTCATGTTACAAACACACTGTCAATTTTCTTTCTTCGCACAAGGTTCATCATGAGGACAAATAATTAATTAGAGAAGGTAGTTTATGAACAAGCTTTTTTGAGTTCATTTAATTAGTTTAAATCCATATGAAAACTGACAGAATTAACATTGACCATTCAAGAATTAATTAGCCATGCTTGAATAAAGAAAGAAATACCCATGTTTGATCAAAATGCTCACTCCAAATAAAACAGAGAGTTTGGAGGTTGTAGACCAGTCAACAGCAACAGGTGTTTTGTAGAAATTAAATTATGTTATGTTTTGAAATATGAATACTTTGTAATATTATCAGTTTCGGAGTTCCAATTAATCTGTTACTATTATTATGTTTATCAAAAAATTACCACATTCTCTTTAAGCCAATAAATAGATGATAAAATCAGAATCACCTCAGCAAATTATCTTGTGCAGTGAACAACAACTTCTTTCCTGTGATTGGCGAAAAGAAACAAGATGAGGTCGTTCGTGCAGCTTGAAATGATGATAAGCACTTGTTGCGTTTTTTAGCCGACAAATTACGAATATCCCATGTAGCAATTGTACTGAAAGATAAAGTGAGTGTTATGAATACAGGAGAAATACACTCTTTGAAAAAAACTATCTGTACTGAGCTTTTCTACAGTACAGTTCTTCAATAAATGTTAAAAGAATTTTATTACCGGCTGAAAAAGAACTATCCCAGAAAATAATCTTTAACGTTTATTTATCTATCTATTCAGTAACATAAGAGCCCATAAGAAAAGTATTTCTGAGTAGTATTTCATTAAACCATGGGTGTAACTTATATATATTTTTACATAACCCTTACTCCTTTTTTCAGAGGTTTTCAGTATTAAATGTTGATGTATAAATGAAGTATAAATCATTTTACCCATCATAACATGAAGCAGCAAACAGATTCTCATTCAAGGGATGACAATCTATGCATCGTACGCTTTTATCAAAAAGTCCAAAAGACTGCTCAAGCCTCCTAAAAGATAGAAACAATTGAATAGGCACTATTCTAAAATTAATTAGTTGCCAAGTATTTCAACTGATATATTTGGTATTTATTGGGTATTCGCACATGGGATAGGCGAATTTGACACATCCTTTTCAAAGTTAAACTTACTAGTTATTATATTAAGTTATTATTACATATTTATACGAGAATTTTATTATATATTATTATAATTATAATTATACATAACTATAATCATAATGTATAATTATGTATAATTTCATTATTTCATTAGGGCTTCAGTCGCTGTCTTACCCCGAATTAACATCAACAAGAATAACCTCGCCATTGCTACAAGCACATAACAAAGCTTCACTTTTATCTTTTAACCAAGCAAAATAGTTGAATCGTTTGTTTTCGTTTTCAGCAAAACCATAAATCTATGCAAAAGTAAGAGAACAGTTGGTTAAAGTTCCGAAAACAGGCCCTGTAGAGATCTTTTTGATGGTAATATTGTAAGGATTTAGAACTAATGTTAAATATTAAATTTTGGTGCATCAACAGAGCTTGAAAATCTGGTTGCACATTACTGTGGATATACACAAACATTGGTATGTATACCCATCCAACAGGCAAATATTCTGTGTAGGGTTCTGGCTAACTTAAATCTAGCATGTGTTGTAACAACAATGTAAATTGTGTTGAAATGAGTGCATTAGCAATAAGACTGAAATAAAAAATTTGAATACTACTATATAAATGAAATAAATACTGTGAAAGAGGACAGTAAGGAAAACGATAAAAGGAATTACCAGTTTGGTGTTCACATTGAAGTATGACATATAATACGGAGACTTGATATTAAGATTCCTTAAGCAATTTATAGAAAAAACAGAAAGTGCAACTTATACTTTGGAAATTCAAAAAGCGTACTAGACAAAAATACCAGAAAATATATGTCACACTGTAATTTTGGATTCTGCTGTTTTGAAAACTGACATCAAATGAAGCAATTCAATCATAAAAAGAAGTACTTTACTTCATTATAACAATTGATACAACAATAACAATACACTTGACAATGACAACATAACAAAACAATAAAAGGGTAAAACACTGAAAAAATAAATAAAATGATGACATAAACACAAAAGACAGATATAGGTATTAGGCAACCTGTGCATGCAAGAAGTCGATTTCTGTGTTTACACAGAGCATATACAAAACAATGAAGTTGTAACCAATATAAGCAGTACTTTATCGACAATATTTTCATTGATTGGGTTATTGGGAAAATTATTCTTTACTGGGCATTGTACAGATTTTCTGAAACTACTAAGACTTTTTTGACACAAGTGTGCATACAATTTTTCAAGCCCTGCATTAATAAATTTACGTCAGTAATAAATAATACCTGCTGAAATGATGCTTTCGCGAAATCTCCATATCTAACAGTGCCATCGTAACTGCATGAGAATAACTTCTTGTTGTCTTGTGGTGAAAACTTTATACAGTTGATCGGTCTTGTATGAGGTTCAAACAAGAAAATTTCATTTTTTCCATCATCACTGGAGTCCTGTTCCAAAATAATGCATAGAAATAATATCAGCAAGGCTCAGACAGAATTTTAAATTTTTTCTCTGAGTTTTCCCGATTTATTCCTTAAAAAAAATACCAATTTTACTAAAATTATATTAACCTTTTTCTCAGAGTCAATGATTCAATAACACAAAGTTTCCTAAATACTTTTTACACCTTCTCCATTATTTTTAAATCATCTTCATATTTCTCAGTTTTCTGGAAGAAAGTACTTCCAGAAGAAACCATTTTGAGGGAAAGATTTTCGAACTTGGGCCAATTGTCTTACAGGATTTAAGTTTTGAGAATTCGGCAAAAAAACTACACAAGGTTTTACTAGGAACACTTTCTTCCTTTTAACCCCTGATAAGACAAGATGACTGACAAGTATTACACAAACTTTTTCAAGAATCAGTTATCATTTGCTACACTGCCACTAAACCAAAGACATGGTACCATTATCAGATTACTTACCAGATCCCAAATGCCAATTCCACCCCATTTATCACCTGCCACAATTATCGTTTTCTCCACAGCTGGGTGTACTGCCATTGAAAAAATTCGGCTTTTCGTGACTTTACCAACTTTATGCACATTGAGTGAAGTTATAGCTTTTTGGTATCTATAAAATGCATGTTCAAGATAAGGCCAGGTTATTACTTTTGACTCAATCCATGTTTTTCATCAGACTAGCAAATGGGAATAAGCAATGTTCATTGTATTTGACAAATAGATTGATGACAAAATAAAGATCACTTACTCCCTGAAATCAGCACTGTTGCTATTGCAGCTATCCTTGGCCACTATGTCCTAATCATGAAATAGAAACGAACCTTGTGTGTATGAGTGACCGTGCTATTGTCAAAACCCCAAATTTGCCACATGCACACAGTTTCGAGCTTCCCAACAGACTACTTTTGTCAGGATATTTAAAGTATGTCACTTATCAGGCCCCAAATCAACTGAAAACATATTTGTATGAAAGTGATTAAAGTCCAAAATGTTCGAACAGAAAAACTTTCCAACAAAAACTTGCTCAAAAGCTTTTCCTGACTAAAGTTTTTGTTGTTAATGTAGTTTCAACAGGGACTTTCACAGACTGAAGAAGCATTGGCTAAACTCCCCTTTCAGCTGAAGTATGTATAATCAGGGCATTAGTTGACGTTTCACATGACGTTTTTCACTGTGTTGGGAAGCTGGTTCACCAGTTCAGCTTGGGGTCTTAGGGGACAAAAATGTAGATGAAATTGGGAAATTAGGTGTGATTAGATTTATTGGGAAAATGTTGTTATACGTTATCTGTCAGGCCTAGCTAATGCCCTGATAATATAGGAAAAGGAGGAGGCTGTTACCGTAAAAAAAGTTTACCTTTTGGCATAACTGTGACCAGGAATGTATTGCACTTGTAGCACTCATATCGTTGATATCATTCATGGCCATGTTCTCTGGTTTTCTTCCCTAAACAGGTACAGAAGACAACTGTTGGCAGGTATTTAAAATTTATATATATTTAAATACATTTTTGAACATCATTCAACCATGTAATCTGTCAAAGTATGAAAAAATAACTCATCACATACTCTGTCTTCAATGACTGTGCTGTTGTATCTGTCTTTAGGTTCCACAAAATCAGGTGGCAAGAAAAGTAACTCAGACGGCTTTTTACGGATACGCAGAGACATTCTTCTTGGCTGGTTCAAAACTTCTTCTTTCTTTAGTTTCTTTCTTGCGGCATGGCTAAAATCAACGAAATTGCCACAAGGTTAACCTTTCAGCTTACTTTAGTTCTTTGCTAAAAACAACATCATGTTTACGTTTCCATTCCAACTACTATGATCTTTCTTTTCGTTGCTTCTGAGGAGAGAGCTTGCTTTGCCTAAATGAATAAAATGCAACTTGAATTCATTTAAAGATCAAGAACAAACGATTAGTTGCTAAGAGGGGACAGGGTTGACAGAAGTAGGCATTATGAAAAAAAACTTACTTTGCTCATGTTAAGTACTTGAAACATCTCCATGTTTTTCTTGACATTTTCCTTTTGAAGTAACTCCAACTCAGAAAGCTGATAATTATGTACATCAAACTCTTCCAAATCTTCACCTTCACTGCTATCTCCTTTTGTCTTCTTCAAATAAAAATCAAAACAACATCTCAGAAAAATACTCTCACAAAAGACTTTAAACTTTTTCAAAAACAGGCAACTACATTTTTTATTTTAAGCAAATTGTAGGATTGAAATTGTGGAGAAGATTGCATCTTATTTCATCTTTCTCCAAAACTAAAGATCGTGCATCATTTATTTAAATTTTAATTTCACTCACTTCTTTCATGGCTTGTTTTGTTGCTTTTCTTGACATATTACAAACAGTAGTTAATTCCTCTAATACCTAAAAACAAAAACAACTTTTTCCATACAGTGTTTTAGTAGGAATAGGGTACCAGTCTGTGGCCAACACCTACTCCTGACAGGAAAACCCTTTCTCAAGATTAAAGGAAGCATAGATCATGCAATCATAAGATCGTTGGCAACTTACTTATTTTAAGGGGAACGTTTAAAGGAAAAACAATCAAACTAATAGTAGATTACAACCATGCACATAGTGTGCACAATATGTAAATAAACCAATTTTTCACATACATAAAATGCAATGGAATAACACAAACATGTTTAGATATGGACAGAGAAAAAGAACAATGAAATTCGGCAGAGTACCAACAATTTTCCATTGCAAAAGATTTTTATAACTATATGTATGGAAAAACTGCAAGGTCAAAATCATTACATCTTTGATCAGAATTCATTTTCTGTAGTTACACATTTTTTTTATAAGAATAACATAAATTGGCTTAAACCTTATGATTCTTAATAATTCTTCAAATATGAGCCCCTGATGTATTCTTAAGAGATTCTTAAATATTACTGGATAAAACAAGGGAGGAAACATGGAAAATATGGAAAACAATACTCAATTTGAACATATTCTTAACAAAAATAACAAACATGGAAAACAATATTAACAGAAAAAAGCAAAAGCTGTTCAGAGCTGAATCAAATAATGAACACTTCCACCACAATATCAATATCGTCTTCTCCTCGACATAGTATCATCTTGTTATAAAAAGAATTCTTATAAAAAAAAAACTGTGTAGAGGGGATGGTATGCCTTGGTCTTTGTCAAGTTCTAATTAATTTTCAAATTCTAATTAATTCTAATTAAGCTTCTATTTCCTCTACATTTAAGAGACTACTAGCTAGGGTTGCATACTTCCTCTGCACTTGTTTAAAAATTACACTGATTTTTGAGAATCTAGCCACAGTATATTGTATTTTAGTAGAGAAGTAAGTTTTCTTCAAGCTCAGATTGCTATATCTTTCGTATTGAATTTTTTGTCCTTCTTTTCTTTAGAAACACCTTAAAAGCATAGAAACTAGAATACTGAGTCCAATAGCATCATGATTGACAAAGACAATGGATCCACCTCCAAACCAGTTATTAAATGCAGATATAGAAATATGGCAGAAGGTCATCGCTGAGCTTGCTCTCAAGTCACCAAATCAGCAAGTCAAAAACTATTAAAACATACAACCCAGAAAAATCTACCAAGGAAAACTGCAAAGTGTTGAGCAGCAAACACAACAAACCTGTGATCGAGGATACCCTTGAGTTCTTGTCAAGGTATACAATCAAAAAAGAAAATAAAGATGAACTGTGCCTCAAAATTAAGAACTATTTTCCAGATATCTGTCAAATATGCAGCTCATCCTACACATTCCAATTTCAGGATAAAGCCTTCATGCATTGTGCAATGTGTGGACAAGAGGTCCACAAGTCCTGTTACCTCAATCTACTAAAGAAAACGAACCTTATCAGTGAACTGAATTCATGAAGAAGAAGTTACAAAAGGAAAATGAGAAAAAGTTGGTAATCTGCTACAAAAGGAAAATGAGAGAAAGTTGATAATCATGTCAGAAAGCAGGACTACCGCACCAAATGTCAATGACAAGCAAGGAAACATCTGAGACAGAAGACAACAAGGAGAACGTAGAGTCAGATTATTCTGGAGCACTAACTAAAACACAAACCTGCAATTTGCAAGCATGGTTTAAAAGGTCGTGATTGTAAGTACAACCACCCAAAAGCATGTCAAAAGCTAATGAAATTTGGCAACAAAGGACCAAATGGATGCAAGATGGGAATTACATGTCCAAACTTTCATCCTCGAGTGCCTCATCTCTTAAACAAGGTGAATGTTTAAATGAATCCTGTACCTTTGCTCATGTGAAGGGTCCGAAACGGAAGGCATCTCCACAAGAAAACAAACAATATAACTTACAGCACAAGACAACAGCACAAAACAGAAAGGAATTTTTTAATCATTCTAGAGAGACTTAAATCCGACATTCTACAGGAGATCGATCAGAAAATTGCTGTGATGACATCAGCAAAAATGAACAATCTCAACCAGAAGAATCAGCCTATTCAATACAATCCACACTATCATCACCAACCACAACAACAGGATTTAAGCCACAACATCATCAGGTGGGATCGGCCTCAAAACATGCACTGGGACCTGAGACAGAATCCCAACCTGGAATTTTAAATTCCTCTTCGATCTTCAATGTACAAGGACTGAAACCTCTTACCGTTCAATCAACAGTACCCTGATACTAAACGATAATCTTTTTACAATTAGCTGAAACATGGCTCAGAGAACACAAAGATGCTGAAATTAATATTGAGGGATACAAAATATTTAGAGCAGACAGACAAAGAAGAAAAACAAGATTTGGTCACTCTAGCGGAGGAGTAGCAATTTATATGAAAGAGGACTTCGCTGCACCTTTCAAACCATTACTAACATATTCAAATGGAGTTAATGAGCTTTTTGTTACTCGGAGATATACCACATTGTTATTTGCGAAATATATCGCCAGCCTGATGATACAACAAATGGAAACCCCTCAACAAGCAAGGAATTCAAAAACATATTAACTATTTTAAAACTGAAACTTGATGTATTCAGAGACAAATTACCGGACATTTTTATCGGTGGAGATTTTAACCTTCCACATATTGATTGGAAGAATGATTCCCTCAAAGAAGGAATAACCAAAGATGAGAAGCTAATGAAACAGCTTCTCTCTGATTTTATGGGGGACTTCAACCTACTGCAACCTACACCAACACATAAGAGTGGAAATATTTTTGATCTACTACTCACAAACAATATACATAGTTACGTCACAAACCCCACAGTTAAATTATCAGATCACTTCCTGTTGAACATGAAAACCCACTTCAGACCTATTGAGGAAGAGCCAGTGGCTCAGGAACCTACTCTTAGAAATACAATTTCCACTCAAGCATAATTGATTGGGACAAATTGAATGGGAAATCAAAAGCAACGGAATGGGATGATTTGAAAGACGACTTACCTGAAGTTCAAATCAATAAAATTACCAACAGAATTATAAATGTAATAAAAGATCATGTTCCATCACAATCCGGAAACCCACGACATAAGAAAGCAATCCCAAGAGACAGGAGGATTTTATTTCGAAAAAAGGAAGAAAACACTCAAAAAATTTACTAAGGTTCCAACAAAGATTAAAAAAGAATTACTTGACATTGAATTTCAACTAAATCAATCTTACAAACAGTTGATATTCATAAAAGCAACAACATAACACCAATCTACAAAGGAGGAGATCAAGGAGACCCTGCTTATAGACCTGTATCCTCAACGTCACACATGACCAAAGTATTTGAGAAAATTGTGCGGAAGGCTATATAACCAAGCACTTGGATGACAATGACCTCTTTAACTTTTCCCAACATAGCTTTCGTGAAGGAAGATCTTGCCTGAGCTAGCTTCTGAGCCACATTGATGAGATACACGTTTTTTTTTATATAAGAAACACACTTTTTGAGTTCAGCTTCAATGTTTCTTAATATTTTCATATTTTCAGCCTAGAATGTTTCTTAAATGTTTCTTAACAACAGTTCAGTTAAAACTATAGAAAACTCTTTTTTGGCACTCACTGGTAGTTAGTTAAAGCAAAAAGTGTGTTTCTTATATAAAAAAAAAACGTGTATTGCAATGTCTGTTTATGTTTTCAGAACTTAAGAATTTAAATGAAGCCAATGCAGTGTTCAGTTTCGAATCTTTTTATGCTTTAAATTTAGAATATTCTGTTGTTGAGAAAAAGAAAATACAGCGATGTCGAAGAAGCAAAGAACTCTAGCCGATTTTGGTTTTACCAAAACAATCATCCACAGAGGAAATGAAATGAAAGTTGACATTCCAAACAGAATATCTGACTCACCACCAAAGCTGAAATGTCCTAATTGCGAACAAACGTTTTTAAACCAGCAAGGGCTTTCCATTCATATTTTATGTAAACATTCGGCAACAAATAAAAAAGAAAATAACGACCCGTCAGGTAGCTGTAAACGAAAGATAATTGACACAGAAGAAGGTAAAAGCCAAGAGGAAAGCATTATCGAGGAAAGTGTAAATGGAAAAGAGCTAGAAAAGAATGAAGGTCATGTAGATATTCAGCCTGAGGAACAAGTAGATGATTCAGCTGCTGCATCTAAAAAAACAAAATACGACCGTAGACGAGGCCAGGAAAAGAGAAAATCTGTTACAAACAAGTTTAAAGCAAAGGTAATTGCAGCTGTGGAAAGTGGAGAGAAGGCTATTTCTGTGGCAGACCGATTTAATGTTAATAGGTCTCAAGTTTCAGCATGGTTAAAGCTGAAGGAAAAGATCGTAAAAGCTGCTGTTAAGGATCACAAATCGTTGTTCCATATACGTCCAGCTAAAAAGTACAATCAACTTTATCGTGCATTGTTTGAAAAGTTTGAGAAAGCAAGAAACGAGGGGAGGAGAGTTGATTTTAATTGGCTATGGAGCAAAGCTCGTATTATTTATAGAGAACAACAAAATGACCCAGATGCTTTTGTGAGAAAGCATGTGATTGTTGGGTTCATTAAAAGGAGAAATTTGAAACTAAGACGGACACAGAGAAACAGAAAGCCAAACAAGGAACATTTTAGAGAACCAATGGTGAAGTGGCATTCCACATTACGAGAGCGTCTGATTAAAACTGGGAAAAATGATGGTTTTGATCCAAAATATGGAAGATTTCTGCCATCTCAACGATACAATGTTGACCAGTCACCATTGCCTTTCGCTATTAATACAAAAACAACGTATGAGCACGTGGAGCCAAAAAACCCAGAAAATCGTCACAAGAAAGTATGGGTCAGCCAACCTGGATCGGGTTTAGATAAGAGACAATGTTCTCTTCAAATTTGTTTTCGACCCTCTGGTCTGCAACCGAGAGTAGCCGTAATTTTCCGTGGAAAGGGTAAAAGGATATCTTCTGCTGAAAAATCTTCATGGCATCCAGATGTCGATGTGTATTTTCAGGAGTGTGCATGGGCTGATAGCGATTTTTGCCTCAACTGGGTGGAGAAAACACTAAAACCAGCAGTTGATGGGAGGTTTGTTTTATTCTGTGACAATCTCTCAGGGCAAATAACAGAAGAATTCAAGCAAAAGGTGGCGGAGATTGGAGGTATTTGTTGGTATGGCTTACCAAACGCAACAGACATCTGGCAACCAGTTGATGCTGGTTATGCTGAGCAGTTAAAAGTTCAAATTAAATTGGAACATTTTAAATGGCTTGATAGTGATGAAAACACAGAAAAGTGGTATGGTGTCGATCAGTCATTTACTGCATCGGAGAGAAGAATACTTTTAACACAGTGGATAGGGGAGGCATATAAAAGCCTCCTTAATAGCAAGTACGATGGTTTCCGTTTCCGATTATTTCAAAAAACTGGTTGTCTTTTAACTGCAGACGGAACAGACGATGAATTTGTGCAACCCGAAGGTCTACCAGACTACAAAGTTCCGCCACCTGCTATTTTAGAGCCAGCCACAACACTGCCAGACGTGCCAGATGACCATGGCATTGCCCCAGAACCTGACGATGAGTATGTTGAAAGTATAGAGAATGACGGAGAAGAAGATGACATGATCGTGGAGGAGACAAGAGGCGTGTTTGATGGAAACGTATTTGATTTGTTCGATAACTTTAGTGACATTTAGAGACAGTTTAACAGTTTGTAGCACTTTGTTTTTAAAAATATTTCGTTCATCAAGATTTCAGCCTGACCATGTTTCTTAAATGTTTCTTAATTTTTACCAAATTTGAGCTTCATGTTTCTTATATAAATGTTTCTTATATAAAAAAAAACGTGTATTAACCCTACTGGAGGATAGCAACGATGTTGATGTAATATATATCGACTTCAACAAAGCCTTTGACAAGGTTGACCACCTTATTAAGTAAACTGAAAGCTCTTGGGATCGATGGAAAACTATTAGCATGGATTGAATTCTTCCTGAAAGATCGCAAAGAAATTGTTGTGGTTGAAGGTGTCCCATCTGAACCAGCTCCACCTGGACTACTGCTCTCAACTTTGGAATTTGATTGAAAAAGGCCTGATTCAAACTATTGAGAAACTACAACAAACATTCACAAGGTAGATTGACAACATGAAGCAAAAAAACTACTGGGAAAGACTTCAAACCCTCAAACTGTACTCACTGCAACGTCGAAGAGAGAGATACATCATCATCTATACATGGTGTATTCTCGAAGGACTCACACCAAATATTGGAAAGTTTCAAAATGGAGCAGAGACTCGTGGTATCTCATGCCATATAAATCGTAGACAAGGAAGAAAGTGCCACATTCCCCTGATCAAACGAAGTCCCTATCAAACCCAAATCTACGCATCCATACGCATGCAGGGTCCCAAATTATTCAACCCTAAGAAGCCCTAAGAAATCTAACAAACTGCAAAAAGGATGTTTTCAAAAAGAACCTTGACAAATTCCTATGCACTGTCCCTGTAACGGAAACTTATCCAAAATGCGTTTGAAACGATAAACATATATTTTCCAAACAGCAAATACGCTACAAAAAAGTAACAAAAAAGGAGGCTATTTGAGATTTAACTTTAAAAACGTAGAAAAACTAATATTAAATTAAACAAGAAACTAGAAACATTCAAACAAGAACAGAAACACACACACAAAAAAATATACTTACTAAAGTACGTTTCAAATGAACTTGCACAGTTTTTATAAATGCTTGGCAATGCTTGACCTAAGTGACTTTAAAGGATTATATCTCGCGATCTATTTTACGTATTTGAAAAATTATTTCGCCTTTTGAACGATCAAAGATTGAAATTTGTCTCACAAAAAATTGAGCTGTTTTGCTTTTTTCTACAAAAAGCTCGTGTTTTTCATCTTTGTTTTTCTTCTTCCCTTTTCATTATTCTTCCAAATTTCTTATATCATGAAAAAGTGCTTTTTAAGCTTGACACAGCACAAAAAGAATTTTTGCAATATCTCATAACCTTCAAATTTGCCAAGCATTTATAAAAACAGTCTTAAAATACAGGGATGTCAAAAACCAAAAACCACAGCTTAACATGACTAACATAAGTCACGTATTGCAACACTAACAAAAGTGTACACAAACGCCTTACAAAAACTGACATGAATTTATTACAAACATCTAAAAAAACGAGCAGCAATTACAACAAAAGGACAGTTACAATACAAACAAAGAAATTACATAAAACATATAACACCCTACAGACAATATAAAGGACAAATACATCTATATACTATTATAACATAATACTGCTACATAAATGCAACTGGGGAGGAGAACCAAATGGCTGCACATGCCGTGCCTCGGCTGCAATAGTCCCCAATGAACCTCTCGTTTCAGGCTTCACTGGCCTGAGGTGAGCAGAGTCGAACACTCTTGCAGTGATGACTTTTACTGGTCTCAACGAGATGGGTGATTTCAAGATCTGAGAGAAAACTATTTCAAGTAAACTTCAAGTAAAGAGTCCACAAGACTCACAAATGTCAGCAAAATCGACAATATATAATATGTAATGAAAAAAAAATTGCGATGTCTCTCTTTTAGGTGACTTTTTAGTTCTATATACACAGAACTATGTCCATGGTGTTTTGCAAAACTTTTGCTTGAATCTTCCCACACATACAATGGTACTACCACTAAAAATAATTTTCGCATTCAATCATCTATAAAAGAAAAAATATTCTGTTGCAGAAGACAGTTACTGTAATTGCAAAAAATGATAAACATAAAGACTATGAACACACTTCAACTGTAAGCACACTCAAGGTGTCCATGTCATATGTACAGAAAATTGGTAATCAAAACTTTTTTTTCATGACATCTCGGGCACTATTGCATTTTCGTATTCCGTTTTGCCATAGCATATACATATACCTATTGGCTCTTTCCTGTCATTGTGATGTACTGTATGAAGGCCAATGCAAATTATCCACAGTCCACCTTTCTGTTGTTTATCTGTGAAGAATTCTTCTATCAATAACATTGTCAGCATCACTGTTATTGAAGAGTTTCTATAGTATTGCAGATATGAATTTGAATACTTATACATTTTATTTTGACATTCAACTCCATTATTAGTTGACAAGCAATCAGTCCTTTCTTCTGTATGCCAAAATCCATCTCCAACATGACATTGATTTACAGTTGTAAATGTTTGGTGATATTGTAATTGATTGGAAAACAGTATTGGATTGACATAATTTGTACATGCATTCTCTAATTTATTGTTGTTTGTTGTTTTTTTATCCTCCTCTCAATTTTAGTTGAACGTATGTGGTGCCTTTTACATTACTGAATTAATTTCGTCCTTTCATTTTCAGTGACAAAGGTTGCTATTATCTGATAGTCAACGCTCGGGGTTTGACAGTAACAAAGAACTGTGAGGAATAGTAAGTTGGTCGATCTGTATGGGGACATCTTATAAAGCAAGCATGAATTCTTGACCTCCTTGTGCATCATGACATGCTGCGACTGGTATATATCTACAAAAATAAATGGCAATGGTTGTTTCTTCGCACTTCAGTCCAAAAAATATTTTTACTGCTGGCTTTACCAAGCATTCCAATCGAGAAAATTACGAATTAATTAGTCTAGAGGAGGATTTAGTGTTATGTTACTTAGTATTAACTGGTGCCCACTCTATGGTGTAGTTAGGTTTACCCTGTACAATTAAGGCGTAAAATGATTTTTTACTTTTACTTTTGCAGAGACAAACACACAAAAATGCAACTCCAAAAAATTTTCCTCGTTATTTTTCCCGCGAGAAACGACAAACAAAAATGGCTGCCTCTAAAGCTTAGTTTACACTTGCAACCACTGGATGACCAAATGGTCAGCCATTGCTAATTATTGTGTGAGCGTTGTCGTCGATAAAGAAAAACATTACTAGTTTCTTCAAACTGTGGGGAATTGGAGATAAAATTGACACAAGAAGAAGCACAAAAACAAAACAACAGAAAATTGGTTGATGATATTCTGATACTTCATAACATAAGAAACACGAAGAGAGGGAGAGAAAATACCAACCTCGAACCCAGGGTCTCTTGCCTTATGGATAGAATACAACACACGACGGACCATGTTGTTGCAAGAGCAGAATGGAACATTCCACCATCAGTTTCTCAGCAAACGGAGACGTGGTGAAAATATGCAAAACGTGTTACCAGCGTGTTTGACAGAAATGATTACCGATCAGAGAGAGAAAGATAGGTCGAAAGATAACTGTATCTATGAATTTCATAATGCTAGATTTACACCCAGGATGAAAACCATACGACAATTTTCGGAACCTGAACACATTTCAAAAGAATTAACCAGGAAAAGCAAACACACCTGTGACCTCAACCAATGATACTGTTATTGAAACAATATATACTTCTCGTAGTTTTTGCTTACCCAACCCCCCATAGAGACGGCACTCGAATAACGAAGCTCAAAAAACTTTGAAGGAATAGTTATCCTGGAGGATTATTCTTGCAGGATATTTACTGGATTATTACTGTAACGCATATCTAAAATTGGTAAACGAAAGGTGTGAGAGAACGAGTTGTAAGGGTGGACACAACTCGACGCTTGGGATCGCAAGAACATCAAGCAACCTTCATACGTAAGTAATCAGTTACTTTCTTACATACCGACATATAGCACACACACAAGATGGACACTGCAACACCGAGAATCTCGTTGATCCAACTTTTCCGCGGCGGACGGTTACGGCGAAAATTATTTAAAAACAAAAGCCGCCCCTATCCTATCCATCCAGCGGAATTTTCTACCTGGTAGAAAGCCGGCTTAACGGACAAGACCCTTGCAGTGATTCTGTGGCGACATTTAGTTGTTTAGGTGTCTGCGGCTCAATTACGGAGATTCGTAAAATCGATACGAGTCTGTCGCTTAGGGAAGAAATTTTCACGGGAAGAAATTTTCGTGGATTGACCAATTTTGACGCGGTTCGCGGAACTTTAGTTTCGCGATTAGGGGCCAAAATCGCGAAATTAAATTTCACGAAAATTTCCTCCCTTAAGGTACACGAAAAAAATCAATTACTTGTGAGAATTTTTTTAAAAAACTCTTCAATGAAAAAGTTACTTCACAGATTTAAAGCCTTTTCTTGTATCAACTGTACCAAGCTGCATAAAATTCCCTACAAATCTACAGAAAAATAGTTTCGTGTAAATGAAACATGATTTTTCCGAATCCCGCTAATTTAAGTCAATTTTTTATGCACCTTGGGCTAAAAGTCGGCTTCCTATTTTCTACAGTTTACAGCCAGACAAGCGTGAATTTGGAGGAGAATTTTCCCAAATTAGCCAATTTCCCTGACAATTTTTCCTTTTTAGTCACATTTTCCAAAACCAACTTCAGACGGTCGGAGCGTGTAATTTCAACAACCACGTGGTAGAAACATTCTTTGAACCCTCCTCTGAACCCTCTATCTATCATGAAGACGGTTCTATATGCCATGATATCCATGAGAAATCCTACCTAAATGAAATATAGTTTTTCCACTTGACATCGAATTACTTTTGGAGTCTTCTTAGAAACAAAAGGAAAAGATAGAATAAACGTATAAAACGGAGTCAAGTCAAATATGAGGTGCAAAGTAATGTTTTTAATTTCTTGTTACAGTCTTCGTGAGGACAAAAGCTAAGATACTTGAAAACAAAACTGACATGCAAATTCCGCACATTTTTCTGTTCAAACTACATCTGATGTTTTAGGAGAAAGGGTTATTAAAGGATAATGTTAAAATTTTATAGGTTTTTCAAAAATAATTGAACGAATCGGTTTGATGTAGGAAAAGTCGGTAACGGAATACATAAATAAACATCTTTGTAATATTGTTCATCTTGACTCATCGACTGATGAAAACAACACGCAGGAATATAAATTAAATCCTATAAGATCTTTACAACTCAATGTTAAGATGTTTCATGTTTTACAAAATAAAAGCTTATTATATATATAAAACAAAATCTTATATATACCAAAAAGCAAAAAAAAAAGACAAATAAAACGAGAAAAAAAATACTATTTAACAAAAACACAATGTCAAAAAAATATACGAAAAGCGAAGCATCTACGTTCTCTGACGAGATGACTAAATGCGTGTAATGTATCTTCTCTCGCTTAATCAACAAAAAATCCATTCATCTTTAAAGTGGGAGAAACAGAAACGGCAGAGGTCATGCTGTTTCGACATGGATACAAGAATCTCCATTCTGTCAAAGAAAAAACATTAGATAATCTCTTGAAACTGAGACATGGCGTTTAACAAATTTAAGAGGCTAAACTACACCGAGACTATTTGAAGAGCAAACAAAATAAATAATTGAAGAGAATCAGTTGTCATCCATTTAACAAGACTCGGCAGGGTTGAATATAGCACACGATTTGCTTGAATCAACAGGGTCACATCCTGATCTTCTTCACTCACACTCAAAGCAATAGCAAAAATAAATACCCGTTACAAAAAATCTCAAAAAGAGCTCTAGGTGAGAGAGCAAGATACATCCGATAAACAATAAATAATGTATGCGGAGTTCTGAATTGAATACGAAATTCTTTTTATTTGACGAAATTTGTGATTCACGATTTGAAAACCATATGAGTGAAATAGAACATCAGTAACATAAGAAGCATAGCTTTTATATTTATCACCAATACTATCAAAATTAAAAAAAAAATTGTGATTACGATCTAAGCGAACAGATAACACCATCACCAACACTTAAAATAAAAAAATAATAGAATACAAAGGACACATTCATTTAAACTGATGAAAACATTAAAAATAACCATTAACTGGAGATAAATAAAAATCTGTGTCATCACTTTCAGTAGTTCTTTGGCTTTTGTATTTAAAACTGAATGTCAGGAAAGGCATTATATATGGAAGACTACGTTGACAGAGAGTTAAAACTCCAAAGAATAACAAAAATGATCACAAAATTCATTCAATGTCAGTACCATATCAAATAAAACCAAATGTTTGTTTTGTTTTAAAGTTATCATAACTATATTTTACCAAAACAGTTGTAAAAATCAGAATAGTATCTAAATCTAGTAGATATATATATATACATATAAAATAAGAAATTAATAAAAAAAATTATTAAAGAACTCTTAGTAGATGAGCCATTGTTTGATAACTGAACATTTTGAATGTTTGTTTCGTGTTTTTGTACCTCTAAACTGTTACAGAATTCATGAAAACTGATCAACAAAGACGATAAAAATTACAGAAAACATGGATAGATTCAAGAAACCATTGAACTCTTAGACATGTGTCTTTTCATAACACCACAGCTACACATTCCCAAGAAAGATTGAATACTCCATTCTACCTTGTGTTTTACCACATACACCGATCCAAATCAACACCACAATTAACTCACTGTGTCAATTTGAAGGCCAGAAAACAACATTTCTTCTTTAAGTCATATTCGTTCTTGTGGTAAAGGTGGTATGGCCAGAACCATCCTTCGATTCATAATGATTCC
Source organism: Turritopsis dohrnii (assembly GCA_027922465.2). Lineage (NCBI taxonomy): Eukaryota > Metazoa > Cnidaria > Hydrozoa > Anthoathecata > Oceaniidae > Turritopsis > Turritopsis dohrnii. The sequence continues at coordinate 1,725,927 of BQMF02000005.1, forward strand.
GTGGCACTCTTTTGTGTAATAACTTGTTGTAATAGAATCTCTTCCAAGATTGGATAGTCTTACCAGACCAAATCCAGAATCCACTAGTTATGCCAACCATTAATAACATGAGATATTTAATCATGAACACTGCAAAATCGGGCCTTACATCACCAAGAAAGTCTCGACAATGATAACAATTTGGGCAACTGAGAATCATTCTTGCCCAACCTTTTTTCCAGGCACGTTCCCATGTGTCACGATAAGCTTGTTCATAGAATAGACATGCAATAACAATAATTGCTGGCAATGAATAAAGAATTGAAAATATTCCAATTCGTACCATGAGTCGAGTCAGTTTTTCAATACGCATTGAGCTGTCCTCTTTAAGAACCTTTCGGATTTGAATAAGGGCAAGAAACCCAGCCAATAAAAACAATGTTCCAACAATCAGATACACAAATAAAGGAGCAAGTACAAAACCACGTAATGCATTTAAATTCTTTCCACCAACAAAACATGTTCCAGACAAAATATCACCATCCACTTGGTTCATGGCAAGAATTGCTATGGTCTTTGCAGCTGGAATAGCCCAAGCGGCAGCATGAAAATATTGTGAGCTGCCCTCAATAGCCTCATGCCCCCATTTTAAACCAGCAGCTAGAAACCATGTCAATGTGAGAATAACAAACCAGATTGATGCTGACATCAGAAAAAAATACAATAACATGAAGACAATCGTACAAGCAGCATTCTCAGTGCCTTGATTCAAAAGTTCTGCACCAGAATCAGTTTTATGACAAGCAACACCTTTATCAGACACTGGCCCAGCTATAAATGCAATTGCAATTATGAAGTAACATCCTGACAAAAAGATTATTGGCCGTTCAGGGTAACGAAATCTTGGCATGTCCACAATAAATGTCAATAATGTGAAAGCTGTTGAAATCATACAAACGACAGACCAAAATAACACCCAATTGCGTGCAAATTCTTTCTCTTTCTTTGAGAATATGAGGGGCTTACAGGGAGCAGCACATTTACTTTTTCCCATAAATGAGTAATGCTTTCCATCTTTCTGCTGATCAGATGGACAACTAGAGCCATCAAAAAAAGCATTTGTAGTACAATTGGAGTTGATTTTCCAAATTCCATCTCGGTCAAAATCACCATCAATGACACCTTTCCCATTCCCATTGTTTGGGATTATTCCACCAGGTCTTGTTGGCCTAACACCATTTCCACCTTTGTTTTCATTATTGCCATTATGAACACAGAGAATTCCTTCACGGTAAACAGGATAACGACTACATCGAAGATAATCTGGCCATAAGAAACCAAATTTGTTCATAAGTCCTACACAACCATCACGGGCTCGTTCACATAAATCTCTGCATGGTGGCAAAGGTCCAGTTTTCATGCACACTGGTGCGTAAACACTACACAAAAAGAACTCTAAATCTTTGGCACAAACCACTTTGATAAGAGGGGCAAATATCGCCATTTCTCCGCTTGCATCATCAAGGCTACGATGATCTAATAAATTTGGGAACATGGTTTCGTTGTAAGGCATATTTCGACATAGGGTAAACTGGTCTTTTCTTAAAGGTTCACATTTTGATGACGCAGCCGATAGTTTTAAAAAACTGATTACAACCATCAGTATGAAGCACTTGTGATGATTTTCTTTGCCAATGATCTTCATCTTTATAGAGTTACATGTGATTTCAAACGATAAATAAAGGACTTGTGAAAATTAGAATACAAACGTAAATTCTACATTGCCTACAACATTCTTCTTCTTCGTCGTTCTATTGTTTCGAGTCGTTTCAACTTTCCGTTTTCACCCTGACAATATCCACTCCATTAATTTAATGAGAAAATCTACCTACACACTCTATGAGGGAGGTTAAAAGAAAAAAATTAAAATTGCATTCATTCTACACTCCCGCAGTTGACCCGAGGCTTTTACCTCCATTATCAGGAAATAAAGTGTTAATGTTGAATTGATTCATGGCCTTTAGTACTGTAAACACATGCACATGTTCTAAATTCTCAGTCTGTTTTTGTGCATGTGCATCATAGTTAAGTTACACAACCTAAGTTTTGATTAACACATAGCCCCTTTTCGTTATCGCATACTTTTCAAAATCTCAAAAGAGTTTTTGTCGTCCCAGTCATTCTTGTTATGGAGGCACTAAGTGGAAATCTGGTGAAACATGTCAATTCTGGCGAGGTAATTTAATTTCAAACATTTATTTACTATCTTTTCTGGTTCATTGTGATGTATAGAATGGCTTTCAATGAAAAGGTGTGAAGAGGCTTTTACTATCACTACTGTCACTGCCATGATGATAACATCATAAGTATACTGTTTTTATATGTCTCAATGATTACACTTTATATAAACAATGTATTTCTGGCGCTGATAAAGTATTCTTTTTCCTGGTCAAAAAATATGTCAAATTAAGTTTCGCATTAATTGATGTAGCCTATTCCAGTAAGAAAGTGCGAAATGAGTAGTATGAATGCAATTTTATGATATTAGTAACCCTAGTAAAACGTTTTACAGAGTTTAACTACTTTTAAAAGGATGGATGCTGTTTTACTTTTCAGTTAGGACCACTCGACCAGAATTCGTCGCTAAAATAATTGTGATTTGGTATAAAGAATTGCCTCGATAATTTTATTTTACTCTCCTATTTGAATACATCCGATTGAATGAAGACGATCTAGCATAGCAACCGCATAGAAACATAGCTCTAGGGAAAATTCAACACGGTAATTTTTTTTTATTTTGGGGGTGGTGAAACTTTATGCAAAAACAAAACTTTTTACCATGTCAAAATTTCCCTTTCGGCTTAGTTCTTCAGAAAAAGAAGAGAGAAGAAAACGAACAATTTCTACATCTTCGGAGGAGTACCACTTTTCTAGCGAACATTAGCATCAGTTTCAATACTGGTCGTAAAACTAAATTGCGCTATTGTGTGGCGTATCGACGAAACGATTATTAAAATCATTAACATGACACTATCAAACATTGCAATAATAAATTTTCGGGAAGCATTCAGGATGAATAACATGACGAACGAATGATTATTACATGCTTCACCAGAACATATATGTTTCGTAATAACACGCTCAGTCCTCCCTGTAACGTAAACGAAGTGTTCTAGTAAGCAGTGTTTGATGGTATATTGTGCGGATATCTAATTTGAATAATTATGAGTGAATCAAAGAGCGAAAGCAGAAACATTGAACATATACCTTATACATTTAAATTTTTAGTCAGAGTCATTGTAAATAAACCTCTGCTAGTTGTTAAATACCCACTATTGGCTTTGTGACATCGAAAAAACGCTACTCTGAGCAACTACGAATAGGTCAGAACTATCTTTTTAGTTTTTCAACAGTCAGAAAATCGTTAAAGTTACTTAGAACTGTTTACCAGCAAAGTGTCTACCAATAATTTAATGTGTTTATTTTTGTGACGAAAAGTATTTTGTTTTAAGTGTATAAAGCTTGTGACACTGAATGTCGCACTTTTTTTAGAATGGCTCTTTTAGAAATTTAGTAGAAAGAATATCGCTTGAAAAATTGCTTGGTAAAAACGGAAGGGCAACTAAATCCGAGGGTGGTGCGATCGCACCCAAAGAAACCCCCAAGTTATGCCACTGCCTACTTATTTTGGAGATCTGGAAACGAAGTTATTCAATCTGAATACAAAAATAACACAAAAAGTCACTAGCATCACCCTTCAAGTTCACTTTTCCGGAAACGAAAAAAAAATGTCTGCAAACACAAAATGTCGCGAAAGTCGCGAGAGTTTTTGTGCTCCCGATCTTTTGTGCCTTAGTATTACGATGAACTTCGTCTGTATCCGCCGAATTCTATTCACATATTCTCGGGTTTCATAGAAAAACACAAGTAATTTGTTCTGGACAATTTATTTATATTGACGTGAATGTACAAAGTAAAGAGTCCTAAGTTACAAATTAAATCAGATTGATAATTACTTCTTTCACAATTTTACAATACATTTCTCAATCTTGTATTCTCAAAACAGAAGAAAAAGTTGTGAATGCACTTCATCGTGTGGCTGCCATAAAGTAGTATGAAACGCTTTTTATCGCAAGTTTTGGTCGAGTGGTCCTAACTGCTTTTATTAATTGGGTATGTAAACCCGTTGATGTGTACTTTATACGAATATATAGACGTGAAACTAATAGAGAATCTAGGCGAAGTAGAACAAGAATTTGGGCTCCAATTCTCTTAACTATGAGTATCTAGGTTTTACCCCAAACTAAGCCATTTTTATCTCTTTATTAACATTATACACGCTTTTTTATAAATATTTTCTGCTTTTCGAGCGAAGAATTTCTTTTATGAAGTGCATTTTCCAGCAATACACAGCATGCCCAGTTTCAAAATTTTCCCTGCAGTGCCAACCAAGGTGAGGCCTCCGGGTGACACTGAACCGGGTAAATCTCTCACGCATTTTAGTTTTAAAAGTTGGCGTCTCTGGAACAGGCAATTTTAGAAGAAACGGTTGTAAAAGAAATCTTTAAAATTTAGAAAACTAAATTCTAGCTGCATGTTGGTAATGTCATTGCATTGAAATAAATATGCACAAAAAAAGTTGCTCTTTGGATGCTCATAATGTGCCCTTTTTCCTTCTGCCGGATGCTGCGCTTCCATTCTAGATTAGATCCTGTGTGCCATGTTTTTAATTTATGTCATATCTGTCATCAGATATCCTTAATATTACATATTTTTGCAATATCTATTTCAATATTTGCAGATTAACTTGTGGTTTGAAGAACAAAGTTTTCATTTGGCACTGACTTTTTGATCTGTGACACAGCTTTTTTTTTTTTTTTGCCTGTAGGTGTTCCTAACATGATGTCATCATTCCAAATTGATCAAGAACTTTTTTGTCTGTGGGTTAATAAAGGAAATTTGACATATTCTTCCAAAAAAAATTGACATAATTTTTATCAAAAGCATTATTTGGCTGCTTTTTTTCTTGCGCATGTGCAGAAGGGATTGAATGGTTTTTAAATATTATTCATAAAACTTTTACGCAATTTGTTCAAATGCATAGCATTTCTTGTTTTGATTTTACTGGAAGGTTCATAAATAAGATCAAAATAAGGCTAAAATCTGAAATTTGTGTTCTTAAGGCTAAGAACAAATTAAGAACAACTCAAACTGAAAAAGGCTCAAAATATAATAACAGCCAGCCTCAGGTCAGATTTTACTGGTTTTTATTTAAAATAAAGCGTGTACTTCCTCTTAATAACATCAAAATCAATTCACTTAGAATTTATACAGTCTAAATGACTGGAATCTGCAAAAAACGGTTTATGTGGTCTTAGCATATTGATTTACATGACATGAAACAAAGTGGAACCATCTCAGTACACTGCTGGATGGAATGGCTAATTTTCAAAAGTAAACCTTCAAGGGGAAGTTAATTCAAAAACATTTTTGTTCCATTTGGAACAATTTCTATAATGATGAAAAACGGTGTCTAAATTTTGAAAAAGACACTTTTCATCCTTATGATTACCATTTAAAGTTTGATCTTCATGGCATCGTGACACCACAATGTTCAATACGAATTCCCTGACCTGCAAATATATAAATAACTCAGTAAAATTTTAATGATACATGGCTTGTATTTTGTATGTATAGTGACAAACAAGTAGGTATCAAATAATTGTTGCCATTTTTACCATTGTTTCCAGGCTTCTACTGTTTTTTGCTGACAAAGCTATAAATAATCTCTTCAGGCAAGGGAAACAAAATTTTAGAAAATGGAACAGTTTTCACTAGACATAATTTAAAGCAAAATCATAAGTGTTAAATGTTGTGGCTTTGTCTGATAAAGCAATAGAGACCTGGAACTGAGTCGGAGTGACAAGGGCAATTCCTTTGCTAATTTCACAACTATAGTTATTTTCCAATCTACATACAATGTTCTGACAATATATCATTAAGATATCACATTTTGAAAAGATATTGCTGACATAAATTTATATGTGAATAACTCAGCCTCACGCTACCATGGAGATCATGTTTTGGAAAAAGACTTTAATGACAATATCTCAAGAATAAAAAATATTCATCACGGCTTGCACGAAATTCTCCATACAATTCATACAATTCTTTAGGTGATGTAGACTACTTAAAGCTTCTACTACTACCTCTTAATAACAGGATTCCCTTTACTGTTATACATGATGAAAACAATGTATAAATGTAGCTGAAGAATAATATAACAATAGATTTCCCTTTTCCCAAAACAATAATGAGAATACTGTTGTGGATAATAGTTGCTGTCAGCAAATTCACTATATATAATTCCAGAGGCAATTACTCAAACTAGTTTGTTTACCAAATAATTAAACAACATAAACAAAAACTAAATGGAATATTAAAGAAGGTAACATTTGTAAAATTTGAGGTTCAACTGATATTTTTTCACTGTCACTGTCAAGTGTTTCAACTTCATTATTACTTTATTTTATTGAAAGTTATTTGGTGTGGAGGATCATGAAATGTCACTGTTGCAATGATAAAACTCCTTAGAAGCAATTGCATCCACGATATACTATAGAAGGCTTTACATTCATACATATAGCACCTCCATAATCTTTTAATCTAAAAAGAAACAGAAAATTATTTAAAACCATCCTCTTAAGTCAAGTTTTACATTAAAAACTTTAAAGATCAAATTTCTTCTTTTCTCCACAGTGAACAAGGCATTACACAATCTGTTCCCTGAGACACCGTAGCGAAACAATCCTATACATTTTTTTGATCAGTTTTTCGAGCTCTACAACATGGGTACATTTTCTATTTCCAATTCCCAAGTTGAAATTTTCATCACGGAGTTCGCACACAGGAAAGGCAAATTTGACACATCCTTTTCGAAGTTAAACTCTGTAAAAATATTTTACCCAGGTTACTAGTCATTACAATTCTCATATTCTATGCACTGTTGTGTTATGACTAAAAAATACTTCTTTGTTTCTTATTATTTGTTTTTTCATATCTTCCAAAGATATATACATTGTATATTGCTTGTAGTTTCATGTTTCATACTATGAATGTAATTCATTTTCATGAAGAAAACCAGTTCCTCAAATAATTATTTATGAACGAGTTTCCTATAAAACTTATTTTGCTGAAAATCTCTGAATATGAAAGGTTAATATGCTTTTAAAGAGTGTTTGGTTGTAGACAGTCGTTTAATAACTTTAAAAAGATAAGTTAAAGCGGTTTTCCACTTCAAAATTTTCCAGCTTGTTGTTGCATGAAAACAATCTTTAAAAACTCTACAGACTGTGAGTCGATCAAAGTACTATACACAGAAAAACAGAATAAAAATTATTTTTGATGAATAAAAATCATATCTATTTTATTGCAACTAGCTCTAAACAATGAAGAGGATGATGACTGGGTGGAAAGGAAAGACATTGAAATATCAGCCAATAAACCATTTTTAGATGATTTAGTTGTTTGCACGTCCTAGTAAATGAAAAACGTAAAGAAACAAGAAATCGCTCAGATTCTTTCTTTTTTTGCAGATTATGCTATTTGTGGTGCAATTTTTTGCAAAAGCTCTTTGTATTGTGTCGGGCTCATTCGAATGTACTAGAAATAGAGCTCATGATCTGACAACAACATTTCTTTGACCAATAGATGAAATTCGCCTTTTCCCTTCTGCTTCTTATAAACTTTCCTCACCTTCATAGATTTTATTCTTCTTTTTTGGCTAAAATATTTCTCAGTAACAAATTTTTTTGTTGTTATACTTAGATAAATCATATTTTGAGTCAAAATTTAAAATGAAAGAAAAGAAAATTTTCCATTCTGTAAAATGGTGTGGAAATTAACAGTAAAATTTTCTGTTCTGTCCGAGGAAAATTTTCTTGAATTGGAAAACAGCCTTAATAAAAAAGTGCATTAAATTATGCACCTCGCACGCAATCACATGCATCTTTTTCTTTCGCAAGTGAAATGAATCTTGTTTTTTCCCTAAAAGAAACTGCTATACAATAAAATCCCAGTATGCAACATTATGTTGAATAAATTAACCATCATGAGCAAAATTAGTAGCAAGAAAAAAATACGTAATATAGTACATTATGTGTTAGTATATCAAGAATAAATACACATTGAAAAGCATAAACATTGTGACATAAAAATTGAGCAATGAAAACTAAAATATTCTAAAATAAAACTAAAATAGTCTGCGCATAAATTTCCTGCTAAATTGTTTAAAAGCGGAAATTATACCTCAATTTTTGAAGTTCCGGATACCGAACAATGGTTGTTTCGACGACATTGCTGTACGAGCGTTCCAGCTACAATTACTGAAGAAAGAGATCAATAAAGCACGTTCCGAACTCAAACAATCAGAGGATAAACTGACCATTTATCGAAAAAACTGTACCGAAAATATACCAACCAAATGTTTACCATCAATCATACTACATACACGAATAGACCGTAGAAAGTTCAGAAAATCTCAACACGATAGACTAAACAAAAAACTGAATTGGTTATCAAAGAAACAAAACCGACCTCTCTTTAATGTTAAAAACACCGTGGTGTGTTACAATTTAACCAAACAGCCACCACAGTATGTAATGGACACTTTATCTATGGGACCAAAACATTCAACTATTGAAAAATTTGATCGTAACGAGGTTTTGGCAGAACTGGATGGATTACTTAGATTCTGTAAGGACAAAGAGCTGGGCGAGGACATTATTACTGACATCAACGTTAAGACACTAGCCTATATAAAGAACTGTCAAAAACAAAAACCTGCACGAAACGTTCAAATGACAAAACGATATCTCAAAGAAAATAACCTACTTGCCATTCCATTCGACAAAGGAATTGGAATATGTCTTATGTCTGTAGACGCATACAACGCCAAAATTGAAGATATTCTCAAGCTCCCACAATTCGAGAAAATGGTCCCAAAAAGAAAGAACGAGAAACACCCGGTGATAAAAGAAGAAGAAAAGGTAGTGGAGAAACTAAAAAGTTTACTGGACGAGAATAAAATCAACGAAGCACTCTATGACAAAATCAAACCGTCAGGGAGTCAAGCACCACGGATATATGGATTAGCTAAAGTCCATAAACAGGATATACCAGTTAGACCTGTATTATCAATGCCCGGTTCAGCCTACCACAAGATCGCGAATCAGGTAGCTGATTGGTTAAAAGTAGTCAAGGAATGCAACATCAATTCCTCTGCAAAGGACATTTCAAACAACCTGAAAAACGTTATCTTGGAACCAGATGAAGAACTAGTAAGTTTCGACGTGACGTCACTTTACACAAATGTTCCTGTACAAGAGGCAATTATGGACTGTACTGAAATGCTATACTCTGGAAATTACCCAAAACCTCCAATATCTAAGGAAACTTTCATAGAATTACGTGAACTATGCACATGCAACGTTTTGATGCTAACCCACGATGGTTACTACCGCCAAACAGATGGCCTCGCGATGGGGAGTCCACCAGCTCCTCTATTAGCCAACGGCTGGTTACGTTAATATGATGGGAGAATAAAGGACTCAGCAAAAATGTATGAACGATACATGGATGACATCCTGAGAGAGATTAAAGTAACAGAAATTGACCAAAAACTAGGTGAAATCAATTCTTACCATAATTCATTAAAATTCACAATCGAAAGGGAACATCAGAAATCACTGCCATTCCTAGATATGAAAATCATGCGGGAGAATCGTTCATTAAACTCCACGTGGTACACCAAAACAACAGACACTGGTTTAACCATGAATTTTCATGCCATAGCACCTGTACAGTATAAGAAATCAGTGGTTACAGGCTTCATTCATCGGATATACAACACCTGTAGTACGTGGAAGAATTTTCATGAGAGTGTTACAAAGGCTAAAACTGTTTTAGAGAACAATCAATATCCACCACATTTTTACGAGCCTTTAGTGAAAAAAGCAATCGATAAACTCATAGAAAGGGAAAAGAATGAAAGAGTCCAGGAAACGGCAGAGACAGATGAAGAACAGGCTGAAAAGAAAATGATGAAAATTGAGTACAGAGGAAAGGTGACTGAAAAATTTGAAACGTCATTGAAAAGGACAAATGTGCCGTGTGTTGTCGTCAAAACAATCAGGAAACTGAAAACATCCATGCCATCATTGAAGACACAAGCTGATAGCTCTCTTCAAAGCAAAGTAGTCTACAAAATTGCTTGTCCACGCTGTGACGCGTGTTATGTCGGACAAACTGTCCGTCATCTGACTACACGCATGAAGGAGCATAAACGCAAGGGGCCAGTAGCTGCACATTTTAATGAGTGTCATGCGGAATTTTCAATGGAATGCGTGTCCGTTTTAGCCAAAACAAATAGATCCGTTTATCACTTAATGACTTTAGAGGCGTTATTTATTAAAGACATTAAGCCATTACTGAACACTAAAGATGAATATAGAAGTCGAAAATTGACAATTAAATTATAATTGCAATGCTCCCGTAGGACTGCTGACGTGAGCATTGATATTATCAATTTTGTTGTGAAATTTTCATTTTAGTACGAACTTTTTTACGTGTAGATATGTTGATATGTTGTATGTAAATATGTTTATAGGTATGTGGTAGTTTACTGCATTTTATTGATTTTATTTATTTTTTTAGCTGAAGATGATACACATTCGTATCGAAATATATTCTAAATAAAATAATAGGACGACATTGTTGATGAATGAATAATTGAAAATATTTTTACGTCATTTCTTATTTAAAGAATTAAGTTAATAGAAAAATATTATATTATATATTATATGCAAAATAGTAACTTTAAAGTTGAAATCAATTTTTGGAATAAGTTTATTCCTTCATAGTTTCTAGTTAACTAGTAACCCGGGTAAAAGCTTTTTACCATGTCTAACTGCGAAAATGATGTGTCAAATACCCTTCCTCCCGTGGTGCAAGAGGTGACGAAAAATTAAATCAAGGAATCACGACCCATGTTGTAGAGCTCGAAAAACTGATCAAAAAAGTGTATGGGATCGTTTCGCTGCGACCAACCGTTGCAGAGATATTGTTGATCAAAGATTTTGATGACGTCATAGCCGTCATAGTAAGTACCAAATAAAATTTAGACCCAAATGTTGCGTCACCCCATCACCCGTATCGCGGACCCTAAAAAACGTCAGTTATCCCTATTGGTTCTCGAGATATTTCCCCAAAAACGTCGGGTTCGATTGGGGATGCAATGCAATGATTCCCTGTGATCATAAAAAAACTGACGTCAAATGCCACGTGCTTTTGGAATGATCGTGAAAAAAGTGTCTCTCGCATCTACGTGGTTTTACGCGCACATAAGAAGAACTTGACTGTAAAATTTACTTAAATATATCACTCTCTAAAATAAAAGTGTGACACACGTCCGCGTATTAGGATATAGACTAGTATCTCGCGTAAAAGTTTTTTACGGCTTTAATTTCGAAAATAATGTGACGAAAACAGGTGACGAAAAATTAAATCACCGAATCTCAAAAAGAGACCGTGCCCATGTTATAGAGCTCGAAAAACTGAGCAAAAAAATGTATGGGATCGTTTCGCTACGATCAACCGTTACAGAAATATAGTCGATCAAAGGTATTGATGACGTCATAGCCGCAGTACCAAATAAAATTTGAGCCCAAATGTTGCGTGACCCGGTCACCCGTATCGCAGACCCTAAGAAACGTCAGTTATCCCTATTGGTTCTCCAGATATTTCCCCAAAAACGTCGCGTTCGATTGGGGATGCAATGCAATGGTTCCCCGTGATCATAAAAACATCTGACGTCAAATGCCTCGTGCTATTATACTAATCGTGAATGTGTCTTGCGTGGTCGAACTGCCGCTATATGACCACGATTAAGAAGATTTTGACCATTAAAAGAACAAAAACACAACACTCTCTAAGTTAAATGTGTTGCACACAACGCGAATTAGTATATATAGACTAGTATCTCGCGTAAAAGTTTTTTACGACTCAATTTCTAAAAGAATCCTCAGAAATACGACGCGTTCCCGTGTGCAAACCCCGTGACGAAAAATTAAACCACGGAATTGTAAGTGAAAAGTGTATCCATGTTGTAGAGCTCGAAAAACTAAGCAAAAAAGTGTATGGGATCGTTTCGCTACGATCAACTGTTGCAGAGATATCGTCGATCAAAGATTTTAATGACGTCATATCCGCAGTACCAAATAAAATTTAGGTCCAAATGTTGCGTCACCCCGTCACCCGTGTTGCCGACCCTAAAAAACGTCAGTTATCGCTATTGGTTCTCGAGATATTTCCCCAAAAACGTTGCGTTCGATTGGGGATGCAATGCAATGGCTCCCCCTGATCATAAAAAACTGACGTCAAATGATGCCACGTGCTTTTGGAATGATCGTGAAAAAAGTGTCTCTCGCCTCTACGTGGTTTTACGCGCACATAAGAGGACGATGACCGTAAAAATTAAACAAATATATCACTCTCTAAAATAAAAGTGGGATGCACAAAGCGAATTAGTATATACTAGTATCTCGCGTAAAAGTTTTTTACGGCTTTAATTTCGAAAAGGATGTGTCGAAAATAGGCGACCAAAAATTAAATCACAAAATCGTGACTGGAAAGTGTTCCCATGTTGTAGAGCTCGAAAAGCTGATCAAAAAAGTGTATGGGATCGTTTCGCTACGATCAACCGTTGCAGAGATATCGTCGATCAAAGATTTTAATGACGTCATATCCGCAGTACCAAATAAAATTTAGGTCCAAATGTTGCGTCACCCCGTCACCCGTGTTGCCGACCCGAAAAAACGTCAGTTATCGCTATTGGTTCTCGAGATATTTCCCCAAAAACGTCGCGTTCGATTGGGGATGCAATGCAATAGCTCCCCCGTGATACGACAAAAATAACTGACGTCACGCCGCGTGCTAATATACTAATCGTCAATTGTCAATGGTCTAACGAAAAAATGACCACGATTAAGAAGATTTTGACCGTAAATTTAGAAAAAACAAAACACTCTCTAAAATAAAAGTGGTATGCACGATTGCGGATTAGTATAAGTAGATAGATAAGATTTTGATCAAGGGTTACACTCCAGAAATCAAAAAATTACAAAAAAATATTGTGGTTTATTGAATAATACAGGATGATGTGTTTATTTTTTTAGCTTGTACAACTCAGTAAGCTTTGGTCTGATAGAAGTGTTGTTATTGCATTTCTCCGAAGATGGGGATGAAAATTGTGCCGAGCCTGGGCATCAGAACTGAGCACTATAAAGCCTCAGTTAGATGCTCATGGCATCGGCTTAGCTGCAGTTGGAGTAGAGGAGCTAGGTGTTCAGGATTTTGTTAATGGAAATTATTTTGCTGGTGGTGAGTACCATGCTTTTCATCATTATAGAATTTTGAAATACCAATATTACTAGGTGATAGTGTTCATTGGGCCATTTTTCATAATTTTGTCAAAAATAGCATATGTTTGTTATGGTGAAAGATTAGACCATTATTATAAATCTTTATGAAAATTTTCAGAAAGAACAATAATTTGAATTTCATTGATTTGGGTAAAAAAAAATTTGCCTTCGTAACAATTTGATAATTTAGAATTCATGGAGCATTTCCGGTAGGTGTATAATAGTATTGAGGGGGAGAAGCTTGTGATTTATAGATATCATATTGTTGCAATTGTGTGCCTTGTGCATGTTTTCACTTTCTTTGTTAGAATGCCACCTACTCTATGACTAACTCATTCATAGTATTGACTATTTGATTTTACTTTAGATTTATACATTGACCAAAATCTTTCCACCTATAAGGCCTTAGGTTATGGGAGGTAATACGTCTTTCCATGCATTGTTTTGATTAATCTTCTGTAGTTTGAAAGCTTTAATGGATTTCTTCTTGTGGTTTTAGGGCCGGAGTTCTCAGTGTACCTGGTTTGTTAATTGCAAAGGATACAAGAAATCTAAATGCCCGTGTAAGTATTCATGAGTTGTTGCAAGTTTTGCTTCAGTAATTTGTGAATAGTTCTTTTGCAATTCAGGCTAATGCACTTGGCATTGTTGGTGATATGAAAGGCGACGGGATGCAGAAGGGTGGAATTCTTGTTGTTGAAAAGGGAGGTAAAACTCTCCTTGAATACAAACAAAAAGGGTTTGCAGACCATCCCGAGCTAAAAGACATACTGGCCTCTGTTGGAATTACAGGTAGACAAACTCAGAATGTTTTTTTCTTTTCTATTTCAACCATTGTTTATCATCTTTCCGGTTTAATTATGCTTTTTAACGTTCATTTTAGATTCTAAGGAAGGTTCAGACTAAAGCAGATGAGTTGGAATAATTCTATTAATCTTCGACACTCCCTTAATCACTTTTGATTTTCTTGATATTCAATCCGGTCACATGGCATACAGTTTAAAACAGAGCCTGTCTCATATCTGTTTTTGCGGTCCTTCGAAAACTAGCGATTTCATTGTGTTTCTTTAATTATAATCAATTCAAATAGTAAAATAGTTGCAATAACAAAAGATTCGAACATATTTCGTCCATATTGCGGTAAATACCAAATGTATCGTGTTTAGATTTTACTTAGTTTTTTCTTCTCTTACAATCGTGATTGCTTGGGAATTTTGTGAGAATACTTGTTATATATTTTTTTGTTTATGGTGATAGCTACTACTGTTCTGATATTGCGACGGTAGGTTTTAGCTAGTTTTTTTTAAAATCCAGTCAATTATGTTATGGAAGTTGTTATATTTCTTTGAGGCGCTTATATCGTTATATCGGTTCATTGAAACGAATGTTTTGACAAGTTGTTTCCCTGGGCAACAAACATGGCCTTAACGTTTTTGATTTTTATTCTTAATACATACCTTGTGAATGTTACTGGTATAAATGATTAGGATTAGCAGTTAAAAAGATATTTCTTTCGTTTAATCGGGGATTTACCGCGTACAAGTAGTGCTAGGGTGTGGTGAATCAGTAAAAACATTCACTCGTATTCTTGAAGTACCTATTATGCGAAGAACTCACTGCTGTTTCGTTTTGATTTGGTAATTTCAAGTTCTTTGCGTTGTGAAAACGTTAAGCGGTGAATTTTTTATGCGACGGATAAGATAGCTAAACAGATTGAACAATGAGAACAAGGCCTTAGTCTTGTTTTTGTAGAATTTCTTGTTTCTGCTATTTGTGTTTTGGCTTTTTTTTTTACCAAAGAAAAAGCGTATTCACTTTCATGAGATTATGGAATTGTTTTTACAAATTTATATTTTGATAAGTAGAATTACAATCTTAACTAGATGCCTTATGATGTAGAAAGGGTCTACCTTTTTTTTCTTAAAGGCCTCTTTCATAACGGATATGTTTTTCATCTAGAAAGATTAAACTGATTTCTCGAACATATGTTTCGTTATCTTCACCACGATTCTATTCTTCTTCTGTTATGTCTCTTATAAACATTTTTTCAAGATGTGTTGTTGAAGTCATTCAACTAAGACAGTAAGAAGGATCAGTACAAACGAACAAGGTTCGATTCTACACTTTCTTTTTCGTTTTTTTAAGGGCCTTTAAGCACCATTCAGCACTGATTTATGATATCTTGGTTTACTTAAGTTTACGCTTAATTTGATACACGGAGAACTCAGAAGAAAATTACTTATTCAAAGCAGCTTTATAGTAAGTTCGATCCTTTGTTAAAATTTCCAGCCTTGATAAGCAAGTCATTTTAGCGTTGTGTGTTTTTCTTTAAACAATTCCAATTTTGGTCATATATTTTTTTCATATCATTTGGGCAGAAAACATACCTCAACATTGGGTGACTGTAATTGTTTATCATACAAATTTGTTCGTGTGATGCCGGCTCAATAAGATCTTTCAAGCAGCTTCTCTCCCCCACCCCCGACTAAAATTTTCCCCGACGAAATTTTTTACCGACTTTTTTTTCCCCGATAAGGTATAGTAGAACCTCTAATAGCGCCACATTACGAGAGCCACGAATGTTATTTTCAGGGTGGAACTTAGTGCACGGTGCACCGGTGGTCATTATTAGAAGTTTCAAACCTTTTTATTATTTTTTTTCCACTAGCTTGCTGCGAGTATTTCAGTAGCAAGATGAGTTTGCGGACTTGATAAAACCCAACGATTAATATTAGATTATTAAATTCGCATGTGAAGTTTAAAAAACCAATCTTTTATTTAACGATGGTTTGGTTGGAGTAATAGTTTAATGGCTTTAATTTCCTTCTTTTATTTAACACACAGGCTTAAAAGTAAACAAAATCGCTAGCCTCAGTTACGCGGGTCGAATCAGTTAGACTATTGTGTGCAAGTAATTCTAAGACAAGAAACCAAGCTAAAGGATATAGTTTGCGTTTTCATTATGATCCGAAAGTCTTTTTTTTTTTTTTTTTTTTTTTTTTTTGACTTTCGCTATTTATTTCTATTTCCTGTTTTCTAGTTTGCAGTCATGTTGACATTATATTAATACAAAGTAATGACGTTGTTTCCATTATTGCTGATTGAGTTACCTCAACAACTGCTATACATGCACTTCGCCATAACTTTATTTAAACCCTGATATTTTTCCAAACTAATTCGTAAAACCTTACACTGTTGTAAAGTCCACTTTGCTTGATTTCAAATTGTTGTGACACACTTGGTGGGTGATATAGGTCCCATCCGCATCAGTAAATAATGCTATAGTCGAATTTGTCCAAACAGTCCGAATTTGTCCGAACCTAACCACAACCGTAACTGCATATACAATAAAGCGATGCGGAATGGACCTTTCTGTATATGCTTGCTGGTAAATCTTTAACACAGAAACATGAATCGTTTCCTAACCCAGTCAAAATGTGACATATAAATCATACTTCATTGAGGCCGTATTCTGGAAGCGCCTCGTAACTACACATTTTCGGTTGATTAGTCTTTTGTTATCCTAATGACATTGGCATTATATGAAAATACACGAACCTTAGTAATTAATAGTCTTAATGAAGTGTGTGTTAATCAACTCAAATGAAAGATCTTAATGTGATCGTTAAACGTTCGGCCAGCAAAGTTTATTTGCATGTGACGTGAGTATGTTCTCCAGTTTCCTATGCTTGTTTATTTTGTCTTCGTAATGATTCCTCGTGGTGTTTATCTGAAAAATTAAATTAACCCGAAATGTCCTACGTATTTATGTAATACAACAACGGCTGGCTTATACACTATATTGGACTTTGCGATTTATGAAGGGTACAGCTTTCCCACTTTACCTTAAAACTAACGAATTTTCTAAAAAAACAGACCTAATAATTTAATAAACCAGGGGTCCCATTCAAGAAAAAAGATTCCCTGATAATTACCTGTTTTCCCTGACGAAATTTGATAACATAAAAAGTTAAATGTCATGAAAACAAGTATTAAGGAAATAATTCTGGGTTCAGGTATATGATTTAAAACAGCCTCTTCAAGAAGGTATTTAATAATGAAGGTTTTGGCGCTCCTTCAGTAGTTAAAGCATGTTTGCTTATTAATTATAAATTGTTCGTGAGTGACTGAGAAACCATATGGTTTTTTTTATTTCCCAAGTCCACCATGCATGAGGATGTCTTCCTGTGTTCGTGCACAGAATTACGTCACTCCTTCGTTGGCGTATTTCCTAAGTAGGAATTTTTCTCGTAAATAGGACATCGTGTTTCAATATTAATTAAAATTTTAACAGTAGCGTCCATGTAACATTACATAAATTGAACATTCAACGAATTGAATGTTTGTAAGTGAATCTGTTGAACAATGTCAAACCCACATTCAAAGATTGCATAGTTCGTGGCTTGATCTATTTTATAGATGTGTCTTTTTTTATATATAAAGATTTTTAGATAAAAGGGAAGAGTGTTTTTTTATGGTGACTATTTTCGTTGATAAGTAGTGAAAACAAACCAATGTCAACTTTGTTTGGCCATTATGTGTTAACGGATTTATTGGAATTCCTTTTTTTTAAACCGCCGTCGATAAAATGACAGCGATTTACGCCGTACAAATTTATTATGCCCAACCTCAAAATCCAGGGTCTCTTTTGTATTTTGTGGTTATAATGACACAGGGGCTAGCAAGACATTTTGAGTTGGGGGTCTCAATAAATCTGTATTGACGAAAGAGGCCCCACCATGGTTGGGGCCGATGCGCCAAGAAAATGTTTGAAATACTACCTCTAGATTGCCTATAAAAGAACTCAAAATCTATAAATTTCAAGCCCCCACACCCCCTTAATTCTACGTCCTTGGGACATAGACAAAAAAATCCCACATAGTTTGATTCGTTTAATGTATTATTAAACAGTCTAACATTCTTTCCAATTTATTCAAAAGTTATATAACTTATTTAAAAAGTTGTATTTTGGCTTGAAATTCGTACATCGTACGCGATAAAAATAAGTGGTATTATTCTTGTTTTGTTGTTATTGTTTTTGTTGTTTTTTGTTTTGTTGTTTTGTTGTTTTGTTGTTGTTGATGTTTTTATAAAAAACATTATTTCATATTTCGTGCTTTTGCATTATCATAGTATATGTTCTTACTGCATCACACTAAAGCCAAAGCAGGATTACAGGTAACCTCGAACCCAAGGTCTCCTGCCTTTTCGATATAGAATATAGCCGCTATCCGTAAAGCGAAAAGGCAAGAGACCCTGGGTTCGAGGTTAGAATTACAGGTAGGTATGAACAAATGTAACATAATAACATGCATTTTCTTCCATCGAACATGGGATACCTAGGTTTTTTGAGAGGCCTTTCTCAATTCGTGACAACGTACTCCTCCACAAAGTTTGATTGTGTATACTCTTCTGTATCTAACCCTGGGTTCGAGGTTGATGCAGTTTTGTTTAACCGAATATGCACCAGCGCTGAATAGAGAGGGAGAGCCATACAGATCTTCAGGTTGTCGGAAATTTAATCTAGGAAGACAACTGACAAAGATAAAAAAGTAAATGAATACTATAGATAGAAAGTATTTCGATATAAGTTAGCAATCCCGAGTCAAAAAGGTTATGAAAGTGGTTAAGACGAGCCTTAACTTCTTTTTGTCACATCAAATAAAAACCAGCTGAACGAAAGTCATTAGTTTTGCTGATCACAAAATTGTTTGTAATTTTCTTTCGGGGGGGATTAAAACGAATGAGTTTTAAAATATAATTACAGTAAACTCGATGCCATTCATAAAATGACGTGTTAGCTATGTAACGACACAAATTAGAAAAGAGAGGCAAAATTCGCAAAAAATTCGAAACTCTGAATTCGAGGTTTAAATGAGGAGAATACTTTATGCGACATATTTTTTGAATATTCAATTCAGAAACCTTCCACTTCAAAGTAATCATTGTAAATAGCGCGGACTTATTAGTCAAAAATTGTAAAACTCGATCTAATGTTTTTGAAGCTACACAAACTGTGGTGAATGGTTTAAATCTCACAGTTTTTCCTCATAGATGTTCGTGTTAAGCCTGATATATACCGAATAACATGAATCATTTACTTTTATTCAACAGTCAACAAATAACGTACTATCATGTTTTCATTTCTAATGATCAAATCTACAGAGGATGGTCGTATTTTATTTGTGCAACGAGTCAAAAACATAATATCTTAGCGTGACTAGAGATTGTTACAACATCGCGATTATAAAGTTAATCGCCACAAAATTCTTCACAATCGTCTTATTGGTATATGTCAAGATTCAAATCAAAAGGATAATTGGTAGATGAAGTATTCATATTAGTTTTTACGTACTTCCTGTTTTAAGTAAGTCATGATCTTTTAATCGATTATGTTGCATGTATCATGGTAAAAAACTAACATAACCTGATAAGGTGAAGCAACTCAAGGAAGTTCATTTAAAATATTTCCTGATATAAATGTTCCGATATTAAAATGGAAAAACTTTCTGTTTGTCGTGTCGTGAAAACAACACACAATTTTTCTACACACTACGTTTTTGTACACATTTGCTCAAGTAAATTCCGTGACTAGAACGAAACAAACACGCGATTTTTTCCGGCTTCGTACTGACACTGCGTGGAAACCAGGTTGTTACAAGAAAAACAGAAAGCACTCAAATCCTTCGGTTTAAAAACTGTAAAACTTGTCAGTTGTTTATTAAAGAAATTTTGAAAAGATGTCTGTAAGTATACTTGTCGAACGTTTGTTATTCTCGCTCGTTATTGATAGTTCATGCATGAAGTATATTGATAGTTCACGAAATATTGATAGTTCATGAAATATATTGATTTTGATTGTTCGTGAAATATAACAATGTTGATCATAACAACCATAGTTTTTTCCATTTAAACGTTTGTGTGTGTGTCAAGTCGATTATCAATGTCTTTCGTTTCCCTTTCATTTGAAATACAGATGTATCTAAGCAAGGAGGATTAATTTAATCCAAGTAAAAATAACAAAATTTTCACTGTAACCATATTGACATTACGGAAGCCGAGGAAGGCCAATCTGAATTTCTCGATAAAATCTCAATTTCAAAGTTCAAATCTTAATTTCAAAGTTCAAATCTTAATTTCAAAGTTCAAATCTCAATTTCAAAGTTCAAATCCACATTTCAAAGTTTAAACCCGAATTTTAGAATTTAAATAATGTAGACATACAAAGTAGACATCCTGGTGTCGATCAAAGAAGGCAAATCATACGCGAATGCAGATTTGAGCGGCAAATTCGATTCGCAAATAAGTAAAATAATTAAAACACGTGAAAATAAGCTATTACTAAAAAAGAGACAAACTTAGGGAATGAACGTCTTCACCGTGATGATTTTTTGACGATTTTGCATTCTGGGTCAGAGGCTCAAAAATAGACGAAGAGTAATGCATAAATTCAGGTGAACCTGTCAACCATTGTAGACAAATGAATACAAAATACGTGCATAACGTGTATTTTGACATTAGAATTTACTGTAAATCGTTGTCATTTCCAACGACTCCAACCAACACTCGACATTCGATCGATCAGCAGGAGTATATCGTGAGGGAGTCGTTGGGTGGATGTGAACTCTTGTCAATTTAAAGGGGAACTAAACTAAAAAAATTACAAGTTCATTTTTTTGCCCTATTTGAAACAGCTTTAAAAATGATGAAAGTCAGTTTTTGAATTTTCAAAAAATCTTTTTTCGTTCTTGAGATATTGCCGTTTAAAGTTTTTTCCCGAAACATGATCTCCATGGCAACGTGACATCACAACGTTCAAGAAGATATTGCTGACATATAAATATGTGAATAACTCAGAATGTTTTAATGATTTATTGTTAGAACATTGCATGTAGAGTGGTAAATAACTGCAGTTGTGAAAACAGCAAAGAAATTTATTGCCACTGTTACCCCGACTCAGTTCCAGCTCTCTGTCAATTTTTGCTGACAAAGCTATAATAACATCATCCAAAACTATTACTATGATGAATTTCACTTTAACTTATGCCCAGTGAAAACTGTCCCATTTTCTAAAATTTCGTTTCCCTTACCTGAGTAGATCTCCATTTGTAGCTTTGTCAGCAAAAAACAGAAAAGGCCTGGAAACAAGCCAGGGTAACTATGGCAACAATTATTTTTAGTGACTTGATACCTGTACGGGTTTGTCACTATACATACAAAATTTAAGCAGTGCATCACTTATATTTCTTGAGTTATTTACATATTTGTATGTCAGCAATTTCTTCTTGAACATTGTGATGTCACGTTGCCATAGAGATCAAGTTTTGAGGAAAAACTTTAAATGACAATATCTCGGGAACGAAAAAAGATTTTTTGAAAATTCAAAAACTGACTTTCATCATTTTTAAAGCTGTTTCAAATAGGGCAAAAAAATGAACTTGTAATTTTTTTAGTTTAGTTCTCCTTTAAGTAAAATAGACCCTTCCCCTATTCTCTTTCAAATTTCATGTAAAATCTCATTGTTCATTGTAAAAAAGGTTTATCTTCAGACTGTGACTATATCAGTTATTTCTTAAAATTGTCAGTCCGCGGCCTGTAAAATATTAAATTCATATTTGCGGGAATGAGGTAAGAGTAAATATGTCAAGACGAAAACTCGCAACAACGATTTCTCAGCCATATTGTTTGTTAATATGTAACTCCGATTACCGATTTCCTTAAAAATCCGAATTTGAAAACAAAAATATGGATTTGAACTTTAAAACGGATTTTAGATTTTGAAATGTAGATTTAAACTTTGAAATGTAGATTTCAACTTTGAAATTGAGATTTTATCGAAAAATTTGGATTGGCCCTTTTCGGCTTCCGTATGACATGGATTAGAAAACCTTTTTAATAGAATTTTTCTGTCACGCCATAGTTCTTGAAATTCCATATTACTTTTTGTTCTGTGGATTTCGTTTACTTAGGATGAGTGCATTCATAAAATGGCCTATTTCCATATTTTAAACCAAATTTTAACACTATCCAGCCACTGTTGTTAGTTATTTCAGTCAAACATCACGGACATTAACACCGCACCATGAATGCTTGGAGAAGAAAAGATAAACAGAAATGCTCATCAATATCAAAAACCGAAACAACAACAAAATTTTGAACACTTGTGAAAGTAATGACCTTGAAGAAATTCTATTCGAAATTAGGAAGTTCTCCAAGATCCAAAACCATACTCGAAAAAACACACAGAAACTTCTATTCGACAAACTTGCGTGGAGTGATGTCGTGCACATGCGCACTAAATCGAAATATTCCGATATCAAAAAATCGACGCTCAAGAAAGTTTGGAAATTCTGACTTTCTTTTTGTCCTCATACTTATCAGCCAATCAGTTTAGGGAATTCATAGTAGTTTGTGTGTTTCAATATTTTTCAATTCCATGTTGCTCGACATTTTTTTCGCACCAATCCCAATCATAAGCACAAAATTTGTTAAATGGAAACCTGGCTTCATAAAACAAAAGAAAAACAAAGAGGAGGAGGAGGAGGTAATTGACGTCATCTTTGGGCACCTTCTGTCACTGCCTGGCACGCTCACATCTTTTATGCTGTTTTACATAACATCTTAATGGACCACAGCTTGAAGTTTTAATCGCAGAATTGTTCTTCAAACATTGTGGCCCACCATGGTGCGCGCGCGCGATTTTGGATTCTAGAAGCTCTTAAAACAACTGAGAAGCTTTCGAAAAACGGGCGCACTAGTGTAACTAATGAAATTAAATCATTACTGTAAAAAGTCACTGAAGACTTTTTTCAGTGAAAGAACTCACTCCGACACCTGTCTTGAACATTCAAAAACCTTTCGGCTACTTCTCTTCATGTTCTTTATCAATTTTTCTTTTTACATTTATTGAAGCACCTCGCATATTTCCCGAATATCAACTGAAATATCATATTTTGAGATGGCTTTTAACAGCAATTCTTCTGCGTTGCTAAATTTCTTTCTTGAAATAATCTGGATGGTATGCATAGCTGGTCACGCATTGGAGGTTGGAGTAATTTTGCCGTTTTCTCTTTCGCAGCAAGACTGGTGTTCAGATTTGTTGCATTGAGTTGAATGCTTTGTTGGGGTTGCCTCGAAAAATGAATCACATCTTTACTCATGCTTTGTAAAGTATTTACAACTAGATCAGCACACGTTTTACCCTTGATTGCTGGCATTCTTTCTAACTGTAGGGATCTGGATAGATTATCTGTCATGGAGTAACATTTGTAAGGTAATTTAAGCCCGAAAAAAAGTTAAACGACTTCGTTTGAATTTTGTATCCAACAATTCTTGTTTTTGTCTTCTGGTTTAGCTTCTCCAAACATTCTTCTCTAATTGTATGAGTGATTCGTAATTATCAAGGATTCTTTTCATACATTCAGCACAAACTGATATTATTGATATTTCCAAGTGAATTTTTTCCCCATGACGAAAACTTGACTGCAGATCGTAGACAGAACGATAACTGTTCTTTGTTGCTAACACCAGTCCCTTCGTCGGCAATTATGGAAAAAAGACATGTTTATTTATTGCTTTCCACTCTTGTAATGTCAAAACTGCCATGATATCTAATATTTCGTTTTAGACGTAACTTAATTTAGCAAAAAAAGTGGTGGCGCCATGGCCCCTTTTTCCAGTTTATTCGCTGTGGTCGCACGAATGAGCGAACTGATTTCTGATTGGCCGATGCAATCTCATTCGCCTGGTAGTTCAAATCATTTCAACTACTGAGCGAATGAAAAAGCTGTTCGCTCAGTCGCGCGACCACAGCGAACGAACTGAAAACCGAGCTTTTAAACAGTAGCGATAAAAATTGTCCACTGTGGAGGAAACTATAAGACAATTGCGTAATAAGTTGCAATAATGCCAAAGGCATTGGTCAAACGGTAAAAGATGAGTCAGAATAAAGAAAAAAAAATTATAAATTTATAAAAAAAATAGCAAACAAAATTTAATCAAAACAGAACTCACTCTGTCTACACCTTTTAATCTATGTCTTTTTGTCGATATCTCGTTGTTTTATGAAATTTATTGGTTGCTTTTATGTTTGAATTTCGGCTTTGGATAAATCTCACTATGTAGTATGTCAGACTAGACGAAGCTCGCATGAAGTAGTAATAGAAAAACATTGCAGCTGTCCTAGAATGGGAACAAAGGCAACTTCGCTCCAGGGTTTCTTTCCCCTTTTTAACCAAAATGATTGTCTTAACTGTATTTTTTTAGTTATGTGTATTCATTGTTTTTTTAGGCATTTCGTAACATGTCGAATAAAGAAATCGAACGTACGTTACTTCCTTACGTAGCTATGGTGTGATTTAATCCATTCAATTGATCAATGATATTGTAGACATCTGAAGAAGATGTTTCAGCAATGTCAGACCTTAATGTTTTCTGTCTGATATTATCTCGTTCTTTCAAAATAAAAAAAAACAAAACCTTTTTAGCTAAATAGGTTTTTTCGATCATGGTTATGTTAAATATTTAATATGGTAGGTTAAGTAAGCACATTACTTATAGAGACCTAGGTACGACCTTACTTTTTCTTTTTTCAGAATATCGCCAATTTTTTTGGTCTCAAGATGTGAATGGTGATGGGCGATTGTCATTAGATGAATTTTCGAGCATGTTGAAAAAAATGGGAATCGATATAACACATAAGGAACAAGTACAGCTGTTCAACAAGACCGACAAAGACAGTAAGTCTCCAGATCCCGTTTTTTTTTTAATCTGATTTGCCCATGTTCAATTTCTCTGTTGTAGTTTAATCGAAATGATTCTGCAAAATATCACTATCCGTAGGTTTTTTTGTTTTTTGGCAGCCTTTCATGGCTAGCACTAAAAATATGGAGTCGCGTGTACAGGGGATACAGAATAACATGCTTGCAAAAGTGCGATTCTGATAGTTATTTCGGATTTCAAATAAGTGGTTTAAAAAATCGAAACTAATTTATAAAATGTCTTATCATACTTCGAATGAAGAATCAACCTTCCTCGGCTTCAGAAAAAATAATACAGATATAATATTGAGTCCATCAAAGGGTTTGGCTATGAAACAGGCCACACTTGTTCACTCCATTTTATGAAGCAAACGATGAATGATGACTCTGGTATAAAGATAACGACGAATATCCAACAAGTACTGTGTTTCAGAATAGCGTGCATGCTTAGAGTAGACATGGTCAAATAAAATAACATCGATTTCATCTGCGTAACTTTATGTTAAACTATTTTGCTACGCCCAATGTTTATTCATCATTTTCATTTTTTCCTTCAGAAACTGGAAGTATCACTTTCAACGAATTTGTCGATGCTTTCCTAAAAGAACGTGGCGGACCTAATATGGAACGCGTAAAAGAAGTCTTCAAATGTAACGATGTCAACCATGATGGCTACCTCAGTCAGGATGAATGTTTTTGCGCCCTTAAGCAATTAGGTCATACTCTTGATGAGAAGGGCGTCCAGAGGATTATGAAATTGGCTGACACAAATAGAGATGGAAAAGTTAGCTTTATGGGTATGTTAAACGCCATGATTTAACTGTTAACTATATTATTCCACGAACTACCTAAATCGAAGAAGATTTGCAGGTTGTATTCTAGCCTATAGTTTGATTGCGAACCGCGAACATAGGTTTATCCAAATGCAGGAGCTGGACACAGTTCATTTCCATCACCAGTCAGTTCCATTTTATGTCAAGTTAATAACTTCAGCGAAAACCTAGTTCTTTGATTTCCTTTTAATTTTTGTACTTACTGGCAGCGGAAAAAAATTCGAAAATCTAACCTTTTTGCCATTAGCTTGCGACCACAAAAACTTAATAGTTAATGCTTATTGTATAACTTTGGAAGGAGGTTGGAGACAAGTTTGGTGACGTATCAAATCTGTTCTTAATTTATATTTTCCTCTAGAATTCTGTTCCTTCATGACGACGTGATAAAATGATCACGTGATCCAATAACGTGAAGTATTGTGGGTTTACAAAAGAGACAACATTAATCTTGAATGTGTTTATATGCCGAGATCGAAAAAACGTGACATTTTCAGGAATTAATTTAATTAGTGTTATATAAAAAGACGTGTATCTTTCAAGTGCAAAATATTCCTACCCAGTTCCCTTTTCTTTAACGACAGTTGATTTTGAGAATGTCAATTTCATCAAGAATATGTTTTGGTCCATTTGTGTTACATCTGGAGGCACAATGAAAGTCTGCCACCAATCCTGTTCTTTTAATTATTGTCTTCCATTTTTTCGTGAATTTTGACCTAACTCCAGATTGTTTTACTAACGGTGTGCACAATTGCTAAGAATAGTACTGACAAGGCTGGAACTACCTTTCCACTTGCTTACCAACCAACATTCTTCCACAACCTGGAAATTGAGTATTCTGTCCTTGTCTGGCGATAGGATCAGGCATTAGTGTAAAGTCTTCATAGCTACATTAGAATGTTTTTGTTAACTTGTAAATATTAAACTATTCCTTTCTTCTGAAT
The DNA here is from genome assembly GCA_027922465.2 of Turritopsis dohrnii. Taxonomy (NCBI): domain Eukaryota; kingdom Metazoa; phylum Cnidaria; class Hydrozoa; order Anthoathecata; family Oceaniidae; genus Turritopsis; species Turritopsis dohrnii. The sequence goes on from BQMF02000005.1 coordinate 1,752,917, forward strand.
ATATTTTTGTTCCTACAATCTAAGTGGCATTTTATCTGTACCCCAATGTTTGACAGTTACTCTGAAAACCTAATAGCCGGGGGGTGTGTGGAAAAAATTCGTTCTGATAACTTTTAATCGCCGTAAACGCCTGCCGATTATCAAAATTATATATATAAAAAAAGGCATATCAAAATTTACTGATTAGTTACTCATGAAGTAATTGAGAGTGTTCACATCTGGCGATTGAGGATTGTGACGATAAGTTTGTTTCTTAATCGTCGTAATCGCCAAGTCTGAACCAGGCTTAAATGAAATCGTCCCACAGCCATTGTCACTTTAGCAATTTCTATCTAATTTAAAAAAATGATCACCACAATCAATTTTTAATGCAGAACGAGTCTATGGAAAAATAAGCTGAAATGCGACATAAAACTCGGACCGTCACTTTAAGGCCGGTTTTCAGTTCATTCGTTGTGGTCGCAAGACAGAGCGATCTGATTTTTGATTGGCTGACGCAATCTCATTCGCCTAGTAGTTCAAATCATTTCAACTACTGAGCGAATGAAAAAGCTGTTAGCGCAGTCGCGCGACCGCAGCGATTGAACTGAAAACCGGCCTTTAGTTCAAGGTACTCTGTCCTTAAACCTTATAAAGAAACATAGTAATGAAGATTCTTTTGAGATAATAAAGATAAAGAAATTAAAGGAAAAATAGCGTTTGTCTCGATCATTAATATTTCCTTCAAATCTGAAATAAATACAATAAATGTATACATTTTTGGAAAAGCTTTCTCTAAATTATACATAAGAAAAGTTAATCCGAAAATTGAGACTTTTTGCAACAAAAAAAATCCTCGACAGTCTGTTTTCATTATAATGAGGTCATGTTTCACAAAAACGTTTCAAAAAACTTTGATACGCTTTCGTTCTGCTATACTTGCTGATCAGATCACACGGATTTAATTAATTTCGAAACTCGTATGTGTTGTATTTTGACAATTTTTTTTTACTGTGGATAACATCTTTCAATTTATTTCTTTATAATTCAACTGTAATGTATTCCTAAGATTAAAAGTTATTGCATTCAAAAAATTAAATATACGTATACATGTCATTTTTAGTACGTTTGTGAATTAAACCTATTATCTGGTTGGTTGGTTATAGAGGCCAGAATTTCAGTGATTTTCTGCGGTTTTAGATTTTTTTAACGAAGAACTTACTTAAAAAGGGATTAAATAAATCTTTAAAGCTTGAACAAAGAAAAAAACGAAATTAAAAAACTCTTTTCTCTTCCTTTTTTTCACAACTTTTTCTCAGGAAATAAAGGAGTCAAGGTGATTTTGCAGATTTCCACCTGCCGGAATTGTTTTGGAAATAAAGAATTAAATTTACAGTTTTTTGTTTTTCTTTTTTTCTTCTTCTTCTTCTCGAAATTAAAAGATCCCCTTGAGTGTGAATTATTAACAGTTTCGGGAGAAGACGATCACAACAGTGCATTTGATCACAAATGGAGGTTATTGTAAAAGGATTACTACCTGTATTCTGAATGCCATCTTTCATGTTTCTACAAGATTAACGTATTTACATAGTTGGTATTCGTGCGAAAATGGTAAGATTTTATGTACTGTGATTGAAAAGTTTTTCTTCAACTGTCTTCACATAAACACCTTCAAGGTCACGGAAAGAAATTTTAAAAAAATCTAATTCGATATACTTACCTCCTAACCTCATACTTTCAAAACAAATGCTTTTTAAATATCAACCCAATCAAATCCCATGAATCGTCCGTATGTTTTCATGAAATTAACAAACGGTTAAGTGACCACACTTTCTATAATTACACAAGAAATTATTTGTTGTTACCCTCGAGTCCGGAATAGAGGTCCCGGGACGATTATTTTTTTCATAAAAATTTCCAGCAAAGCCGTTCTTGTTCCACCCACCCGCTTATTTATTTTTGGAAATTTTTCCATACACTTTTTTCTTCATAAAAGAACATAATTACGCAATTGCTACCGTTACAGGCCTGTAAATATTTTTTTTTTACCTTGCCGGACACGATGTCCTACATGCATCATGGTCATGTCAGACATTATCATTTTATGTCACACATCGCTTTTCCAAGTTTCTTGTATTTGAGATCGATCAGAAAGGTAAGACGATGATTGTTTTGCCGTAAACACTACCACGCGGGTTTTTTCTATAAGCAACCAACGTCAGACGTAATGTTGACCATTTTTAGTGTTGCTTACAATCGTGTAGCTTATAAAAAAACAAACGTGTACTGTTAAATACGCTCTTAAAAATTTAAGAAAAAGTTTTCCACCCGCCCCGTTTATTAAGTTTTATGAAAATGTCCACCCACTCTGGTTATTCCCGCCACACCACTTATTTACCTTGAGCAAAACTTCCACTAATACCCGCTTATTCCTACCACCCTTGTATTCCGGATTCGAGAGTAACCTTTGTGAAAATGAGTCAAAGAACAAAAAAAGTTTTAAAATATCAAAAATTCGGAAAGTAATAAAATATGAAAATTGGTGAAATGGTGAAAAGATTATGAAAACAATATTAACAATATTATTTCAATGCTTTTTTTTAACAACTTACTATTTGGACGATCCTCTTATCCCAGCGGATAATATCGTCAAAAAAACACTACGATGGAGAGCATTTTTATAGAAATTGTGCATATATTTATATAGAAATGCACTCCTTCGCAGAGATTTCTAAACAAATGTGCCAGTATTACAATCTTTGAATTTTAAACCGCGAATTTTTCCAGTACATCAACTCTCTCTTGTTTTGACCCACGTGTGTGCTTAATTACATGTGGTTGTGGGCATGCGCACAGCAATACAACCAACCAGAACGTCCAAGGCAGTGGAAACCCCACCTATACAAAAGGGCAAAACTTTTGAGATAAACTCAAAATATGGTGACATATGATGTCGTGTAGTGATGATTTTGTCATCAGAAACTTTACGTATGTTTTTTCTTTTAGGCAAATCTTAGCAAAAGAGAATTAAAAGGTATTTTCACTTTTTGATTTCTCTATGTTCATGTGTATATTTACAGTTTTTACGGAGTGTTCAACGTGAGAGCTAACAAATATAACAAAATTGAAAACTTGTTGAAAAACTTCACGGAATAAGATAAATAAATGTACATTGTGCAGGCGAGTCACAACCCCGTTTTGAAGTTAAACAGGAAACACGCCATTCTGGACTATTAAACATAGCAAAGTAGCAAAGGTATTAAAATGGCGTATATATTTCTAGTCTCTTGGTACTTCAGTGTTCCTCTCCCTACAACAATAACGGTAAAAATCAAAAAGACAAGAGGTAACGATATGTTGCAGCATCAGCGCTATTACTATCAGGGAAATTAATTATAAAGATCATGAATTGACATTTGCTTAATCTTTTGTGAGGAACAAAGATACAGTATCGTTCTGAGCTCATGTTCTGTCACCGTCAACGACAATCCTGTCAATTTATGAGATGGTGAAGGGATGCAGGTGGAATGTACACTTCACTTTGTTGACAAAGCAGGATATATAAATATTCTTAGACAGCAGTATCAGGCAATCAACGAACTTTAATCTTGTCATATGATAAAAATATACTCCAAATTAAGAAATGTGTTAAGTTTTTTTCTTATTTAACTCTTCTAGGTACTGTCCGAACCTAATAAAAGCAAAAAAATCCTCCGTTAATTCGACCCCCGCCTAACTCGACATTTTCCCCGGCCCCCCTGTGATGTCGAGTAAGCGAGAGATAACTGTATACACATTTGCACCAGCAACACAAGCTGAGATTTACAGGCTCAAGCTATGACTGGAGGTATTACCTGTTTCAAAACGAAAAGAAGATGAGATCTACAAAGACATTACCCAATGTTTCCATAAAGAGGACTTCAATTTCGAGTTTCTTATCGAGACATTGTTGTAAGCAACGTTAAAATCATGAAAAGTTAAGCAACACTCAGCCTGAACCGAAAAAGTGTTTAACAAAAATATACCCACATTGCGTTGCAGTACATAATTCAAGTAACTGGCCAAACTTTTGCAGAGCGTTCTAAAGTATATGCGGGAATTTTTTTTTAAACATGAATCATGTTCTTGTGGGCATCTCATTTCAGAAATCAAAAGTTTATTTGTATCGTTCGATCAAGACAAAAGTGGTACAATATGTATGAAAGAATTGAAGACTGTGTTAAAGTGTTTGAATATGGACGTAAAGCAGGACGATTATCAGAAAATGTTTGATCTGGTAGATAAAGATGGTAGGTTAGATTGGAAGAATGTTTAGTGGTTTCAATTTTAACGGGGTTATGCTGAAGTTGATGCTCGTTAGGGGGAGGGAGGTGATACTACTGTTGACGTCAATCTTCACAATTTTCAAAGCCTTGATTTTTCTAATTAAGTAAATGTTTCTTATGAAAATGTTTACACTGAATGCGATCTTGAATTGGGTCTAAAATCGTGAAAAAACGGTTGACGTCATTTGTGAACAATCCCAAAGTATTAGTGAAATTTTGCAAATGACGAAAATTTTCCCCGACGTAAATTTTTCCCGACGAAATTATCCCGGATTAGGTATATCTTTTCCCCGATACTTTATAGGAAGTGGTTTTATAGAATTTCAAGAGTTCGTTGAAGCCTTTACAGACATTTTTCAACCGCCATCACAAATTGATTTAGTGAAAGCTTTTAAAAAGTATGATCTTAACGGTGACGGGTTCTTGACGCACCAAGAACTGAAAAATGCCATGAAGATTGCCGGACAGCCGTTTAATGACGAGTCGATCAAAGACATGATTCAGATGGCCGATAAGAATAACGATGGCAAAGTATGTTATGAAGGTGAGAAGACATCTTTGATAAGTTACTTTTCCCCAGTGGATCATTGAAGGTAGCAGAATTGTCGTGCAATAAGAGAGAAACACCCACAAGAAGCGCAACCTCGAACCCAGGGTTTCTTGCCTTCTTCGCCGCCATTCGTATATCGAAAAGGCAAGAAGAAACCATGGGTTCCAGGTTGACAAAAGTGTTTACAGCAACTGCCTTTGAACTATATAAAAAAGCATAGATTCAAGGCTACTAGTCATCCAGATTGATTTTCACTGGGCGGGAAATGTCTTCCTACTCACAACAGTAAGGGGACGCTCACCCTCTGCGATCTGATTGGGTCCCACAACGAATAATGTTGACTGAGAATCAATCATTAAGGCTGAAATACACGATGAAAATAATTGGACCAATTATTGGATATAAAAATCGAATGGGAGAAAATTACTTTCAGCCACTATACTCAACTTTCTCACAATTTTCTTCGAAAAATCACGGAAACATGTGACTAGTAAACAACATCAAAAGAACTGAAAAGAAAAAAAACGTCTAACTAGTTAGCCAAAGCATAGAAATCAGGGATGGAAATGGGACGACTCATGATCTGCGGAACACTCGATTCAGTGGCTACCCGAGGGCCCACCGATGGTGGGGCCCGAAGGGCAAGAAAATTTTAGGATTTTTAACCCCTTAGATCGCCGGAAAATAGATATCTGGACGTACACATCTCTCTTCTTTCGACTGAATTTGTCAAAAAAAAAAATAAAATAAAAAAATAGATATCTATTTCGAATCCTTTCATTTTTCTTTTTCAGAGTTCGCTAGCATGCTGAAATGTGAAGAATAGAAACCCCACTGGACAGAATACACCAGCTGCTGACAAAAAACAAGCTTCTTTCTGCCTAATAAAGATTTCACAATCTCTAAAATATCAGTTCCTTTCAAGTGTCTGAACCCATTAAGTATTCTCCAAATTCAAAACCAATACTGCGATATTCATCCCTTTTTACGATAGCTATGCGGTGTATTTTACCATGCATTTTCATAACAAGACACGTAAATGTCGCAGGTGAACAAGGGGAATGACAGAAAAATTTACTAGGTAAATTCTTAACGACATTGTGTATTTATTTATTCATTATCATCGTCGTCTTCTTCGTCATCATTGTTGATCTGGAAGTACCTCAGTTCGTAATCGGTAGAACTTGACGCCACAACTCGAAGCCAATCTCGAAGGTTGTTTTTCTTCAAATACTTTTTGGTCAAATACTTCAAATACCTGAAACGTCAATCCTTCATGTCACTTCAGTAATGTTAAAACATTGAGTAGATAAATAAGTAACAATGAAAGCCAGTGATCAGCTGGTGGTGCATGTATACTATCCACATACTGTTGTTTTCAGTACAGGTCTGTGTACATAATCATCATCTCACAATATGGCTTACTGAAGGTGAACAATGCAACACACAGAACAGACGAAACTTCAGTATGTTTGTAACCTGCAAAGTTTTTCAGAAATTTCTATTAAAATCTTTTCAACAATTTTGGTATTTGAAAACCAGAGTTTGCAAACAGTTTTCATCACAAAATGTCAACAAAAATCAAATACCTTAATACTTTTCGCGGAAAATAGGTTCCACGAATTTCGTAAAAATCCTTCAACCGCGAAAATAAGTTCCGCAAAACTTGCCCATTTTGAACCATCCAACCGCGAAAATTTATACCCGCAAAAACGAGTTCCCTTAAGGTATTCGTCTCAATTTTAAATTTGCAGTGCATTCTTGAAGATCAAATACGTTTTAGTTTTGAAATTTGAATCAGTTTAATGGACTAAGATAAAAATTATAAATAACATGTGAATCTGGTTAAAACTAGAACATAAAGTAAAATAATATAGCGATAATTCATATTCAAGTAGTGTAATATGAATGATCATTTGTAATCACCTAATTTTTCCATGACTTTTCCTTTAAAACCTAGTTTTTTCCAGACATTTAAAAAAGTTCCATGACTTTTGCCAAAAAACAGAACTTTCCATGACTGTACGAACCCTGTAACAATGGAAGCCTGTGATCAGCTGGTGGTGCATGTATACTATCCACATACTATTGTTTTCAGTACAGGTCTGTGTACATAATCATCATCTCACAATATGGCTTACTGAAGTTGAACAATGCAACACACAAAACAGATGAAACTTCAATATGTTTGTAACCTGCAAAGTTTTTCAGAAATTTCTATCAAAATCTATTCAACAATTTTGGTATTTGAAAACCAGAGTATCGCAAACAGTTTTCACCACAAAATGTCAACACAAATCAAACACTCATCTCAATTTTAAATGTGCAGTACATCCTTGAAGCTCAAATACGTTTTGGTTTTAAAAGTTTATGCTGTCCACTCTGCTGATTACACGTGTAATGGAAAACACTTCATGTATAATAGAACTATCAAAATTATAATGCAAATTCAGGCATATTTTCAAGCACTTTTAGCTACCGTTTTTAAAAGCCGTTTGTCTCTGGAAGCTCTGCGATTCTAGCGTTTCCCACGATTCAAACAGCTTTAAAATCACTCTAACTCTTTTTTCACAATATCAACGTAATTTTCTTTTTTCTTCTGGAGTTTTTTCGTGGTCACTTAACCGTTGATTTAAAAATCATAGCCAGAACACCCTGCCGCGCTCCAGAGTGGCTGAGAATCTCCTTAGGCCTCGTTATACTGTACGAATGATCCAAAGACGATGGATGAAATGGACTTTTCTCATGTTTTTGCGGAACACAGAAGTATAACATTGAGATTTAAAAATGTTTTATAAATTCTTGAGTTTCAAATTGATAGGATTGAGTTTCTACTACTGTTATACGGTAGCTGAAAAGTGCTTGGAAATATGCTGGAAATTGTGTCCCCATAAACCAGGATAGAATACCAATTATGTATAAACTCAGTGGTCAATGAGGACATACTTCATTTCCCATTGCTCCGTTAAATTAACTCAGTCGGAATGAGTCAACCTGCACGCCTTAAGCATGCATCAATGGAAAGTTTAATATCACATGTACAGACAAATAAAAGGAAACAGAAAACATATATGTTAACTGTTGAAGACAATGTCCATATTATCTATCTCCATTATCATCTAACCAGTAATGAAGATAAATACATGCCAGATGTCAAGATGGAGAAAGGTTATGCATATCAAAAGGGGGTAAAATTATTTTTTACCTTTTGGAGAAAGGCTTCTCAGAAACCAAAGTCACTTTATTCTTGGCTGATTCCAAGTTAATTTGGTCTAAGTTGTTGAGTTTGCCATCAACTTTAATTCGGCGCAACAGAAATTCTTTCTAAAGTGAAAAATACCATGGTTGCCCATGGTTAAATCCTTAGGGAAGTTGGCCCTAAGGCAATCAAGTTACAAGAATGCTATGCAACGAATAACAGTTTCTTTTCTGAAGAACATTAATGTTTTAAATATCGTAAGAACACTTACTAAATCATCAACTTTCATAATACCATCTTCAACAGGATGCGTGCAATCAATTGCAAATGTGAGGGAAGACTTCTTCTTTGAAGCTTTCTTGGATTTCTAAAATAAATTGAATTGTTATGATCTGTATAATATTAAATGTTATTTTTTTATGTTATCATACAGTCAGTTGCAAAAGGTGCAAGTTAAATAACAGATCAGATCATCTGGCTTATTATATCAGCAATGTTTTTCACCATTTTCGATAAGATGGGGAAAAAAGGTTGATCATCATATCTGTTAGATAAACTTAAGAACACATGTCCAAATAAACTACAGGACAAAACTGTATTTTTTGTGTTAATAACAGTTCTTGTTTACATGAAAAAAAAACAACCAAAAAAACAACAAAGAAACAAGCAAACAAACAAACAAAAAACCAAAAAACAACAATAATAAAAGTTTTATGTATGGTAAATGAAATAACGACACAATTTACTTGGAATTGGTTGTACACTTCCCACCCATCATTGCCACTCACACATTGTGCCTTGTGAAGATCTTAAGCTTGGTTCCCACTGGGCAATAAAAAATTTTTTTAACCAAATTTGTGATAAATCAAAATTTGTCGCCAAAATGATGTTAACGACGTTTTGGTGCAAATGCTCAGGTGACAGAAAATTATTGCCAATTTAAGGGGATAATAAATTATCGCATTATGAAATAAAAAATGTGAAATTTTATATCACCAAATTCTGGCGATAATTTAAAATGCATGAAATTTGGAAAGAAAAAAAATACACGCCATTCCAATGGGATTCGAAAAACATTCAAATAGTGTTGTAAAACTGCTTGGAATTTTGAACAGAGGTTTGTATGTGAAGGTGGCACCCTTCAAGAACCACGAAAGGCTCTCAGAAGTTGTTAAAACTGATTCATGAATTTATCGAGCGATAAGATCATTATGCACAAAAAATAAGCTAACATCGATTCAACAGCAAAGCAACAGAACCTCCCTTGCATCGCATGTAGATGCCCCCACCCCCTCTCAATTAAAAGCTTGAATTTGGCATCAGCATCTCAGCTGCTACTCTCATCATTTTATGTCAGAGAGCTGGGATTAGCATATCTAGCTGAAAGCTAGCCATCATTGATACTGCACATCTAATCACACTATTCAATACATCAAAGGGGAGTAACAGAAAAATTAAAAATTTGACATTGATAAGAACTTCAAGCAATTCTATTTTCTATAATTAGTAGACTCAGAGCCAATGGTAAGAATTTTGGATAAGTTTCATCACGTTTACTTTTCAGTTTCAGTTACCAGAACAGAACAAAAACGACTACAACTTCATATAACACCACATACTGTGGTAACGATCTGCTGATAAATACAATAGGGGAAACCTTGTTGTATATGGTTTTTGCCCAGAAATAGAGGAATTATCTGGTGATTTCCCTATATTAAACAAAATATCGACTGTGTTTAAATAATAGTAGCAATACACGCTTTTTTTTATAAGAACAATTTTATAAGAACACGAGCCTCAGTTTTGGCAAAAAAAAAAGAAAAAATAAGAACAACCTGAGGCTCAAATTAATGTCTCAAAAATTAAGAACAGCCTAACCCTGAATTTTCCTATAAAATAAGAACAATAATTCATGATAGAAACAACTCATGACGTAAATTCTCTCACTGGCAAATAGTTTAAAAGTTGTTGTTTTTTCACCTTGCATATACTCATATTGTGTCATTACCTAACAGCAACCAAGCTTTTAAACAGTTGTTTTGAAAAAGATTTATTTTAATTTTACTGGAAGTTCCATAAATAAGAACAAAATGAGGCTGAAATCTAAAACTTTGTTCTTAAAGCTAAGAACAAAATAAGAACAATTCAGGCTGAAAAAGGCTAAAAAAGTAAGAACAGCCAGCCTCAGGTCAGATTTTACTGGTTCTTATAAAAAAAGCGTGTAAGCCTAAACGAGCACGTGAACTAGAGCCAAAAAGTTTATTCTATACAAAATACTGAACTTCAAACACAAACAACCTAAACACACTTCTGACATAACATAACATACTGGATCAGAACATCTGGCTTATAAAATCAGCAATGCTTTTCACCATTTTCGATAAGATGGGGAAAAAAGGATGATCATCAGCTCCAGTTACTGAATTATAAAGAAGAATCCTTACCGGTACAACCATTATCAGGCGTTGAAAGGGAAGTTATCTTCCAGATACACACAACGTCTTCTCGCTGAAAGCTCTGAAGTGAAAAAGGACGGTCGCACTCTTGTTCCATGCTTTTCAATCAAAAACGTGGCCATGCTACTCAGAAAGTATCAGGGGGTTGTTAATTTTCCATATATCTGAAATTTGATAAATATGTTTTACTGAATTAAATTATTGAATATCTTTTATAATTTATTGCAAAATTTGTCTGTATGAAGATCTAAAACACTCTGTTTTATAGGTTTATCAGATGTTTCTACATGCTCCTCGTTAAAACAAATCCCCCATCTTTTTCGCACTTGCTCGATCTAGTCTCCTTCTTATTTGCGCTTCGGCAGCTTGAATTACTTCTCTTCTCGCTATTTCTCGAAATTCCTGTCGTGATTTTCGCATTTTTTAATGTTTTGATAAAATTCCATTTTTTCTAAATTCGAATCTAGTTTTTTTGAAAGATTAATTGATTGTCTCTACTAAAAGTAGAAAAATGTGAAGCATTGAAGGATTAATGTAGAAAAGGGGATAAAGAGTTTGTCCAAACTTATATGGCGTCCCAAAGAATACAATATCAACCTGAAGAATAAAAACAAATTATTGACCCCGCTAGAAAAAAATGGCAACAAAATCTAAGCGAAAAAAACTTCCTACCCCTTTCTCGATATCTCGAACTTTTCTCCCGGTCCCCCCTCCTGAGAGAAATATCGAGAGTCGACTGTATGCCGATTATTCCTGTAAGGAACTAAAGGAAAGCAGGGGAATAGGGAAGTCATAATGGCCTTGCTAGGTAGCTACCTCACTTTCAGGCATCATGTCTGGATAATAAACACTAACAAACATAAACTCAGAATCTCAAAACTCTTTGACCACGGAATAAAACCTCCAGAAAAATGAAAAGGAGATAAGAAGAAACATCAATACACTACAACAAAATTATGAATATAGAGCATGAAACCTTTACTCCATTGGTTTATTCTGCTTCAGAATGCGATTTTAACCTGTTTTTTTACATAAATGTTGGCTAACTTTTTTTCTTCCACAACATGTTGGCGTCCAACGCAAACCGAACAATATGTTGGCAAACATGTTGCTCCGTTGATGGCTGGTCGAAATGTTGGCCCAACATGTTGTTCGGTTTGCGCGCGCCTTAAAATGCCCATCTAATTCTTCGCTCATGAGGGAGTTCCTCATTGCAAAAGAATTCTCTACAGTGGATAAGTGGATGATTAACTCTAGCCTCTGCCATGTCTAGAGGTTCCTTAGTTTCTCGTTTTGCTGCTTCTTGTTTCTTTGTTTTTTCATCAAAACAGTTGCAAGGTTCTTTAGTGTCTTGCCACAGCTCGAATTGGTTTTGATAGTTTCGAAAAAAAAATCAATTCTAAATACAGTACACATCCGTTAATTCGAATGCCGCTTAATTCGAACATTCTTTATTTCGAAAAAATTTTCCGATCCCTTTTGAGTTTGGTCTAATAAAGACTTTAAGGTAGATTTCCATTCAACAAATTTGCTCGCTCGCTCGATAAAAAAGCGCTAGTTGACGCCAAACGCATGTGCAGTAGTTCACATAAAATGCTGCTGACCATGCTGTCTCTGTCGATAAAAAAACGCTTGCCAAAAGTTGAAAATTTCCAACTTTTTTTCATCGCTTTGAGAGCGCTTGTAAAATAGGCCAATCAGATTACAGAATGTCTGCTGAATAGACAAATTCTCCGATTTCTCAAAAAAACAAAATGGCGACCAACCTGAAAGTCAGCTTTCAAAACCTACAGCAAAGTTTATTAAACAATTCTTCTGACTACATCTTTAATCAGCAAAGCCACGCTAATAACGAACAGCAACAACAAGACAATTATGATAAAGAATACGATAATCAGCTAATACAAAGTAATATTGCTACTTTTCATACTTTGAGAAACACATCTTATAATCATTATAGTCATAGCAATATCTACCCAGGATTTCAAACTCAACAGGAAGAAATAATTGAAGAAGAAGATGATAATGAAGTTGAAAAGGAAAATGCTGAGGACAAAAACAGCAATCTATTCAGAGGAGCCACCATGTTGCTTGATACGACAAAAAGATTGTTTTGATATTTTTGCTTGCAAGTCCTTGTTTTTTTTAATGGAAATTAAGATGATCGCTCGATCATCGGCGCTCGCTCGTTTTTTATAGCGAGCGAGCATGAGCATTTTGACGAATGGAAATCCGCCTTTATATTTTGTGCCGCTTAATTCGAACTCCGTATTCGAACATTTCGTTAATTCGAACAGTTTTTTCGGTCCCTAGGCTAAAAAAACACTCGTTAATTCGAACTTTTGCGCACTATCAATCTAAAATTGTAATGAAAAAGACATATTTTTCTTATTTCTCGCATCGCGTCTGAAATCTGATTCTGGAAACATTCGATTTTGAAAACGTTCGATTTTAAAAACGTTCGATTTTGAAAATTTGAAGATGGAATGTTTTTATTCATTCTTTTCGTTTTCTGCCAACGTGCAAGAAAGATGTTAATCGCTGGAAAACGCAAGTACAACCACAAAAGTCTGTGGGAGAAATGCCAGGCTTTAAAGGACCTTGAAAAAGGGATGAGTAATAAAGATGCAACTGCAAAATATCATGTACCAAAAAATACTTTGTCAACTTGGGTCAAGAACAAAGAGAAACTTATGGGTTCACTAGAAATAGGAGCCAACGCTAAACGACAAAAGTTGAGAACAGGTAGCTTCGAATTGGTAGACAAGGCTGTTGTGAATTGGTTTAAAAGCATGCAAAGTCAAAATGTTCCATTATCTGCAGCCATGATCCAAGAGAAAGCGATTGCATTCGCCAAGCAGCTAAACGTTGAAAACTTCCAGGCATCGGATGGCTGGCTACGGCGCTGGAAGGAACGAAACCACGTTACATATTCAAAACCGTATCAGGTGAATCAAAATCAGTTACGTCAAAGATGGTAGCCGGTTGGTGGGAAACCTCTCTTCCCACTCTTCTATCAAACTACGAGTTTAACAACATTTATAACGCGGATGAATTTGGATTATTTTACCAATGCCTTCCAAATAAGACATATCAATTCAAATCTGAGAAATGTTCTGGCGGAAAGATGAGTAAGATTCGAATTACTGGATTGGCAGCAGCTAATGCAATTGGAGAAAAGTTACCAATATTCGTTATTGGAAAAGCCAAAAATCCGCGGTGCTTCAAGAACATCAGGTTTTTGCCATTCCGCTACAGAAATCAACGCAAAAGCTGGATGGATTGCGTGTTGTTTGAAGAGTGGGTCAGATCAGAGAGATGGACAAGAAATTTCATACTGAAGGAAGACATGTTGCATTGATTATCGACAATTACCCAGCACATCCGGAAATTGAAAATCTGAAAGCCACGAAGTTGTTTTTCCTACCACCAAACACCACTTCTCAGACCCAGCCAATGGACCAGGGCGTGATTCGCTCTCTTTAAGCAATTTATCGCAAACAAGTTGTTCGTAAGATCATCCAATCTATTGAGAAGAATAAATCACTTCCAAATGTTTCTTTACTTCAAGGAATGCGAATGTTAGGTTCAGCTTGGGAGGCAGTGACGGTTAAGACAGTAGTGAATTGTTTTCGGAAGTCTAAGATATCAGTTGAAAACCAGAACGCTGCTATTGCTGAAGATGATAACCCTTTCAAAGACTTGGAAGAGGATATGGAGAAACTTCGTGCAGTGCAACCCGATCTTGTTTGTGACACAATGGATGCCGCTTCCTTCACTGATGTTGATGATGGAGTTGCCGTTGTGCAGCCAATTTTATTCACTGACGCGGAAATCATTGCAGATGTTTTGGGTACGGAAGATGTCGGCAACCAAGATGATGATGATTGTGATGGCGAAGTCGAAGCTGAAGAAGAACCCGTTGAATGCCCCAAACAAAATGAACTTTTACAGATGGTGGAGCTAATGAAACAGTTCTCCTTATTTTCAAATGATGGAGAGCTTGTTCAATCCTATGCAAATCACATTGGACGGATTCTTGACATGCACTTTGGCCAGGCGAAGAAGCCAACCTCGTACCCAGGGTTTCTTGCCTTTTCGATATACGGACGGCGGCGAAGAAGACCCTGGCATACGCCGATTAAAATTGCAATCTGATTGGTCGAAGTATAAGCAAAGGCCGTTTGTTTGTTTTAAGAACATTCGGGAAATCGGAAATTTTTAGCTGTCGAAAGATGGTGGAAAGATGGGGCGAAGAAATTGAAAGTGTTTTTAGGAGCAATGATTTGCCATTGTATGACATCTCGAACGCTCTAATCCTGACACCTTTTAACTTTAAGAATTACTGATTTATCTTAGTAGCAATAATAATGATTATGTAAACACTTACTTTAGCAATGTGCACAAGGTATTGTTCTTACTTGGTCAAGCAATCTAGCTACAAGCGTTTGTATATTTCTAACACGTATTATTGTTTTTGAAAGTCGTTGATAATTATACTGCTTATTTTTTCCAAATTCTCTTATCTGTTTAACTTAATACAAAATTCAACAATAGCTATTAACTATTGAACAAATTTCACTGGGAAAGATTGGAAACCTCACAGCACACAGGTAAAACTGATTGAATAAACCAAGTATAATATTATATTTTTTATTATTTTTGTGATTTTGAGTATACATGTATTTTTTTAATATAGGTGTGGTTGTTTTAGAATATGTATCCTAGATTTTCATAAATGGGAAATAAATATCTTTGTTATGAATTTTGATAAGTTATTAATACTGTATAATACACATTAAAGGTTTTTTCGTAAAAGAACATCCAGACTGTGAAGATAGTATGATATATATAAGTATTGCATAGTACTAAGTAGCATTATGTGAATATTAACTCAAAAAGATGTTTTGAAATTTTATAACAAAATTCATAACATGTATTTATAAAGACATGTTTTTGTATAACAAAAACATGACTGCAACTAATTTTCTGACAAACATTTTCACTAAATAGAATTTGAAAAATGTGATACTTCTCTGCAACAGTACATGACAATATCTAATCCTCACTAATCAGTTTTTAATTAAAAGTTTTCAATACATCTTTTTACTTTAATGCCATAACACACAACCATACAACATATATTACATATATTATATATGTAACTAAATTTTTGATTATAAAAATATTCAAATTAATGTATGCCAGTTTGCAAATAAATTATAAAACAAGACGACGAATCTTAAAATTTCAGCAAAAGCTTTTCGATATATTATCATCCTAAGTAAAATGTTCATTTAAAACACTTTAGTGTTAGCACTGAAGATGATAATATAAAAGCTTTTGCTTATAATTTAAAAGATTTGTCGTCTTGTTTTATTATATATCAACATGTTCGCATTATCCACACAATCATATTATAAGAACAGAAACCTTATCAGACCTCCCAGAGCAAAATCAAGTAATTTTTTTATGAATTTAGGACAATTTTAGATAGTATTTTTGGACATTTTAGGGCAAAATTTGAGAAAATTTAGGACAAAGACTAAAACGTTAGGACAACTTTAGGACAATTCCCAAATTATGGACCTGTTACAGTAAACATATCTTTATTTAAGCATATTAAACCATCAAAAGATAATCAAGAGTAGATATATATATAACGAAGAACAACATAAAGTTTCCCTTGGCTTGAGTGTTAATAAGCATAAACAACTATCAAACCTTGTATACCTTAAGTGCGGAAAAACCTAAAAATTAGGGTAAAAACAACAAGAAAACAAATGATTGTCTGTTATCTACATTTTGAGTAATATGAAATTGCAAATGATTCGACTTTGTTAAAAGCTAGTTCTTTAGCTTCCTGATCATTACACAGGCCAACAAAGAATTTGCCGCAGATACATAATAGAGTCTTCTCTAAGTAGTTTTTTCACGCTGATTTCAAAAATGAAGTCCATTTTTTGCTAACTCCTACCATTTTTTTGATATCGTTTTTCAGTTTTTTTAAATTTTAGCCAAATCCACGAATTCTAGGAAACGAATATCATACGTTTTGTTTATTATCTCAATTAAATACCACTTGAGTATGGTGGCCGATTAGAGCAATAGCAGTTTTTATCGATTTCTTTTTTTTTTCTTACATTATATTTGTTTATTTTGCTTTTTCTTTCTTTTTACTATTTTTTTCAGTGTTGTTCTTTTCTTTTTTTTGCAAATTCACATTTCTTTATTACTTTTTTCTTACTTTTTTCCCTACTTTTTTATTATTTTATTTCTACTTGTTTTCGCTACTATTTTTCTACTTTTTTTTCGTTACTCCTTTTTATATTTTTTTTCGTTAGCTACTTTTTTGTTACTTTTTTACTACAATTTTTACATTGTAAAATAACAACAAAAAAAAAGAAAAACAGGAAAAAAGTAAAGAAAAACTAAAGTAAAGTAAAAAAAAAATAGTGTTCGTGGCCGAGGAGGGCAATAGCGATATACAAAATGAAAGCATGGCCGAGGAGAGCAATAGCACATTTTCATTAACCGAAATGAACGCCCTGGGCGCTTATAATTTTTTTGAACTTTTACGTTGGGCGCTTATACGGACGAGGCGCTTAATTAAAAAAATCACTAGAATCACCAGTACCGTTTACCATTTCACTGGATGCTGACAAAAGAACGGCCTGTGTCCTTGCTCAAGCAACTTTAAAAAAGCTTGATAATTACTCTCACTTTGAAATGAAAACACTTCATTCCCGCCTTATTGAGTTTTCTTCATTATGCTGAAATATATGTTCAACTTAAAACCATGTTTTTCTCATTATTTTATGTTTTTGCTGAATAAGCGCTCAATTTTGGATCTGGGCGTTTAATCGGAATCTGGGCCTGATTACAAATTTTTCCTCTAAACGTTGGTTCTAAACCTGTTTAATTGGATGGGGCGTTTAATCATGGCCGCTAAATCGGTCATTTACGGTACTTAAATTAACACACACCCTAGTCTAAAGAAACCAAACAATGTTACGAACATGTTGGGTTCATGTGGGTTCATAGTATGACCATCCTTGATCGAAGCGTTCCTTTGACGTGGTTTGGTTTGACGAACAAACGAGTTCTCTGTTAGCACAATGCATGAGTTTAAAGCTGCTTTATCTCTCTTATTTTACGCAGGCTTATACCTGTCAAAGATTTCAAAATTCATCTATTTTCAAGGTATCCCTTTCAACGATAGCACTTATACATTCTTTGGTAGTTGGCAGTTGTTTGGTATCTACAACATCGGTACTTCAGCACCGGTTTCATGATTCGGTGATTTATTTTTCATTGCCTTTTGAAACATTACTTTTGAAATTGAAAGCTGTAAATAATTTTTACAGAGAATTCTATATAATAAACATTGTGACCCGTCGGTGTTTTGGAAGCGATTTATAAGTATATACCGACAAGGACTATAATGAACATGGACAGCTGTTCATCAAGTAAATGTCATGGGAAAACATCAAAATATTAAGATATTTGCTTTAAGAAATAATCGTCAAAATACACGCTTTTTTTTATAAGAACCAGTAAAATCTGACCTGAGGCTGGCTGTTCTTATTTTTTGAGCCTTTTTCAGCCTGAATTGTTCTTATTTTGTTCTTAGCTTTAAGAACAAAGTTTCAGATTTCAGCCTCATTTTGTTCTTATTTATGGAACTTCCAGTAAATGAAAAAATAAATGTTTTTAGAGAAAAACAAGTGTTGTTCTTACCGATTCACATTAATTTGCAATGCAGCGTGGTAGTGAAATAAATTTATATCAACAATGGTAGCAACGTGCCAACTATATGCGTGAAGAGATGTAGATAGCAGTACGAATTATTATGTCCTTATTTACCCCAGACCGGAAGATCAAAGTCTCTTGTAAGACAAGCCCGTAATTACATAATACAGGCCGTTAGTCGCGCCGTTATTAATTAATTTCACACATTGTATTGTAGGTGAGAAAAGACGCGATCACAAGTGAAAACAATTATATATAATTTTGAACTGTTAATCATTGAAAGAGTTAAAATTAAAAGAGAACCATTGTTCTTATTTTATAAGAAAATTCAGGCTCAGGCTGTTCTTAATTTTTGAAACATTAATTTGAGCCTCAGGTTGTTCTTATTTTGTTCTTATTTTTTGGCCAAATCTGAGGCTCGTGTTCTTATAAAATTGTTCTTATAAAAAAAGCGTGTATGTGAATTTCGACAGGAATATTCAATGCAACCTCGTGGCTGATGTTCAATGGACGTTATTAACTTCAAACGTTTCAAATTGTAATCCTGCTTATACTCTGGAGTACCGAGTAATCCCCATACCTCCGCTATTTTTTTCTTTCCTCTCATTACAATCCCCTGTTGAACATATATTTCAGCATAATGAAGAAAACTCAATAAGGCGGGAATGAAGTGTTTTCATTTCAAAGTGAGAGTAATTATCGAGCTTTATTGAAGTTGCTTGAGCAAGGACACAGGCCGTTCTTTTGTCAGCATCCAGTGAAATGGTAAACGGTATTGGTGATTCTAGTGATTTTTTAATTAAGCGCCTCGTCCGTATAAGCGCCCAACGTAAAAGTTCAAAAAATTTATAAGCGCCCAGGGCGTTCATTTCAGTTAATGAAAATGTGCTATTGCTCTCCTCGGCCATGCTTTCATTTTGTATATCGCTATTGCCCTCCTCGGCCACGAACACTATTTTTTTTTTACTTTACTTTAGTTTTTCTTTACTTTTTTCCTGTTTTTCTTTTTTTTTTGTTATTTTACAATGTAAAAATTGTAGTAAAAAAGTAACAAAAAAGTAGCTAACGAAAAAAAATATAAAAAGGAGTAACGAAAAAAAAGTAGAAAAATAGTAGCGAAAACAAGTAGAAATAAAATAATAAAAAAGTAGGGAAAAAAGTAAGAAAAAAGTAATAAAGAAATGTGAATTTGCAAAAAAAAGAAAAGAACAATACTGA
Source organism: Turritopsis dohrnii (assembly GCA_027922465.2). Lineage (NCBI taxonomy): Eukaryota > Metazoa > Cnidaria > Hydrozoa > Anthoathecata > Oceaniidae > Turritopsis > Turritopsis dohrnii. The sequence continues at coordinate 1,772,396 of BQMF02000005.1, forward strand.
AAAAAATAGTAAAAAGAAAGAAAAAGCAAAATAAACAAATTTAATGTAAGAAAAAAAAAAGAAATCGATAAAAACTGCTATTGCTCTAATCGGCCACCATACTTGAGTCTTTTAAATTGGACACTTCTAACAGTTTATATTGGCAAAACTTTTTTTATGCTTTCTTCACTTTGCTTATTAGGTGTTTTTTTGGTCTGGGCAATGAAAAACTGAAAGCTGGTATTTTCGGTGGACCACAGAGTAGAAAATTACGTAAAGATACAAATCTGGTTAATTCAAAGAACAGTGTAGAAGCAGCAGCCTAGAATGCATTTACAGAAGTCCTCAAAAAATTCCTTGGAAATGTGTAACACATCAATTACGTATAAATAATTCACAGTTTAATTCAAAGTTTCCATGCACTTGGTTGTAACATGAGTACTAAGGTACATATTCCCTTTAGCTATTAGACAAATTTCCAGAAAATTTAGGTGACGTGAGTGATTAGTAAGAAGAAAGATTTCACCAAGATATTAAAACAATGGAAGAATGATATCAAGGACGATGGGACGAAGTTATGATGGCAGATTTTTGTTGGTCGTTAAAACAGGGCTGTAGCGATACTCGTCACTCATCAGAAAATCAAACAAGAGAAAGTTTATACCTCAATACTGTGCTGTTTCAACAATGCTTTTGATTTTTAATGATATTGTTTTAATATATAAATAAAGTTATAATTCTATTTTTCAAAGAATCAAACGTTTTTATATTTGAAATCCACCTTTTTTCCTCCAATTTTTACACCAAAATAAGGGATTTTAGATATAGGCCATGTTTCTCTACAAAAATATCCTGACGTGACAGACAAAAATGGATGTGATTTTCGAAATCAGCGCATCAAAATTGTTTTAAAAAAGTCCAAGTCTTATCTGGGGCAAAAAAAAAATTTTTTTTTTCGTAACCCCGTGTTATCAATCCATGTAGTCTTGTTTGGTTCAATGTAAAGTCTACTAGATAACTCAATGGTATAATCAAAAATGATACAAAAGAAACTCATTAACTTCAACTGGTAAAAGTACTGTAGTAATATAGTTAACTCAAAAGCTAAATGAAAACAAAAACTCTCAAAAACTATTTACACTTGAAACGATATCTATTCAAGTTCTTTTTTCCGAAACAGATTTCAAAACTAAATTTCTCATATCTTCTACTTAAAGATCTTTCAAATAAGGATACATTCCAAACTGAATAGTGTACTCTGTTTTAAAGCTTCGCAATGTCTGAATCCGGAAACATCTTCATTAGTTGAAGAGAATAAGAAGTTAGACTCAACACATTCTAAAGCCGGAACAATCTCTGCTTTCCTGGTTAATTCAACTCCAGTTAACGTTATTTATGGACATTTTAATCTTAATGCATTGTCACTGTCCTGTCTTAAGTGGTACTTTCTTTTTCCCTCCTTCTCCCTGGTACAATGCAGCTTGCTACTTGTAAGACTCCTGATTTGTGATACACCACTTCTATTAACTGAGAAGACCTTTGGGCATTTTTTGTATTCCGCTGAAAAAATATCTACTTTAATTATTTTGTTGATTTCATCCCAAGCAAAACGACTGATTTTTATTCTTCCTAGTTTCATTTTTGTCATTTTATTTTATTTGCTTATAAGTATACAATAATATATTTTCATCATAATATTTTCGTTGACCTTATGTCAACTCGTCAGCGATGATTTTTGGAATCTCCAAAATTCCAAAAATCATCGCTGACGAGTTGACATAAGGTCAACGAAAATATTATGATGAAAATATATTATTGTATACTTATAAGCAAATAAAATAAAATGACAAAAATGAAACTAGGAAGAATAAAAATATCTACTTTACAAGGTTGTATTCAGTCAAAAATCAGAATGATAGTAGACAATTCAACGAAAGCTGAAACAAAATATACTCAAAATATATCATGTATTTTCAATCTCAATAACTACAGTCAAAATACAGGAATTGTTTTTTTTTTTCATTTGAACTTTATCCTAAATTTTATGACATTTAGGACAATATACCAAAAGTTAGGACAATTTAGGACAAAATTACTAAAATTTATAATTTTAGGACATTTTAGGATTTTAGGACACTCTGGGAGGTCTGCCTTATGAAGAAGTTGGAGGGAAGTATGAAAAATGATTAGGATATCATATACTCATACTGATGTATTCTGTAGTTATCATTCTTCAGTTTTCTTATTATGTCTTCTTTCAACCTTACAGTTGTTTCAGCATGAAATCCTACAAAAATTATGGCTGTCTCCCACATACTGATTATCAATGATGATGTTGAAAAAAGTGCAGGTATGTGCAATAGTACACTCTTTTTTTATAAGAACAATTTTATAAGAACAATGAGGCTCAAAATGGCCAAAAAATAAGAACAATTTAAGAACAGCTCTGAGGCTCAAAATTTTTCTGAAATTTTTGCTGAAAAATGTAACAAAAAAATGTAAAATGAAAAATGTAATTCTAGTTTTACAGTTTAAAATTAAAAGAATAAAAACTAGGTTCAAAAAGTAAACATAAGTATATGATAATGAAGCTTCGAAGCTTTTTGAAACTAGATTTCTGTGTAAAAATAGCCCAAAAATAAGAACAAAATAAGAACAATTTGAGGCTGAAAGTGGAAAAAAAATAAGAACAGTTGAGCCTCAACTCAAATTTCATGGTTCTTATATAAAAAAGAGTGTATTGTAAAATATTGTTATTGGATAGTTTTCCCTTTGGCTATGTAACTCCTGCAATAGGTCTTAAAATGCTCTTTTACCACCATAGACGTTGGTCCAATTTGGATATTTTTTCAAATTATCACTAGGAAGAGCAACACTTTCTTTAATCTTCCATATCAGCTGGTCATTCGCAGTGGCAGTTACACAGTGTTACAACATCATTTACTGTTTTTCGTACTACTACCAAATCTTTGTAGTCAACACAGAAGTTTTCGCCCTTAAAATATATAACAGATCGTATATATGAAATTTATAATATATCTTGGAAAAATTGTATATAAAGTTATTTTGAATTTACGAAATTATTTTGTAAAACAACCCTTCATATAACATTTCTAATAATTAGCATACTATATTTTCATGCAATGAGCTTCATCAATGACATAAAGCAACAACTCTCTCTTGAAATGGAGGTGAATTAAGGAGTTTTCGTCTATAAGTACTAAGAAGAGCTTCTGGGTATGAGCAAACATTACTTCCACTTTTCGATTTCTGACAATTTCTGGAATTTCAATCTTACTACCAAGACCACCATCACCAACACTGTTTATAAAATTCTGTTCAAATAAGAATACAGTTTTTTCATGATAACTTAAGATATGGAAGCACCCCTACAGCGATTCCTCTTTCCTCCGATGTTTTAATTTGATCTTCTATGATCGAGGGAACATAGAACACAATAGTAAAAACAGGTAAAGTTGATGATAATTGGTAGATCAATGACTTTCCAAAGCCAGTCGGAAGGGCAGCTAACACATTAACGCCTTCGTAAAGATATACAAAACTCACTGTGGTTTTAAAGAAAACCCTTGTAGAAATTATTTACACGATTGAAATACACAAATCTGATCTGAAAGAATCGGGTTGTTATACTCGGGCCGTCGTGTATTTCAAAATTTCCAGAAATATGGGAAATTTTAATCGGCGTATGCCAGGGTCTTCTTCGCCGCCGTCCGTATATCGAAAAGGCAAGAAACCCTGGGTACGAGGTTGGCGAAGAAGCAAACAAAAATTAATGATTATTTTAAAAACTTGCAATAAATTCTATCACTTACATTTTAATCATTCTTAGTAAAGAATTTTGAGAAATTCTATCCGAATTTATGTTTTCCCCAATTATTTCGATAATTCGAACATTCGCTAATTCGAACAAATTTTTCGGTCCCTTGGGTGTTCGAATTAACGGATGTGTACTGTAGTACAACATATTCGATTTCGAAATTGTTATAAAACAACAATTTTATTCGTGTTTTTTAAGCACATGCGCTGGAGGGACCCATGGAACAAGTTCAGAATAAAAATTCGAATTGTCACTTCGAATAAAAAAAATTTGTAAACATGGATGTGTTTCGAAGAAGTGTTCAAAGTGGCTTTGAAAAAGTGCGAGACTACTCTCTGTCACTCGTCTCTGGAGATAAAGAAACGTTGTTTAGCATTGAAGCCGAAAATTATTTCTTAAGAGATATCATTTATGCGGCCCGAAAACTGGATATTTTTTCGACGTTAACCACAGACGAGAAAATTGAGTCGATCAGAAGAATTGGTATCGTTTCGTGGACTGGTGGACCACTAGCACTCAAAAAAGCCGAAGGACAAATCTTTCGTTTATTGAAAATGTTTTCAAACGGTTGCCACGATGTCAAAATCGAAATCGTAAAAACCCTGGCTCAACTTTGTTTACTGAACGAATACGGTCAAAATTTGATGAGAACCGAAGGGTTTCTGGATGTGATGCTTGGTATTTTGAAAACAGAAAGTGCAGACCAGCTCGATTTACAGAGGTGGATAATTTACGGAATCACGTGTATGATTGTGGAAAATGTCGTGAACCAAAGACATATTTTGGCATACCCCAACAGCCGAGAAATCATCAGGAAATTTCAAACCGAAGTCTGGTATAATTGGAAACGAAACGAAGCTACGTTTTTATGTCATCTCTTAGGTTTTTTAAAGTAACCTCTCGTTAATACCTACATAAAATTTATGCGTTGGTAAATAGGGTTCTTTGTGTATATAAAAAGAATATTCAATCACTCATACAAAAAGTGTCTTTTTAAATACCAAGTCTTGAACCAATTAGTACATCCAAGCTCATTTTTATATGTACTTTATTGTTACATCAATTGAGTGATTTTGTTACTAAGCGAAGTTGATCAAAACTTCCTCGGTAAAATTTAGAAAAAATTTGACATTGAAAAAAACGAGGTTGAAAATACTAACATGATCAAAACACGTTTTTTAAACAGAAATTTGACGATCAAAATTTTCAATTTCATCATGATTTCACGGTGATGGGGTCATCATCATCGAATCTTCATCGAACAATACTACCTTCGTCTGCTCGATATTCTTCTACACGTATTTTTTTTTATAAGAAACCAGTTTATAAGAAACCCTAGTCGCTCGAGCTCGGAAACCTAAGAAACTATGTAGTAAGCTCACTCTATTCTAAGAAACTGAGAAATTTTGAGAGGTAACCATTCAATGGTATAACAGCAGATTAGACGAATACCGAATCTTGTTTCCTGATGGAACAGACGATTATGTCAAGTTAGACGATTTCGATGGCATTGAAATGATTCTTTTGTAAAGACATAAACACTCTTCAGTTTTTGTGCAAGCACTGCAATAAAAAAGATAAGCATAAAAAATTGTTCTCTGTGGCATTCCTCTCAATAAGGCAAAAATTCTTAGTGTATGATAAGAAACCCTTAAGAAACTTTTCTAGTAAATTTAGGGTAAATCTGTAAGAAACTGGCTAGAGACCCAAAAGCTTAGTTTCTTATAAAAAAAAAACGTGTATTTGTTTAGTAGTGTGTATAAAGCGACACTTTAGTGGGCATGAAAAGGGATAGTAACGAAACTCATTTTTTGTCTTCTTCTGAAAAAAGAAAACCATGTATATAAGAGAAATCCGTACACGATGATTTGCACTGTGCTTATTCACGTGAAGTAACAATACTCGACCGCAAAACACAGTTCGATCAAAAGTTCGATCAAATGTTCACTGTCGGCGCTTTTGTTCCATAAAGGTTCGTCCCTGAATGGAAAATGAAACTATTGACGATATAACTTTTTTTATACTGTGCAAAAAATACAAATAGGATTAATATTGTAGTTTCTCGAGACTAAAATTGCAACGGAAGTCGAACTAAACGCACCTTTGAAGCCTTCTTCTAAAGCTCTTGGTTTACCTAAATAAATAGGATTATGAGATAGAATTACCATTTGTTATTTTTCTACCTATCCAACGCGTCCATTTCATCTATTGCGTCCATGAAAACACAAACACACTGGGATGACTTGGATGTGGTCGACATACACACAAGCCTCTAACTTTGAGATGCAAATTCAACAGCTTTGTATTACTACTGTATGGTGAGGCGAGCCACTTCATCAAAGAGGTTTGTAGCTAGAATAAACCATAAACTTCACCTGGCGTGTGTTCTTCAATAAGAGAAGGCTCGTCTAGCGGTTCATCTACCTATAACGTCAATAGGAAATCATCAAGCAGCAAAAAACCACTACGATGAAGAGCATTTTCAATGAAAATGTTCATTGTATATTTCTATAGAAATGTACTCTTCAGCAGGGCTCGAAAAATTTATCCATCGGGAAGGAAAAAGTGATAGAAAAAGTTCTTAATCCTGTGTCTTACTTGCAAAGTCAGATTTGTTTCAGGGGTTATGCCCAATTCAAACAAGAGTTTGTCATCATTCTCAATCACATCTCCATTCTCGAACACCAGGGTTTGTTCCACAGGTAAAACAGCAAATATTTGCAACAACTAGTGAAAACATTATGGAGATAATAAATAGGTTAAATTGATACAAGCAGTTGGAATGTTTGTGAGAAATTTTCAAATGACACGAAAAAAAACAAAACTTTCTTGCATTTCCGTTTAAACTCCAAACGTTACGCAATTGCTACGCCGAATCAACCACGCATGCGCTAAATATTTGGTGAACGAATCAACCACTCATGCAGTTAAACCTCTCTATAGTGTGTATCACGATAAAAGGAGCACTCCCCTCACCAACAATACTCGCTTCACAAGGAATTCATTGGACCGACTTTTTTTTAAACAAAGAATGAAGAATTTTATAGATTAGGCACGAAAACTCTCAGTTCCCAGTGGGCAAAATTGTCAAAAGTCACTGCGATGAAGAGCATTTTTATTGAAATAGTCTATATATTTCTTTAGAAATGCTTTCCTTCGCAGTGATTTCAACAAATTTGTCCAATGGGTTATTACCTGTAATTTGAGTTCTCTCAAGGTCTGATTCGAGTGAACTCTTACCCTCTCCTCGCCGCGTTTTACTCGATGTCTAAATACCATACAAACAGTAAACACCAAAAACGGATGTTGGATGATAGAGACGGTGTTGTTATATTTTCATAAACATACCTTGTGCTCCTTCTTCTTTCACAATGGGAGACTGGCGTATGCTTGAGCTTTTTAACAAAACTCTTTACAGAAAACACAAAATGAAAATTCCATGACAATCGTGACTTTCTGTTAAGCATAAAACGTAGGAGATTGACTTACCGGACAAGGAAAATCCGAATCTCTTTTCTATGAATAAAAGGGAAAAAAAGTTCGATTTCGATAGATCAAATATAACTGACGATTTTTCGTAAACAAACACCAATCACAAAATAAACATGCAAATCAGCCTACTTCGCCTCTCATTGCCATATTCATGCCGTAAATTTTCGGCAACTCGTCTTCGTTTTTGTCTTTACTCGGCTTTAGTTTGTCGTCGTCGTCGTCGTCGCGGCCGTTTAAGGGATATGGTGAAGTTTCGGCTGCCGTCGATTTGGAAATCACCTTCTTGCGAACGTATATGTACGCGCAAGTGTATTGCTTTGAATCATGTGCTTCTTCGAATAGTCTGTTGTCACGACAACCAGGACAAAAATCTAGCACACCGAAATAGATAAACAAACCAAGGTAATATGTAAAGAGAAATATGTATTTCCGACATGACAGAAGATCGGAGAATATTTGTAAAGTATTTATGGATTAGGAAAAATCCTTCAACAACAATAAAAATAGTTAGTATTTAACCTGGCTTCGTTGTCATACCATCTTGTTTTTTCCACAATGTTATCTCGTGCGTTAAAGAGAAGTAAGATTTCAAACTTCGCAGTTGTTCGGAGGAGATTAAATGCACCATAGGATCACTAGCAAAAGAGAATAACAAAAATTTTACCTGGAGGGAAGATAACAAAAATTTTACCTGAAGGGAAGACTTCTTTATAGATTACCTTATATTTTCCCTTTTTTTTTTTCATTTTTTTAATCCCTTGGAAAGTTAGGTCACGAAAGGCATTATGGGAATCCTGTCTGACACCCAGGCCTCATATGAAAAAAATAACAATATCATAGCTATCATTAAAAATTTGGACGGACAGACATAGGAAAGCATACTCTTTCAACGCCTCTTCTACGAGATCTTCAGCCGTATAAAGAATCCGATCGTGTTCACATATGATTTCGGAATTGTCCACAGTTGTGATAAACCTTTTCTTCAACCTGAAAGAATTTGTTACAAAAAAACCCCAAAATCACATCATGACCTGCTCCTGGAAATTATCTGGAAAAAAATTTGATACTGATACCTTGTACATTTTTTCCAGTTCTTCACAAAGCTTGCAAGAACAACATGCAAAGTCTCTTCGTCCTAATTCACAAAATAAACAAAGAAGTCACGATCCTTTCCGTATAAGTTGTGGAATATTACCTAAGCCAATTATTTTGACAAGTCACTAGCCTGTTCGAAAAATATTAGTCTACTTTGAATAGCTGAAAATTGTCAGAGACAGAACGGCCATCGATAGACAGAACGACCATCGACACGCAGAAATATCACTATTGAGTAAGGGTGAACCAAGCTAATAGCACAAATATATCGAAATCACAGTTCCAGGTATTTACCCTGGCGAGAATTTCTTGCAATTTGTCAGTTGAAAAGTTGTTTAGGAAAGACAACGTCTTCTTTTGTTCTTCGAAGAGATATCTCATCGTCTGTACTTCCTCTTCACTGGATTGCTTTTTGTCCTAGTGCAAGCAAGAAAAAGTTAGAACGTAACACACTATATAAAACAAGCCAACTCAAAACTGTAAGACTCAGTCAGCCTAATGTTATAATCAGTAAGGAGAAAAGTATTTTGCATGCCTATCATACCTAATTGTACCTCCATAATAGAACTCTGCGTAAATACAACCTTGTTTTGTCGCTTTGATGTTGGAATTACAGCGAGTACTGTATTTCTGTATGATAGCAAACTGAGCATAACTGACTTATAATTAAACCACTCACAGTGCATAGACGACAAACATGGCTGTCTTTTGGGTATGCATCTATGGAGCCAAAGTAATGGCAAAATCTCTGCCATACATTTGGTGTGACAAGGACACGAGTTTGAGGTTTCACTGATAGATTACCTGTCACAAAAAAATAAACAGTATGACGTCATGGGAAAAATGGGAAAACACGAGAGCTGTGTTGACAAAATATGCATACAAGGGGAACAATAGCAGGTCCTAACAACTGTCAACCACAACCCCTTTTGCAGGACAATAACCCTACAGTATCTCTTGGAATACCAAGACAAAACTTTGACAGACAAAAGTCAACTGGTAAACCTTGTAAGCCAAATCACGAAAGCTTTTTAGGCTTAGGTCGATGAAAGGAGATCAACATAGCACTTCATTAAAAGGAATTTCAACGATATAGGAATTCCTCAACTCTGCATGGCGCAATTTTAGTTCACCTTGACTCAACGACAATTTAGAACGGTGTATGGCAATACTATCTCTTGTTTAGACAATGAAGCATAAATTGACAAATTTATTTTACCATGTTCTGTACATAACAGGTCTTCGTTAAACTGCGACTGATCGACTCTTCCAGAAATGTTTGTGGAGTCATCATTTTCGTTTTTGCTTTGGGACATCTCATCCTCATCTTCATTCACGCTGTCATTGTTGTTTTGGTCGTTAGAAGCTTCCTGCATTGACTGGCTGTTTGTCTCACTGAATTCTTCATTTTGTAGGAATTTCTTTACTGCAAGCTGTTTGAAGCGCTTCAAGGACTTTTTACCGACCCAAAACCCAGTTGATGGACTTCTGAAACATAATTAGGATAACATTAGGATAACATTAGGATAATTGACATTTTGTTGAGCTACAAAATTGCAATCACCACCAAGTAAGAAAAAAAGGGTAAACAAGATCTGGCATGTTTGTAATTTCATTTGTCTCATTTTAATCTTAAAATCTAACAAGATTCGCAAAAATGCGACTATATATTTCCCCAAAGTTGCGAAACTTTTGTCAATATTTGTGTGTACATTGATAACCATGAGAAAAATGTATCATTAAATAATTACATCAACTTGATACCTAGATTGAATTTAATACCACAAAAAAACTTATTTTGAACTTGAAATGAAGCTGTTCATGATCAAATGATCAGATTTCTCTTATAATTTTTTGCTGAGGAGTTAAAAAGTGACTGAGAAGTTACTATGGACACGTAGCTTAAAAATTATAAGACCTAAATGCAACTAATATTTCCCCTTAAACAACTGCATATCAACAATTGCATCATTGTGTAAGACAATTTCATCATAATTTATATATATGATCTTCATTGTTGCAGAAGCTTGACAGCTTTCCTATCCTTTATAGCATACAATCACGATAAACAATGTAATTAAACAGAATACTTGCTTTTTGTAACTCGGATAAAACTTACAAAATCATACAATAAAATTTGTATACAGGTTTACTGTACAAAAGAAGAAAAGAAAATTGTTAAACCTAATTTTAATACTACAGTGTAATACTTTGGTCTTAAAGTGACAATTTATAGAACTAAATTCAAGTATTCAGAATAAACACCTCTGTTCAAAAAAATATGTTCACACTCATTCTTTATTATGTGATAAAAATGACTTTTGTAAATCCCAAATGAAAAAAAAAACTAGAAGCCATTAGGCTTGAACAATTTCCGCATCAGCCCTTGAGAAAATCACTTTAGGCTAATTTTCAAGATATCTGAATGACTTGGGCCGGAAAAACAGTTCACCAATATCTTACGCATGATATTTATTCATGAAAATTGAAGATTTTTCGAAATTTGGTCCAAATTTGGCCCAAATCGTCCAATTTTAGTCAAATCTGACAAAATGACTGTCAAATTCGAAATCAGCACCTTTCAAATGTAATCCATACAAAATTTCATGAAATTTGAAGAACTTTCGAAATTTGGTCCAAATTTGACCCAAATTGTCCAATTTTAGTCAATTCTGACAAAATGACTGTCAAATTTGAAATGAGCACCTTTCAATTGTAATACATGCAAAATTTTATGAAATTTGATCCAAATTTGGCCCAAATCGTCCAATTTTAGTAAAATCTGACAAAATGACTGTCAGATTTGATATCAGCACCTTTCAAATGTAATCCAAGCAAAATTTAATGAAATTTGAAGAACTTTCGAAATTTGGTCCAAATTTGGCCCAAATTGTCCAATTTTAGTCAAGTCTGACAAAATAACCGTCAACTTCTAAATCAGCACCTTGTCTAAATTGCCCAATTTTAGTCAAACCTGTCCTAAGTTCCTAGCATAGGTCAGTCATTAACTATTCTGAATAAACAAACACTCCGAAATCCGAACGGACTTTCCGAAAACGACGAAAAACTGTGACAGAGATAGATACTTAGATAGAATGTGTAAACCAAACAATTTCCTACGCTATAAGCGCGGAAATTGAACAACAGATTTTGATAGTGAAAATACTATCACTACATAGCTGAAAGTAGAAGTTCGTGTTACGGCTTGATTTAATTTACAGACTGTCATGTGACTGTTGTGTTTTGATTTATGTGAGTTGTTCATAATAAAAATTGACAGTACAATTAAATATTGCAAAATAAAATATGATGTACAGTATCAAAACAGTAGACGTGATCATGGAATTCATCCATAGTAAACTATGTTTCTGTTGTTGGATTAAATGACTATCCAGGGAAGCACACTCGACCAGATTCTTTCAAGTTATTATGTGTCTCAACCCTATGTTTTAAAATATTATACGTAATTGGTTTTCTGAACTTCTTATTGCATATACGACATCACGTTTTTACTTGCTGTTTTTGTAATGTACTCTTTGAATTAACAAAACTGGTTGAACTGGTTGTTCTCCACATGAAAAGGGTTTCCTTTATGGCTGGTACATCGTGCTTTCAGTTCAGTTGGGCTACATTATATCAGGTTGTAAAATAAAAATAAATCTTTGGCCTGGCTGTTGATAATGAATTTTTACTTTTCACCGAAATCATAGCTTCAATGGTTTGCTGTTCGAAGCGTTTAATTACCAATCATCATAACTTTGTTATCAACAAAAACAAAATATCATTGAATCAATTTTTTCTGGTTTTTACATGTTTGTTCAAAACTTTTTACAAAACTTTTTAAGACAACACTGAACTAAAACGATTTATTTCCATCATTTAACGTTTCATCTACTGAATCATTTTAAAAGCTAGCAGAAAAAAAGCAAAAATCTGAAAACAAAATGGTGTACTACTTCACTGTAGACTAGCCTCTATTCTTATCTACTTTGGCTAGGCGAAAATTCAATACCGAACCGCAGCTATAAAAGTGAACAGAGAAGAAGGAAAATGCTGGTTTTAACATATACATATTTAACATATATTTCGAGGAAATATATGAAAAGGAGAATTTCTGGTAAAGAAAGACATGTTTACAGACTCCAAAGGGAGAATGTTATTAGCTCTTCACAACAAAATATAATTTCAAGGTTTTTTTTAATTTTCAAAATACATTAGATTAGTGTTGAGACGAACCATATATCAACACAAAATAAAATAGCATGAACAACGTACTTGTATGATGGTTTGCACAACTTTGAAATCTCTTTCACATCCCCGTTCAGCTTAGTCTCAAATTCCTGCTTTCTATGCATGTAGTCCATACAACTAGTGCAGAGTGCATCTTTTTTTAGTCTTGGCAAACCACCATAATGTGTGAAAAGCCTCTCAGCTGCTTCTAATGAAATTCTCTTCATGGAAGTGAGTTTCAACGGGTCTGCCCGAGAATGTCTGCACATTAAGCAGGTGTTGTCAATGGGTGGGATCAAAGTGCTGTCGTGGTTCAACCACTGCTTCAGCCACATAGTGGAGATCCACTCGTACTCATCATCTAAGTATTCAAACATCGCAAAGAGAGATTTTTTTTCATAGCGGCCATCAAATACATAAACACGAAGTCCTGATATGTAAGTGAAGTTGTACCTTTCTTGGCCGGTAGCAATGCATAAATAGATTGTATGATGTTTTGTTTTTCCTTGCCTTTTGATAAAGCCTCCTCCTTTAAATGGAAAAAAAGATAATCAACAGGACTCCTTTGGAAAGCAGTTGTATGTATGTGTATATATGTATCATACTGAAACGACTTCCTGTATAAAGATTTTATAAATGAATAAATGAACAACCCAACATTTATTCATGTTAAAGTATCAAAGTAATTGCAACATACCTGTTCGGTTTTAAGTACATGATACCAGTTTTCAAACAGACCATTGTCCCTGGCAACAAATTCCACCATATTATCAGGCAAGTTTATGTCATGGGTTACATTACCTAAATGGTTTGGTTTTAAGATTTCAGTTCTATTTGAAAATTAATTTGTTGAATAGAGGAGTATTGAATCAAAACAAAAAATCTCGCAAATATAAATAAAAGATTGTGAATTGACTCACTTCTTTTTTTCTTTTGATAGACCAACATGTAAGCATTTTTGGAAGAGATCTGTCCTTCAATTTTACGTGTTTTCTTGACTTTGTCACCCAAACAACCTAAAAATGACATGAAAGAGTTTTAAAATTGATGAGCAATTATTTTGTAAAAATGTTTTCTCTCAAAAACAAAAATTTTGTTGTTGTTCTGACATTACATTTTCCCTTCAAAGATTGCTTCACTTGGAGTATCATGTAAAAAGTTTCTACTCCATATTTTATAAAGTGATACGTATAGATAATGAACATGTTTTACTGAAAGAATTATAACATATAATTTACCATCCAAGTCCTCCTCTTTTCCAAGTTCCAACGTCTTTCCTTTTATATGTCTGACATCTTCATCATTAAATCTACACCACACTTCATTCTAGTTGAATAAAACGTAAGAAATAATGTCATTAAACAAACTTAAGACAAGACTCTAGCAATGAAAGCCCTATAAAACAACAACATCGCTTCATTGACAGATACTGTATGTTTAATCTAACCCAATTTCAACAATGTAATGTTATGTTTTCCTTAGAACCCTCAAATTAGAGCTTTTGGAACTGACAACTAATTTGGCAGTTTTTCTTTAGTATCAGCCCATTAGGAGCCATCGACTGACTTCACACTGACCTTCAGGCAAGTTAGAGCAATGCTATATGTATCTCTGGCGGGAAGTCAACTATTAGTTGCAAGTCGGCAGGGGGAATAGCCAACCATTATGGATGGAAGCTTAAGGACTAAAAACTCCCAGTTACTTAGTTACTTAGTGGGTTATTAGAATATCATTTATATATATATGTCATACCTTTTGATCGTAAATATGAGCAATGTAATGCCCTGAGTGTGCACTCAGACCCATGTGAATCAAGACACCAGTTAACAAATATATGCCATCTTCTGGATCTTCAAATGTTTTATATTCATTCATATCAAGAATTTCAGGAAAATGAATAAGTGAATTTAATTTCTTTTTTGATCCAGTTTCTCTAGAAATCAGAAAAAAAAAGAAAAAACATTTAAGAGACACAGGTACATTTACGTTGACACGACACATGTGCCAGTGTGCATCTAAAATCAAAGCAGCAAAATGTGTGATAATTGATATCACAGACAAAGCATTATTTGAGAAAAAAATCAGGTTACATGTATGAACTGTTACCTTTCAAATACAAAACGTAGGAGTTGGAGATTCAACACCGGTGGCAATGTTTGCAGTAAAATTTTTCTTGTAGCTCGTTGTTTGCACTGACAGGTGCTACAAAAGTATTTGTTGTCACCATCCAGAATTTCCTCCATCAGAAATTCTTTCATGCATTCTTTCAATTTATAGTGTCCTTTTATGTTAAGGTCAATCTCTGAAAAGTTGGAAAGCCTTTCCGAAGTGCTATCACATACATTGCACTTGGTCTGGTAAATATAACTGCCACCAAACTGCTGGTCAATGATGTTTAGACCAGAATTTACTTGCTCTGACAATGCATCGCCAAGCAGAGAAATGAAGAGTTTGCTGAATTCTTGTGCGTCCTGTTGCTCATCGGTTTGCAGGCCCAGACTTTTCACAAAGGATGAAGGATCCACAAACCTGAACAATAGTACATGCTACAATGAATAAATAACACCAGATATTTTCAGGGAAAGAGATGAGAGTGAAGTCACTACCTTCTTTCACTGTGTTGCATCAAAGCAAATAGATATTGAAGATTTCCACAAATAGAATCAGTAGGATTCTCTCCGAAGTCTAGCATCAAAGACTTGGGACAATTTTCACCATTTTCTAATTAACAAACGAGAATGTATTAAAACAAATAAATAAATGAAAGTTCTCACCATGAAGAAAGATAAAAAAATAAGTTGAAAAAATGCTAAAGAAAGAACAGAGTTCATCATGGGATGTTAAATCTTCGAATTCCTCAATTCAGAATAACAAATTTGGTGAAGAGATGTTTAAGGCATTAGCTTAAAAATAAATCTTATCATTATCTTCTCATTCATCGCAAGAGCGAATTGGAAGGAAGTGTCCTTGATAGCACATTTACTTTGCATCATTTTAAAAATATATCAAAAGCTTAAGTCAAAATTTATTATGCAAAGAAAATGTAGTTAAGAAAAAAAAACCTTGCTCTACTGCATGTATTTCACGCTTTGGCTTCCATTGATATACGAACGAGCGGAAAGCTTCGTTTTGGAACCAGAGCTGAAATTATTCAATTACTTATGCTGAACATAGGTGATCAATCTATAAACAATGAACAAGTTTGCACAAAGATCAACTAACTTGAAGATATGTGTTCACATAACAAGTTGCACCCAGATTTTTCAAGCCGATGTGATGACCCTGCGATAAATGAAAACATCCTTTTGAATGAGTAAATTTAGCAAGGAAAAAACTTCTTTCATAATTTACTAATAAAAAATGTGCCAGATCTTTTTAAGTAGAAACTAGAATTGCAAAAATACAACTGTACATTTCCCAAAAAGTTACGATCTCATCAATTGTGTGTACATTGATAACCAATGTATCAATGTATTTAATGTATCATTAAATAATTTAAATTAATTACACATTAAATAATTAAATAATTACACTGTTATAACTATCATCAACCTAATACTCAGAGATAAATGTTGTCCTTATTAATCAGGGTTGGATTGAATTCAATACCACAAAAGAACTTATTTCGAACTTATTATGAAATGAAGATGGTCAAAACCTAATTTTAATACTACAGTATACAACGTGAATTAGTATAAAAAGTACTTTGGGGTAGACATATACAGGGTTGGAATAAAGAAAAAAATAGCGCTTCGTGAAAAAATTAGAAAATGTGTATGTTTTACGTGAAGTACGAGTATGATCATGATCTATTTGTTTATGTTTTTTGCTTTTCATAAGAGTCTTGGTTTTTCAAATCGCGTATACACGAGGTGTTTGAAAATACCAATCAATGGTCGTGTCCCCAAAAAATGTATACTTGGTGCATAAGTTTACATGAAATCAATACATGAAGTGAAAAATTCGTACAATGCACGTCTTCAAAATGCCAACGCAGTAACCCACTTACATTTCAAAGTTGGATTTAAAAGAAATTGAAGATGAAAAAAAGATTGTAAAGAAGTTTTCAATATCTTGTGAACAGAGTGAAAGAGATAAGCTTTTGTTATATTTTTATTTTTGTTTTCTTTTATAAATGTCTGAGTGTTCATTTTACACACGTCTGGGTTGTATTGTGTTTTAAGCCCTGGATTAGTACAGCTCAGCTCAATAATCCTTCTCAGCTCCAACATCAAGCATATCTGTCTGCTGCATCACTTATATTTTATTTGGGTAGCCCAGGAGTATAATTTATACTTTTTGTTTTAATTAACCTTTTATCAATGATATCAGTTTTTAACTTTTACTAATTACTACGAACAGCCTTCCTACTCACCATGCACCATGGCAACTACAAATTCAAAACATTACACAACCTGCATTCAACACAAATTTCTGCTTTCAGTTATATATTTGTGGTGCAGATTTTTGTAAGTTTGGATCATGTATTGTTCCTGATTGTTAACTTTCTGTTTACAATGTAGGAATTAGGAAGATCTATACATACATATATCGAATGTTTAAAGCATATGATTCACGTATGACATAATCACTCTGATATCTGAAAGATCAAACTTAATATTATTTTTCGTCTCCAAAGAAATGATGTTTTAGGTCCTTCAGATGAATTTACCATTACATTTAAACCATTAGTTCATATATATACAAAGTTTCACAATGCCCTTGAGTTTGTATGATATTAAATTAATGTCATAAATCATTCAATCTTTTTTCGAATTTTGTACAGAAAGATTTTTCATATATATACTGGTCTTGAATATGTGAATCCAGGTCAAGAATGTTTGTAAATAAAAAATATGGTACATGCCATATTGTCAAATTGAATAACCTGTAACTTATACCTTAATAACTTATAACCAAACTAAAGCACAAATTACTGATTTCAGTTATGTGGATTTTGGTATGGGTGCGTTTTGCATCACCAAATCTATGTTTTCCATTTTGCGGTTGTGAATTTGGAAGTTCAGAGTATATAAGTTACGTGCATACGCATCAGCCTTTAATATTATTTTTTATGTTGATCTAAAAGTCTTCCTTAACGGGATTTGTAAATATGCAAAGCATTTCTTGTTATTATTTCAATAGATCCAACCACCATCTAAAATTAAAATTTGTTTTTTGTTTATATACCACCAGGACAGATAAGATAGCCAGAAATAAATCACTGTTTGAAAACATGTTCGCAAAATACAGCCGCCATTATTACAGCATTTAGCAGCCATGGAATCTCAAAGAAGTGTTCGACAACATGTTGCATCAAAATATTCTCAAACAAAGAAATAAATGAATTGCATTGGCATACTTTTGAGCATAAACAAAAAAAATAAGTGTCTACCAAAGGCACGACAACACCAAAATTCTGTGGTTCTAATAACACACATCTGCAAATACGTCGGCATTGCTGATTACTAACGTGAGATTCCAGGGCTGACTTTACTTCACTCCTTTGCATCATGATTTATCATGGATGATGATAAGCATAATTTGTTTCAA
This sequence comes from Turritopsis dohrnii, assembly GCA_027922465.2. Lineage (NCBI taxonomy): Eukaryota > Metazoa > Cnidaria > Hydrozoa > Anthoathecata > Oceaniidae > Turritopsis > Turritopsis dohrnii. The sequence continues at coordinate 1,790,583 of BQMF02000005.1, forward strand.
TTATAGAGCAACTGCTCAGAACAAAGGAGGGGTGTTCCATTAAAATATTTTTTCTTCAAACACCTGAGTTAATCAATATATTCTATTTTTTCATCATTCAATTTCATTCATAACACGAGTGTATCACTGTTGTTAACTTAAAGTTATATTTGTAAAAAATGGAAGTTGTACAAGTTTTTGATTCGTGATTCATGAATAACAAATCCTTAATTCCAACCCTGATATATAAGCAAAACTATCAAAGGTTATCAAAAACCAATCTCTACTAAAAAACGTTATGTCTATCATTTCAAATTAGGAAAAAAAAGAGTTACTTTCTAAAAAGAAAAATCATGATGTAAAATAAAAATGAGTCTTCAGCCTGGCTTTTAAAAATGATGAACTTTTGCCTTTGCTCTGAAATCATAGCCTCAATAATGCTTTACTGTTCCACGAATCATCAACAAACAAAACATTGGTGACATTGATACAACTTTTGTTCTTTCACATGTTCATTTAAGTTATAATACACAATATTTTAGGACAACACTGAACTAAAACCATTTATTTCCATCATTAACGTTTTATCTCTTGAATCATCTTAAAAGCTAGCAGAAAACGAAAATCTTCCACTGCATAATGACGTACTACTACACAGAAGATTAGCCTATACTCTTATCTACCTTAGCTAGGCTAAAGTTCAAAGGTGAATTGCGGCTGTTTTCTATATGTTCTTGATATGAAAAAAGCAGTTGAGTTATTGCTTGTGGCTTGCGAACCTTTCAAAAATACATTCACTAAACACAGGTTATTAATATGTGCTGAAAACCATTTTATATACCTTTATATACATTATATAATTATTATTATTGTTTTGGTTAAGTCAAATCTATTGAATCATAATTATTTGCACCATGATGAAAATTTTCAGGTGCTATGAAAAATAAACCCAAATGAGGTTGTGTTGGCAGACTCAGTGCAAAGTGATATCCAGTGTTTGTTTGTTATTATACATTACAAAACTTGAAAAGAAAAACTTTTGTAGCTTTATTCATTCTTTAAGAATTCAAACAGGACTTTCGTGTTTCCGTTCACTTTTTTTTGCTTTTATAAAAATCAATCCTAATGTGAATGGAGCACAAAATCAATTCCGGAAGCCCTAGTCTTTTACCTACCTCTTTTTTTCTTTCATCCGAAACATCTTCAGCAACCCAGTAACTTTCTAAAAAACAAAATACCACAGCATGTTTACTTCCGTGTCCTTAACTAAAAAGAATTGCACATTATGAATGATTTTTAGAAACCTTTGATTTCATTGAACCAGAATTTTTCCCCAAGTTGAGAAAAACAATTTGGATTTTTCCTGCAGTTGCTTCTATAAAAAAAAAGGATTCAATAACTACCATTATATATAACTGCCAGTGACGTATCCAGAGATTTTTGGGGGATAGCGTTTTCTTAGTATAGTGACACATTTCTTTATATAAATAGCATGCCTAAATCACATAACATGCACTTAGATAAATTCAAATCTCAAACAATTTCGTAAACATCTTGCATTTATGTGGAAGGTCTTAAGAGCAATTCTTTGTAAGAGCCAGGCAGTTATGGGCAGGTTGTGATACTAATGTTATCAAAATCTTACCAAACTAATATATATTTGTTCATTTTCTAGAGAAAAAGCTGAAACCAAAAGGATTTTTGTCAAAAACTTTCTGTTTTCATGTTACCGCGACACGAAATTTAAGCCATTTTTAATATTTTTGTGAAAAAGTTTGTGATAGCATTTTTGGTAGGTCATAATTTTTTGTATAGTGCCTTAAAATCACTGAAAATGAGTGTACTTAGTGTACAGCCATAGTAGTTTCACCTTTTTGAAAAGTTAAAAATTTTTTTTGATTGATGATCTAAATATCATGGCCCAAAAGTACGTACAGCAGCAAATTTTCGCAAAATGTACTGATTTCAAAGGAGCCTGGAAATAGTTGTAAATGAGGTAAGTGAATTTTTTCTTTTGATTATGTTAGTCTTGCATGTTTAATAACCCTCTGCACAATCTAAACTCATTTTTTTGCCTTACTTACCCAGGAATTGAGCAAAAAATCAGGCTTAGTGGAAAATTTTTCTCAAAATATTGCATTTTCGCAGGTCCATAATGGCCGACGCCAACATAGCAAAATTTTCAAATTTCTGAAATCAACTCTCTAGTGGGGATATTTTAACAATCAATAGTCAAATTCACTCAAATATTCTTATTTAAGAGCTAATATGAGACTAAAGTTTGGAAAAACTCATATTGGATTTAGTTAATTTTTCTTCATTTTTCGAGCTCTTCTTATCAAGGCACTATTCTTTGACTTTCAGAAAAGATGCAGAAAGGCTGTCCTAGCATTTTGTTTTGTATTTTTGGCCTAAATTAACTTTGAAAAAAAGGTCTATTTGAAGCATTTAAGGGATTTTTTTTCTAATTTTCATTGCCTGAAACCACCAATTCAGGTATGTCTTCGAAAAATTTGAAATTAAAAAAGACTTGATGTCTTTTTATTGTTATTTTGCCATAACAGGACTGTGAGAACTTATTAAAATGGTTGTTTACACAAGTGTAACAATAGAAAAATCTAGAGTTAAAAATTTCTTTATATGTATATTGGCATTATACTGAAACCCCGTTTAACGAATAACTCATAATAATTGCATTAAGGTTTTCATCTTCAAAAATATGTAGAAATTTGTTTCCTTTTATGGTGAAATTCAATTGATTTTATGATTGAATGAAACTTACTTAAAATGAAGGAAAAAATAAACCAATGTAGCAATAAATGTAGCAGTTTTATTTTTTTGAATGAAAAGAAAAAGAAGACAAGATATTGCTAGTAAAAGCTAAGTTTCAACTTATGGTTAGCTCTCAGGAGTTTCACATAAGATAAGCATTGCAAACATTACATATTACTTTATTTCTTTTTAGAGTTAAACTAAATATATAGTATATAAGATCAGAAGCTGAGGTATAGTTAAAGAAGTATTGAACTCTAGAAATATAAACTTTGTATTAGATAATATTCCAGCAATATTCCAGCAAGGTACTAGTATAATCTATTGTTGATAAAATCAGTTTGAAACAAGTCTTTGAATTCTAAATGAAAAGTTTCTATATTTATAATTCTATTTATTATGAAGTCATCTAAACTTTTTTTAGGATCCAAGGTGTTTCCCAATCATGCCTCTATCTAAGATATTGGAAAATTGTTGTTTAAAGGACACAAACTGTGGGCCTTTTACCAGAATGAAAACCCCGCTGTTTAAATTATACAAGATAAAGGAGTTAAAAGACCCAGTAGAAAGACATTTTAAAGATTTGAAGCTACCTAAAAATTTCAGAGAGAATGCAGAGAACTGGAATGAAAGGAAACTTGTTGAGAATAGACTAGGAAAGACATTGAATGATGATGATGAAATATGTCAGTACCATAGATAAATAAAAGGTCATCATAGTGTCCTCCCCCCCCCCCCCCCCCCCCCCCCAGCTATGAAAGCAAGGTTATTTATATTGCAAAATTTCGAAACTTTGAAGTACCGTCCTTCTAAATTTGCGGCATTTTTTGGGATGCTGGTTAGAAGTGGACACTTGTTCCATGCATGCCACTAATGAGGTTACATTGCACTATAATTTGTTTCTGAACAAAAGAACTGAAGACGGTTGCATGTAGAAGTTATTACACTATAAATTTTACTCTATATGCATCTATTTTTATTGTTGCTGATGATGTCACCAAGGATTACTTTTAATACACACTTTAAATCAATCTGTCAATTCTACTAACTGCCCTAGGTGTTTCTTCAAGGGTTCACTTATTGAAACTTTATATTGTCCATGCTGTGGGCACTGACTGGAAGGGGTCACTTAATAAAACGTGGGCCCAGCCAGGGTATTCCACAAGAAAACAACACAGTGCTTTATATTGCACACATAGGTATTAGAAATAAATTTTTCAACAAGGAACACCTGATTTTTTTCATTGGATGAAAGGGTCACTCAGAATCTATGAAATACGATGGTTGATTGGTAGAGTGGATTCATTCATTCATTTGTTCCATTTGGAAACGAAAATGAAAATGAAACAATGTTCATCTTTATTTATTCCCTTTAGGTAGTAAATTGGGGTAAAAACGGGCCATATGAATGAAACATCTTGTTTCAATATCTCTACCATTTTGGAATATTTGTTTATGGAACCGGCAAAGCGATAGAAATTCCTAATCTTTTGCGGTAGGTTATTGCCTTAATACTGAATGTATTAGGTATTAATTGGATTTTTTAATGAGCACAACTAGCTCTCTTAGACCCACTCTTCTTGCATTTGCAAGAAATAAGCTGGAGTACTTCATCAGGTGCAGTTGGTAAAAGTAACCATTCTATTGGAAGGACTCCATCGACGAGGTTCCAACCATGGCCATTGGGAGATGGTATTTGAAAGTTACCATCAAGTGATTTTTTAACCATTGCTGTTACGTATGAGACGCGCTTATAGTGACACAACAAGGCATCTCTAGTTGGAGGCAACTTTTGTGGCGGAGGAGTGATTTTGGTTGAAGTGAATTTCAAAAAACGTGCAAAATTTACATCGTCTGCGTTGACACCGTACAATTTGCATACGAATTTTTCGATCACTTTGAAGATTTCCTCGTTAAACTGCACTGTATCCCCAAACTTTCCAAACGCTTTGATGAACTCTTCGGAATCTTGCAAAGTTTTAAGTGCCTTTGATTTTCCATTCCCATAAAAGGCACTAGTGTAATCATTACCTGTAAATGCATGTAGTGCAGGGAGTGCCAAGCAACAATTTTCACCAAGCTCCGAAACAACGTTTGAAACTTTGATAATCCGCGTACGCTCCTTTACACCGATTTCAACAAAGATTTCCACTTTAATTACAGGTTGGAAGAAGAAAGAGTAGATAGAAAAAATAATAACAGCCAGTGAATAATTATTGTATTAAAAACACATGTAAAACTACAAATATACATACAAAGCTTTTCGTAAGGCACAGGCTTACATTATCAAGTTAGATATCTAACTTGATAATGTAAGCCTGTGCCTTACGAAAAGCTTTGTATGTATATTTGTAGTTTTACATGTGTTTTTAATACAATAAATAAAGAGTAGATAGCGATAACTTAATAAAGAGTAGATATCTAACTTGATAATGTAAGCCTGTGCCTTACGAAAAGCTTTGTATGTATATTTGTAGTTTTACATGTGTTTTTAATACAATAAATAAAGAGTAGATAGCGATGTCACTATCTACGGTGTGTATGATGACAGATTGTGCAAGGTGAAACATAACAGCATGTTTAACACATAAAAACACCTTCGTGTCTGCTTCTTCCTGGTGATTTTTTAGGGAATTCTCTTCCTTGCAAATAACCTTTAATAAAAAGGAAAACGTTGAGTAAAAGAACAATTATCACTGATAAAAAAATAAAATTAAAATTGCGTTTGTATAATACCTCGTTGTCACGAGAGAATAGTTTGTAGAAAAAAGATCCACAGTTGACATAAAGTGTTTTTCCAATCAGTAAAACTGTATTTCTGTTGTGAGCCCAATCTTTCAATAAAAACTTGATCAGATCTGTTTTGTTGTCAGGATTTTGAAGATATTTCTAAGATATTGACCAATCGAATTGATGACCGTCTTCTTTTTGGTGAATGTAGTTTCGTAACTTCTACTAGAAAGACAAGCTGTCAACAAGGACTCTAACACAGGCGGTAACTTAGTAACATTATTCTGAAGCAGCTGATTGGAAAGTGGTGGCCAATCAGGTGTTGTTATTTCCAGCACCTCCTTCCTTATCATGAAACCAATGTCTTTGATCATTTCATCTGTACTGACAGGTTTAAGTTTTTCTTCAGCGCACTTTAGTTCTTGCAACAAAACTTCAATGATTTGACCTTTCTCAACGCTATCATTGAACAAAAATGAAGAAGATTTTGAGCTCCACCACTTGACAACACCTGAAAAATGTTCCACAATGTCCTTCAAGACAGTTCTTTTGTCGAACGTTTGGTCTTTTATTTGTGAAGATACTTTTTCCAAAAACATTTTGTAAAGTTCATTTGTTTCTACAACTTCAAATTCATCAACTACTCGTTTTTGAACGATTCTGAACAATTCCTCTTTGACTTTGATTGTTTCTCTATTTTACGACCAGGTCGTGTATATTCTTTGTAGCATGAACGGTGGTATGACAGTTCTATTGCAATTATGTTTTGCCAATCTACACCAGAAACATGAGCCAACAACTTTGGAATATCTTGCTTTCTGATAGCGCAATCTTTTAACGTTTTGGCTGCTGTTTCCGTTTGAAGTTTCGTAAGCTTTTCATACGACTTCTGATACCACTTTTTAGAATAAGAAATACAGCACTCATCGTCAGCAAGAATTTTCCCTTAAAAATTAAGAATTACCGTTTCTGATAACAATAAAGATTTCCTCTAATTTAACAATGGTCTTTGAAATTATGATTGATATCGAAGTGTGACATAAAATATATATAAAATGGCATTTTAAAATTTACCTGATCTATTTTTTTTCCTTGAAGAAAAACAAGCACTACTCTCCTTACTCTATCCATCTTCTTCTGCATCAGTGCCATTGGAAGGGTCTTCACCCCTGATTTTGTCTAAGGCTGCTTTGTGAGTATAGGAAGCATAGCATTGAGGGTGATAAAATATTTCTCCTAGTGCTTTGTTCATGAGAAACAAAATTGTTTCTCCGTCATTTCGTACCGAGCTAAACAAAAATCATGTGAAAGAAAAAAGGTAAAACAAATCCAAACTAGAGACAAATCCCTGAATATATGAATAATTTAAGATATATAACGTCAACCAAAAATTAGGAAACAATCAAAAATAATAAAATTATGTAAACAGATAACTGTAATGATAGTAGAATAAAGATGCATAATTATTACCTTGCTTCTCTTATTTTTTCCATTGCGTTTGCTGTGCATTTCCTGAGTGGAAGATTCTGTGAATAATACTGGTTGTGGATGAAACAAACATCTATTTCATCTTTCAGAGTAGCAAGCTTAATTTTTTTGGACTTTGACATTATATGATGCTACAATTATTACAGTTAGTACGTTAAATATTATTATAATTATTTTACACCATGAGGTTTTTCAAAAATAATTTTTTTGTGTTCATATATTTCTCGCGATGAGCGATGAAAATCTAAACCGGGGGTAAATATAAATAAACTTTCGCCATAACTAAAATAAGATTCTATATATTTGCTGTAAAAAATATAATTTTAAAAAATTTAATTTCAAATAATTGGTAACAACGTTTTTTAAACTTTTTGGAAAAGAAACGTCATGTTTTTTGAAAAAGCTTCTCAGCTTTACTCCCGTCCGCAGCTTTCGAGTTTTTACGTAAATCGAATAAATTTATATAAAGAACAGAGAGAACAGAGAAAAGATGGTGAACATTGTGGATTTTTAAACATTTCAAAATGAGTTTTAGTATCGATTATTAAAACACCTTTTCGGTCGAAATAAGTGAAACAACAGTTCATTTCGTAATCTGCATAGTTTATTATATCTAGTTTTGAAGATGGTAAATTGTCCGTAAAAAATGTTTTGTTATTGAACTTTTTTACGTGAGCGCCTGACTAGCTCAGCAATACATGTTAATTCATTTTGTTCGGCTTCAGTGAAAACAGGCAAAGATCCTGTGAAAAGTAATGAATATTAAGCTTAGGTCAAACGTGTCCAACATTTCATCCAACATCGAAAATTTTCGGTGTTGGATGAAATGTTGGACACGTTTGACCAAGAGCAAAATTTGCAAAAGAAGAAAAAAATGTGTTGGATGAAGCAAAAATGTGTTGGATAAAAGTTTGATCGCGATCAAACTTTTCATCCAACATTTACGGCTTCATCGAACACATTTTTCGTGTTGGATGCGTTTGACCACTTTTTCATCCAACACTATGTGAAAATGAAGTCATTCTATAGCAAATGAATGTCATTTCGAATGTTTAAACGTTCGAATTTTAATAAACAAGACCGCATTTTTGTATGTCAAATCACATCACGAGTTTCAGAGAAGAAGCCACGATGAGCGATAGCTCAGCTGACAGCGTCAATTCTGTTAAAGGGAAAGCCTTCAAAAAATACCAAAACACGAAAGGGAAAAAGTTGCTCCCAGCTCGCTCCTTCTTTTCATCCATTCTCTGGTTTTTCCCCGGCATGGCCCTTCGTCGTCAGAGAATCCAAACGTTCCGATAAAATAAAAACCCATCTTGAGTTTGAGAGAATGAATGGACATGTTTTGTTTTTTATAGAAGGAGAGAATGAATGAACATAGATGTTCAATGAAATGTTGCATGACCGTTTGACCGTCACGAAATTTTCATCCAACTTCCATCCAACAAACGTCCAACACGATGATGAAAGTGTTGGATGAAATGTTGGACACGTTTGACCTAACCTTTATACACAGATTTGAAAAAAAAGTTTTTTTCTTAAAAAGATAAGAAAAAACAAATATACTTAAACATACTGAATTCTTTTCTTTTAGCAATTGCATCAGCCAGAGTTTGTTCGGTGTAATGTTTCTTGGACTTTGATACATATTTCAAGGCATGCTGTTCGCGCATTAGTTGCTATCTCAATGATGATCAATTTGAAAATGAAAATCCAAGTTTGAATCATGTTGTATAAGGATGGATATTCCCGCGTGGCTATTGGGCTACAACAATTAGCTTACATCCTAAGTCACAAGAGATTTGTTTCATTGAATTTATATATACATTTGCCCTTGAATCAAACGATGGTTGTTGTTGACCATAATTAAGATCAGGCCAGATTTGATTCAAGTGGTTGTTGTTGTTGACCACCCTTGTTCGGTTGTTGTTAACCATAATTAGTATATCAGGACAGGTTTGAGTCAAGCCCAGTTGTCGTTGACTGGGTTTGTTCGGTCATTGTAGACCATCATCTAAGTTTAGGGTGCATTCCCTCTGTCCCTTTATTTGGCCAATCGTCTTTTTATTGAGTCTTACCCGTTTGTATCCCGAACGCATACAGTTAACCCCATTCTGATTCATATTTTGCAAGGCATGCTTTCATACGCGTTTGTTCTTACTATTTCAATGATTCTCAATATGACATTGGATGTCTGAGTTTGAATGAAGCTGGATAATCCCACATGGCTATTCTTCAACTACAACAATTAGCTAATATTATAATGTAGATAATTCTAAAACACGAGGGATTTGTTTTACTTCATTTGTTTTATACATTGTGTACCGTTTTTACCCCAATGGCTTAATTTTGTTATTAGGTGAAATGGGGCAGTCTTTTTTAACACCGTGGAGTTGTGTTCAAGTGGAAATAGCACATTTTCATTAAGAAGGAAGTTCTCACCCATTCA